>CM060070.1:110000-352500 GCA_030533445.1 Cyprinodon diabolis | reverse complement strand
CATCATCCATCCATCCTTCCATCCATCCATCCATCCATCCTTCCATCCATCCATCCATCCATCCTTCCATCCATCCATCCATCCATCCTTCTATCCATCCATCCATCCATCCATCCATCCATCCATCCATCCTT
This sequence comes from Cyprinodon diabolis, assembly GCA_030533445.1. Lineage (NCBI taxonomy): Eukaryota > Metazoa > Chordata > Actinopteri > Cyprinodontiformes > Cyprinodontidae > Cyprinodon > Cyprinodon diabolis. The sequence continues at coordinate 352,366 of CM060070.1, read as the reverse complement.
CCATTCATCCATCCTTCCATCATCCATCCATCCTTCCATCCATCCATCCTTCCATCATCCATCCATCCATCCTTCCATCATCCATCCTTCTATCCATCCATCCTTCCATCCATCATCCATCCATCCATCCATCATCCATCATCCATCATCCATCCATCCATCATCCATCCATCATCCATCCTTCCATCCATCCATCCATCCATCCATCCATCCATCCATCATCCATCCATCCATCATCCATCCATCCATCCATCCATCCATCCATCCATCCATCCATCATCCATCCATCCTTCTATCCATCCTTCCATCATCCATCCTTCCATCCATCCATCCATCCATCCATCCATCCATCATCCATCCTTCCATCCATCCATCCATCATCCATCCATCCATCCATCCATCCATCCATCCTTCCATCATCCATCCATCCATCCATCCATCCATCCTTCCATCCATCCATCATCCATCCTTCCATCATCCATCCATCCATCATCCATCCTTCCATCCATCACCCATCCATCCATCCATCATCCATCCTTCCATCCATCCATCCATCCATCCATCCATCATCCATCCATCCTTCCATCATCCATCCATCCTTCCATCCATCCATCCTCCCATCCTTCCATCCATCCATCCATCCATCCATCCATCATCCATCCATCCATCCATCCATCCATCCATCCTTCCATCATCCATCCATCCATCCATCCATCCATCCATCCTTCCATCCATCCATCATCCATCCTTCCATCATCCATCATCCATTCATCCATCCATCATCCATCCTTCCATCCATCCATCCATCCATCCTTCCATCATCCATCCATCCTTCCATCCATCCATCCATCCATCCTTCCATCATCATCCATCCTTCCATCCATCCATCCTTCCATCCATCCATCCTTCCATCCATCCATCCATCCTTCCATCATCATCCATCCTTCCATCCATCCATCCTTCCATCCATCCATCCATCCATCCATCATCCATCCATCCTTCCATCATCATCCATCCTTCCATCCATCCATCCTTCCATCATCCATCCATCCTTCCATCCATCCATCCATCATCCATCCTTCCATCCATCCATCCATCCTTCCATCCATCCATCCATCCATCCATCCTTCCATCCATCCATCCTTCCATCATCCATCCATCCATCCTTCCATCATCCATCCATCCTTCCATCACCAATCCTTCCATCCATCCATCCATCCATCATCCATCCTTCCATCCATCCATCCATCCATCCATCCCTCCATCCATCATCCATCCATCCATCCTTCCATCCATCCATCCATCCATCCATCATCCATCCTTCCATCATCCATCCATCCTTCCATCATCCATCCATCCATCCTTCCATCCATCCATCCTTCCATCATCCATCCATCCATCCGTCCATCCTTCCATCCATCCATCCATCCTTCCATCATCCATCCATCCTTCCATCCATCCATCCTTCTATCCATCCATCCATCCATCCATCCATCCTTCCATCCATCCATCCTTCCATCATCCATCCATCCTTCCATCCATCCATCCTTCCATCATCCATCCATCCATCCTTCCATCATCCATCCTTCTATCCATCCATCCTTCCATCCATCCATCCATCCATCATCCATCCATCCATCCATCCATCCATCCTTCCATCCATCCATCCATCCTTCCATCCATCCTTCCATCATCCATCCATTTTCTAGCAAGCTTATCCCCAGTGGGGTCGCGAGGGGTCCTGGTGCCTATCTCCAGCAGTCAATTGGTGAGAGGCGGGGTCCACCCTGGACAGAGAGGCGGGGTCCACCCTGGACAGAGAGGCGGGGTCCACCCTGGACAGAGAGGAGGGGTCCACCCTGGACAGAGAAGAGGGGTCCACCCTGGACAGAGAGGAGGGGTCCACCCTGGACAGAGAAGAGGGGTCCACCCTGGACAGAGAGGAGGGGTCCACCCTGGACAGGTCTCCAGTCCATCACGGGGCAATACAGAGACAAACATGACAAACAACCATTCACCCACACCTAAGGGGACTGTAGAGAAGCCAATTAACCCAACAGTCATGTTTTTGGACTGTGGGAGGAAGCCGGAGTACCTGGAGAGAACCCACGCATGCTCAGGGAGAACATGCAGACTCCATCTAGAAAAACACTGGGCCGGGAATCAAACCCAAAACCTTCTTGTTGCAAGGCAGCAGTGCTACCCACGGCTCCACTGAGCAGCCGATAAGCACGTCCATTATGATTTAAAATACCAAAGACATGAACCTGGGGTGTTGGGGGCTGTTGGCCTAGTGGTCAGAGCAGTGCACTTATGCTCTGAGAAGGTTGCAGTACCTGGTTCTGGGTCCCTGAGCAAGACCCTAATAATAATAATAATAATAATAATAATTATACATTTTATTTAAAAAGGCGCCTTTCTGGACACTCAAGGTCACCGTACAAAAACATAAAAAGTGTCAGAAAAAATAAAAATAATAATTATAAAGACATTTAAAAACATTTTAAAAATACAGAGGCTGTGACAGTGAAATTGATATTTTTAAAGAGAATAAGCAATCTTGAACAGATGGGTTTTACTAAACCGCGCGCTGCACAATGGCAGCCCACTGCTCCCAAAGGGGAGGGGTTAAATGCAGAGAGTGAATTTCATTGCCCTGCGTGGTATGACAATAAAGTCCAATTCTATTCTATGAATCAAACAGGGATTTCTGGAAGTGTTCTCTGAACTTTCGGTCTTTGCCTTTCAAGCCTTGGCCTTGTTTATCAAGTAATACCACAACTGAATCAGCAGAGTCTGGCTGTGTGCAAACGGATGTTAAAAATAGATTTCAGATCTAGAACAGACCAGTTCATGAACATGTGTACAGTATGAGTCTAAAAACAGCAGAGGGCATCCTCACCATGGACTTTTTAATTATTTAATAATAGTGTGTGATAAGTTTATGAGGGTAATCTGTCTGCTTCAGTAGATGCTGCTTTCTAACTGCTGATTATTTGAAATCAGAGACTTAGCTCGGATTTAAACACGTGAAGCTGTTCAAAGTTTCTTTAATTTGAGGATCAATGTTAGCTGGGCTATTGCAGCAAAGAATAGATGTTATTTTTATCATTTAACATTTCCCAGGTTCTTCAGCATCCCTTTGCAAAGTTCAGAGAAGAAATGCAAATAGCCCCAAAAGATAAAAACAAACAGTAAATAAGACCTCGAGTCGGAAAGAGTTCTCGTCTGTAGGAACAATCGCAAATCCCTGTAATCCCTGCCACCAAAATTCCAGCGCGCTTTTTGATCCTTGCTTTAAATAGTCAAACTCTCTGACACTGAGAGGGTCACATTTAAAGATAGGCACTAAAATATGACTACAGAGACTAAAGCTATCCTGCAAATAAAGGACACTTTTACATTTGAACTATTACCCTCATGTTGCAGAACAGATTTCTGAAATGCAGAATTCACTCAAATTTGTGACATGAATTAATGCTGGATTTAGGTTATATAAATACTGAGAGTAGAACAAAACCAGGAGGGAGATTGTTGTCAGAGAAGCTGCTGCTGGTCCCCAGATCTTTCACGTAGGTGTACAATAACGATTAATCTGGTTTGTCCTCATTCCCCCTTCTCTCCTGTCCAAAGCAGGTTCCATTAGTAGAAATGGGTCAGCTTTAATCCACAGCCAAATTAATGGAAATGAAAATGCTTCCATTTGTGATTGATGCCGCTGTGTGTGAGGGTTTCTTTGAGCAAGTGAGAGGGGGTGTAAGCTGTCAGCATTAATTCATTATCCAGGTGCCCTGTAATGTGTATATAAGAGTCCATGCCTAAGCCTGTGTGGAGCTGTGAATGTTCTCAGATTTTAAATAGGACTAAACATCATGCAAACATGCCGTTCTGCCAATTTAACTACAAAGCAAAATTTGTCATATAAGCAAAGAAAATTGGAAAAGAAAACTTCTCTTCAAAGAAAATTGACAAGAAACTTTTTAAGTGTCGTTCAAAACTCTGTCTCTTGTGTTATTCCTTAAGGGAACCAGCAATCTGCATGAAATTATCTATCAAAGGGAAGTTTCTACTGTACAGCATCAAAAGACAGGCGGTTATTAAGGTGCCTCAGTCTGCAGCATCAGTCTGCAGCCTCAGTCTGCAGCATCAGTCTGCAGCATCAGTCTGCAGCCTCAGTCTGCAGCATCAGTCTGCAGCCTCAGTCTGCAGCATCAGTCTGAAGCATCAGTCTGCAGCATCAGTCTGCAGCCTCAGTCTGCAGCCTCAGTCTGCAGCATCAGTCTGCAGCCTCAGTCTGCAGCATCAGTCTGCAGCCTCAGTCTGCAGCCTCAGTCTGCAGCCTCAGTCTGCAGCCTCAGTCTGCAGCATCAGTCTGCAGCCTCAGTCTGCAGCCTCAGTCTGCAGCCTCAGTCTGCAGCATCAGTCTGCAGCATCAGTCTGCAGCATCAGTCTGCAGCCTCAGTCTGCAGCCTCAGTCTGCAGCCTCAGTCTGCAGCATCAGTCTGCAGCATCAGTCTGCAGCATCAGTCTGCAGCATCAGTCTGCAGCCTCAGTCTGCAGCATCAGTCTGCAGCATCAGTCTGCAGCATCAGTCTGCAGCATCAGTCTGCAGCATCAGTCTGCAGCATCAGTCTGCAGCATCAGTCTGCAGCCTCAGTCTGCAGCCTCAGTCTGCAGCATCAGTCTGCAGCATCAGTCTGCAGCCTCAGTCTGCAGCATCAGTCTGCAGCCTCAGTCTGCAGCATCAGTCTGCAGCATCAGTCTGCAGCATCAGTCTGCAGCCTCAGTCTGCAGCATCAGTCTGCAGCATCAGTCTGCAGCCTCAGTCTGCAGCATCAGTCTGCAGCATCAGTCTGCAGCATCAGTCTGCAGCCTCAGTCTGCAGCATCAGTCTGCAGCATCAGTCTGCAGCATCAGTCTGCAGCATCAGTCTGCAGCCTCAGTCTGCAGCATCAGTCTGCAGCATCAGTCTGCAGCCTCAGTGTGCAGCATCAGTCTGCAGCCTCAGTCTGCAGCATCAGTCTGATGCATCCCATTACAAGGTACACAGTTAAATATGTGGCAGATTTGATCTTGAAACCCAAACATTATCCTACTAAACTATATTGTGGTTAAAAATACATTTAAAGGCAATACAAAGTGATTTATGTATTCTCATCACATTAAGTCCATAAATGACTTGTCTGTTTTTAAGTCCTCAAATAAAAAACATGATAAATTCACAGAGTTTTTAAAGATACAAACACATCTAATTATATTAAAATACAGATTTAAATTGTTTGATCTAAATTCATTGGAAGTTTGCAGAATGTCAAATGGTTCAAACGCTTCTTACTTTTTACAAAAAAATATTCCTATGAGCAATAAGATTCTGTGAAAGTTTACAAAGGTGCAGCCACTATTTCTTTAAAATCTAATACCAATTTACAACCCATCACATGCTGATGATATTCAGACATATTTTTCCATAAATTGAGATTAAAATAACCCATTACATAGATTACAGGCATTAAAACCTGGATTAATCTAAACTTTATGCTTTTGAATTCAGGCAAAAGAGGAGTTATAGTCTTTGACCAAAGCCTCTGAAAAATATACTTATTAGTCAGTCATTCTCTCTGATTGGCATGTGATGTAAAAAATTAATAAATAAAAATGTAAAATGTAAAAATATGTTCGTTTTCAGGACCTGTCATTTTAATCAGTGGTTACTAGAATTTCCTAATTTTATTTTAAGGTCTCAGGTCGTTTTAAAGAGACAATTCAACAGATTCTGCAGAGTGGGAGAATAGAGATAGAATGAAGCAGAATGATGAAAAAGGGGTCCCTATGTCCTCCAGCAGTCTAAGCCTATAGCAGCATAACTTTAAAGACAGCTCAGGATAACCTGAGCCACTCTAACTATAAGCTTTATCAAAAAGGAAAGTTTTAAGCCTAGCCTTAAAAGTAGACAGGGTGTCTGCCTCACGGACTAAAACTGGTAGTTGGTTCCACAGGAGAGGAGCCTGATAACAAAAAGATCTGCCTCCCATTCTACTTTTAGACATTATTTTTCAGACTCCGTTACCTAAGGAAATAACTTACAGAAGGATACAGATGAGAATGAAAAGGGATATTTATGTGCAAACAAAGTGTCAACTAGTGATCTTCTTTTCTCACCAGCAGATCTCCAGAGCCAGAGCTACAGCCGTGGCAGCCTGGCTGCAAAGTTCAGTGTGAATGACCTTTTGCTGCACACCTGCACTGCAGCCACACCTCTTTGAGTTTTAGCCCAGCATTAAACCTAAGACTTTGTCACTGCAAGACAACTGTGCCTCACTATGCATCTCAAAGGGTTGGACAGAAGTAACTGATAAAGTATTTGTATAAAAATAATTTATTTTGACTGAATTTGCATTTGTACTCAAAAAGCTATGACATAGTTACTACATATAATGGATGCTAACATGCTGGTTTGGTTCTTTCAGTCTCAATTTGAAAAAAAATAAAATCTTTTCTTCCTTCACAGCATATTTGAGTCTGGTACAATTATTACAAACAGCAGAAAATAACAATATATATTTAGTTAGTGCTAAACTCCCACTTATTATTATTATTATTATTTCACACAAAACAACAAACTTTTGGATTAGAAACTTTAACGTCTCCTTTTGAACTTTCCAAACTGGCGGCTGATTTTCAGACTCAATGGTAACTTTGCTTTGCAAAGACACAGGTGTCCACACCTGAAACAAAGTGACCTTGTGTCTGCATGTGTGAAAGTGGGCGTGAATGTAGTCATGACCAGTGATGGGACTAACGGCGTTGAAAGTAAAGGCGTTACTAACGCCGTTACCTTGTTTTAGTAAAGAGTAATCTAACTAATTACTTTGACTGTAACTATAACGCAGTTACCATTGCAGACACCCCGTTACTGCGCGTTACTCAGGTCGCACAATGAACCTTTTTTCATGATAGGACTCGTCCGCAGCTGCGTGAAGCTGACACCCCACCCACGTCCAAAAACTCTGCAAATAGACTGAATGGTTAGTGCAACTTTAGTGCAGATTTGTGCAGAAAAAAATATTGTTTGTGCTACTTTTGTTTAAGAGATATTAAAGATGATTTTTTAGGTCATCCAGAGGTGCGCGCCTTGTCATGAGAGAGGGGAGGATGAGAATGGCTGATGTATAGTGAGATTCCGTCTGTCAGTTGGGTAGGTGGGTGTTTCTGCTGGTGGGTGTTAACGTCCAGCACACACAGAGAGATGGAGAGTGAGGAGGATCCAGCAGCAAAAAAGCGTTTTCCTGATGGAAATACCGGTGTTACGTCGAGCTGCGTTTCCCCATCAGATACGGTTTCCTCTGCATCTCCGCACAGCGCAGGCGGCACGAGTCACCGCGCAAGAGACAGGAAACGCGCATGCTCGCTAAAGGCGCGCAACAGTCGCCCTGTGCTCGCGCCACAGGAGAACTATGGAGAGCGTGAACGATCAAATGTGATGGATGGATGGATGGATGGATGGATGGATGGATGGATGGATGGATGATGGATGGATGATGGATGGATGGATGGATGGATGATGGATGGATGGATGGATGGATGATGGATGGATGATGGATGGATGGATGGATGGATGGATGGATGGATGGATGGATGGATGGATGGATGGATGATGGATGGATGATGGATGATGGATGGATGGATGGATGGATGATGGATGATGGATGGATGGATGGATGGATGGATGGATGGATGGATGGATGATGGATGGATGGAGGATGGATGGATGGATGGATGATGGATGGATGATGGATGGATGGATGGATGGATGGATGGATGATGGATGGATGGATGGATGGATACTCTGCCTTTTCAACCTACTGTATTTTTTATTTTAAACATTATTTGATGGCCTTTGTGGCAGGGATGGAGATCCATATTTTATTTCACACGCAGAGTATAGATCTAGATAGATAGATAGATAGATAGATGTTGCAGTATCTATAACAACCCAAACACACAGGATTTCAGAATTAGACATCCCCAGTTATTAATTTCACCAGATCTGAATGCCCCGTTAAAAACTTCACATGGCGTTCCCCCCTGATGTCATTTACGTTGAGTTGCAATAAATGCTAAACTCTCTGCAGGTTCTTGTCTTTGTCGTCCGCACTATTCAGCTGGCTTTGGAAACACACGGCGAGAAGGTGGGGGCTGGGTGGGGAGGGTTACGGGGGCCAGAAACGCAAAAGTAACGCAATAGTTACTTTTACTAGTAACTAGTTACTTTTATTGTGGAGTAACTCAGTTAGTAACTCAGTTACTTTTTGGGAGAAGTAACTAGTAACTATAACTAATTACTTTTTCAAAGTAACGTGCCCAACACTGGTCATGACTAGACACAGCTGAACAATTAAGATTTCATCTTTTTACGGACCTTTTAATCTGTTTGGTGTCATAAGTCCCTCAAGCAAAAAAATATGGATCTGTGTTTGGCCTCTATCAGACTTCAGGGCTGGAATTCACAGATAATCTAATATTTTCCTTCTCTTGCATCTGTGCGGAGCTGCAGCCTGTTTGTCCTTGGCTGTGACTTTTCTTTGGTGCTTTTGTTGCATCTGACTTCAATATTGCTCACCGGAGGCTAAACCACTTTTAGGCATATTAATGCTTGACCCTGAAACTTCATGTGGAGTCAAAATAAACAAGCTTGGACATCTTCCTATTTTACTTCCCCAGGTGCTGATTAATAACAGGGATGGGATAGCAGTGTTCAACACCATCATCACATAGAGCCAATAATTTCAAGGTAAAATTGTTGAATTAGGTTATTTTTAGATTACCAACAAAAACACCACCTTTCCATTGATGAAGTCAGTCAGTGCTTCACCAGTTATGAACCAAAAAGTTGTGTTTTCCAGACGCCTCGTCTAGTCGAGAGTTTTCTGTTGCTTGGTGTTTTTTAAAGATTGTAAAACTAATGTCTTATGTTCCTGCAAAGCAAGTGAAAACTTAATAATCTATTCCACCATCTATCTGTACAGCAGTGGTGTCATAAACAACTCTTGAAGGATCAATATTCAGCATTACTTAAATGTGTCTTTTGTCATTTTATACCATTATATGACATTTACAATATGACATAACTTTTTAAACTTTTTGAATGACTATGACCTGAATTACTGAGAATCTTCACCAGCAAAATATGACATATTATGCAAAATGCACTTAAACATTTTGCATGTTTACCTGTCCTGGAAAAAAAAAAAAAAACTTTAAAAAAACATCTGCCTCTTTGCTAATTTGTGCTCAAAATGATCTGTTTGAAAAGGATGCCCTTTATGACATCATTTAGGGAAATAAAAAATACTGGAGTCCAGTTGCTGCAGTTGAGAACATTTATTCCTTCATTTGAACTTCTTATTTTTGTCAGCTCAGCTGTAAGGTCAATAATTTGTTTATGTTTTGTTTATTGTTTATGTTAATGATAGATCTTCAACACGCTCAAAGGTTACCTGTGGAGTACCACAGGGATCAGTGCTAGGACCAATTCTCTTTACTTTATACATGCTCCCAATTGGTAGAGTTATTAGACAGCATGGGATTAATTTCCACTGTTATGCTGATGATACCCAGCTATATCTGTCTATAATCCAGATGAAGCTAACCCATTACATAGATTACAGGCATGTCTTGAAGACATAAAAACCTGGATGACTCTTAACTTTCTGCTTCTGAATGCAGACAAAACAGAAGTTATAGTCTTTGGACCAGAGTCTCTGAAAAAGAAGCTGATTAGCCAGTCACTTCATTTGGATGGGATTAAACTGATTTCAGATAATAAAGTAAAAAATCTTGGTGTTATTTTTGATCAGGACCTGTCATTTAAATCCCAGATCAAAGAGGTTTCTAGAATTTCCTTCTTTCATCTGAGGAATATTGCAAAAATGAGCAATCTCCTGTCCAGGGGTGATGCTGAGAAACTAGTCCATGCATTTGTTACTTCAAGGCTGGACTATTGTAATTCTTTACTATCAGGAAGTCCACAAACTGTAGTTAAAAGCCTTCAGCTGATCCAAAATGCTGCAGCCAGAGTTCTGATGAAAATTAAAAAGAGAGATCATATCTCTCCTATCCTGGCTTCTCTTCATTGGCTTCCTGTTAAATCCAGAATAGAATTTAAAATCCTCCTTCTCACATATAAAGCCTTAAATGGCCAAGCTCCATCTGATATCAGAGATCTGATTGTTCCTTATGTTCCTAACAGAGCACTTCGCTCTCAATCTGCAGGTTTACTAGTGGTTCCTAGAATTTCTAAAAGTAGAATGGGAGGCAGATCTTTTAGTTATCAGGCTCCTCTCCTATGGAACCAACTACCAGTTTTAGTCCGTGAGGCAGACACCCTGTCTACTTTTAAGACTAGGCTTAAAACTTTCCTTTTTGATAAAGCTTCTAGTTAGAGTGGCTCAGGTTATCCTGATCTATCTCTATAGTTCTGCTGCTATAGGCTTAGACTGCTGGAGGACATAGGGACCCCATTTCATCTTTCTGCTTCATTCTCTCTCTGTTCTCCTATTCTGCAGAATCTGTTAGTTCAATCTCTAACCTTCTGCTCTCTCTGCTTTTCCTCAGAGTAGCTTTGCCTCGTCTGTTCCTGTTTGGCTGTGACGTCATCCAGGAAAGAAACATCAGCTGTGCTGCTTCCATCAACACCCTTGTTTGTAGATGTTGGAGATCGGCCTGTCTTCCAGTGTGGTCCTGTTTCTCTGGCCGTGGCTGGGTGGATGTGCTCTCTTCATCCTCTGGCATGGGAGCTGCCTTGGAGCTCGTCTGCCTGGCTGTGTGTTTCCTGGACGGGGCCGCCTTTTACAGCTGCTTTTTGTATCTCTGCTTCTGTCTCCTTGAACCCCAGTGGGCCTCAGCAGATGGCCGCTCACACTGAGCCTGGTTCTGCTGGAGGTTTCTTCCTGTTAAAAGGGAGTTTTTCCTCTCCACTGTCGCTACAAGCATGCTTAGTGTGAGGGATTGTATTTGAGTCAATGAGTCAATGCAATCAACTGGTTTTCCTTAGATAGAAAACTTTGTATCAATTTGACTGTATGATCTGGTTGAACTGTAAAGTGCCTTGAGATGACATGTGTTGTGAATTTGGCGCTATATAAATAAACTGAATTGAATTGAATTGAACTTCTTATTTTTGTCAGCTCAGCTGTAAGGTCAATAATTTGGTGATATGCCTGAATCTGACTCACAATCTTAAGGATTTATTGCAGAGCTCTACTTTATTAATTCAGTTTTTGGGTTTTTCCCATTAAATACATTTCAGCAGTTTATCAAGATGTTCACTGTCTCCAATCATGGATAATATTTAGTGGCTTCATTAAAAATCAGAACTCTTAGTCATCAACAGCCAAAGGTGATTATTATCTTATTATCTGTAAGGCCAGAGGATGGAGCTCATGTTGTTAAATCATTAAGTTTGTTGCATCTTTTTGGCTTCTTCCTTATTTATGAAAGCAGGTGAGTGAATCTGACCAAATCAGTCTTGACTACATCTTTACCAAACTGCATAAAGGATCTAGAAATAAGCAAAAGATTCTTAAAATAAGTGTATTTACCCTTAATTTGAGCAGGTAAATGAGAAGATTTGCCAATTGAGAATTTTTACTCTTAACATAAGATAATTAGATAATATGCACTTGAAGTAAAGCAATGCGGTTGTTTTTTTGTTATTTTAGATGTAAATGATTTTGCTCCATTGGCAAAGTGTTGGAGTCACCTACCTCCTCCGTTCAAGAACAAGTGCACTTATTTTAAGAAAAAATGACTTATTTGCATTTACATTTTTGGCAGTGCAGCCCTTCCTGCAACCACCAGGATTTGAAGCACAGTCCCATGTATGGCGGTCACTGTGGGAACGTCTGTGAAGTTTAAAGTTAAGTTATATTTCAAGAAGCTTTAAAGTCCTGCGGATGAGTTGCTGCCTAAATGCAATGAAAGCTGGTTGAATGCTCCTGCATTGCCAGCATCTCTCTTCACCTAAATAAACTATATTTGCCTGCATTTATTCTCAGTGACTATAAACTCCCTTCTTTTCTGTGTTTTTTTTATTTAAAAAAAGCTGCAATTTTAAATGTGTCATGTTTTTACTTATAATTTCCCTGGTGAGTCTAGTGAAGCCAAGAAGCGGTATAAATATGATCTCTGAATGCCTTAAAAGTTCTATGGAAGTAAATCAGCCCATCTTTGTATTTTCTTCTCTTTATATAGATTTTACTTTGTTCTGTACCAATTCTCCACCTCCTGCTCCGGACAGCAAGGCTGTGACCTCTGCTACTTTTCCACAAGCAGTCTGTCATGTCAGGGTAGCCTAGAGTTAGAGGAATGACCCTTGGGCACAATGGACACGATAAAGCTGGACATTGTCTGCATGATAAATATGGTATACTTGCCCCTCGCAGAATGGTGCTGTGATGTTTTCCAGTATTTTAGGAGATATTTGTTTGGGGTTTTCTATTTTGGATAAGTTTGATATAGTTTTGGTAGACTATGAGGTGTCCTAGTCTACCATAAGAAGAAACTGATGAATTAAACTGGTTTTATATGGTCTTTGTTTTGTTTGTCATTCTTTTTTTGGGCTAATGAGGTGTTTTGGCGGAAAGCACCAGCAAAACAAAAGTGAAACCAGTGATTGTGAGGCTCAGAGGGGCTTGGGGTCCCATGCAGGGATAACACTCAGGTACCATACAGGTAGTGAGACGCTCATTAAGGTTGTAAGTCTAGAACTGATGAGCTGAACTTGGATGGACACTCATTTAAAATGATGTAACATCTACATAGAGCCCTATATGGTGATCAGGGCGGATTTTCGGACACGGCCACAGTGTATAATTAGTGTTTAAATAAAGAGTGCTGAAAAAATTAAAACAGATTTTTGTGAGGAAAGCTTTACTTTAATAATTGTTAGGTTTAAACACTCAAAGACTGATCAAATAACCGAGGGAAGAAGGACAACAGATGTTAGATAATTTTCACTCAGGAGGAGAACGGAGATGTGTTCAGTTATAACCTCCTACCGCTACGAAGCACACTCGCCATTTCCTCTCTATTTATTTTATAATCACATGACCAATGCTGCTCTAAAGGATGGGGATCTATGTGATCAAGCATGAGCAGTTTCAAAAGGTTGATCTTGGGCTCAAAGGCATGCCGCTATCTTCCAGCAATAGCCCACTAGTCTGGGTGATTCAGCTGGAACTTCTTCTTCTGCAAAGACACAGAAATGCGAACTTAGGCAGCTCTAGGGTCATCGCTTACAAATACATGTTTCAATAGAAAAGGTATTAGAAATTAGTAAGTATGAGACAATTTTATATAAATTTAGTCCAACAATAATAAGATTCCACATTTTAAATTTGAAGAATAATTTCAGAATTTCAAATATTAAATGTTCCAAAATGGCACATAAGGAGTTTGCCTGGATTTTTTTTTTTATCTTAACGTCTATAACTTCTCAGCTGTTTGTCGGTTCGACACCAAACTTGCTGCAAATGTAACCAAGATGTTGTATTTGCAGTTTATTATGTTTGCTTCTATCGGTACAAAAAAACTAAGAAGTTTTGTATTTAATCATCTATTTTTTCAAGGTAGAATTTATTTTTTGGTTATATAAACCTACTTTACTCAGGCTCAATAATTTACTTTCACGTTTCCACTTCATCCTTCAGGACCTTTATATCAGTCTATAGCAGGATTAGCAGCTAAGGCAGTGTACAATTTGAGAAATGCTTTATTATTTCAAGTATTTTGATTGCCAACAGCAAACTGGGGTGAAAGTTGAAATCTTAATCATAATCACTAAAGTCAGTGAATTTTCCTTTTGACATGAGGCTAAGGTTCCTTTATCTTAGCATTGCCTGTCCTCGTAGTGTGGAGTAGACCAACTATTAAATGCACAAACAGGGAAAGGGAGGCATTGCAAGATAGGAAGATATGATAAGTATCTTTGTGTCTAATAAGCCTTTATACTGTGTATATATATCAGATGAACTGCAATACGCGCTAATAACCAGTCAGGATGGGAGTGCGTGAGAAAATGCAAACCATTCTTCAGAAAGAAATGTTCTCTCTGTGTAAATGTGCATCTCTGTGTGCATCTCTGTGTGTTTAGATGTTTTTGTTCTCTGCTTCATTTACTATGTTTGTCTCTGTTTTCCATGCTGGGTTCAAAATCCCAAGAAGAAAATGTAGATTCTACTCATTTAATGTGTTATTTTAACATTTTTCAAACTGTGACCTGCTGCTATCTAAATTTGCTTTAACTGAAAAACAATGAATTCTTCAAGTGGCACAATTACAATTTTAGGGAGTCAAAACAGTAATAAGTAAGAGTCCTAATTCAAAAGTATGATTAAACATATTCTTTAAATCTGAGAATCAAGTAGAACAGAATGATTAAGCCTTCATGACGATTGGTGGAAAGATTTTGTCAGGTTTGGAGGAGGTTTTTGAGGACCCAAATACAGAGATGAGTTTGCTGATTAAACACGTTTCTACAGGCGACTGAGGCAAATAATCCAAAAATCAAAAACTGAAACCTAAAATCTAGGAAGTATCGTGGGAAAACAAACCTGAGGAGCCAGGAAACAACGGAGCAACTAAACAAACAACCAGAAACCAGCTAAGAGAAGTTTGTGCTGCTCTTTAAAGCCCAGAACTGATGAGAGGGATGAGCTCCATCTGTGTAGACTACCCGGGTTCTCCACAAAGATCCTCTCCTGAATGAGTTGCATCGCTGTCACACACACACTGGAGCCTTGACAGTATACCCCCCCCTTCTAGGGTGGATACCAGATGACCTTTCAGTCCAAAAACAAATTTGAATTTGAAGAAATTCAATTTGAAGAAATTCTCGCCTATTTTTAATAGCCAAATGGAACAGCAAATAAGTGTTAGCCAAAATTACATGTTCGATACAACTTCTGGTTTCTGGAATAGTGTGAATAAAACACAACCTGTTATTTTTAAAAGCCCATCTAGGGACAAGTGCTGCGAATTAGCTGTTGCTATTGCACCATGATGCAAACATGGGACTGCTGTTTCATTCAGTTTTTTCTATGTAAACGTGTGTCTGTCCCTATCAAATAAACTTTAATAATAAGCTGCATCAGTTCAAACCTGAATCAAGTTTTTTTTTGTTATTCTGGAAAATGATAGGTCTTTTTTGAACAGCAGTAATAAAGACATCCTTGAGAAAAGGCAGGTATCATTGTATTACATTTCTTCTCCATCATGTCATCCACAAATGCAGAAAATTTCAGACCTGTAGCTACAATAGTTCCAGAGCTGTGGGGTTTTGAACTTTTGATGTCACTAGCGTCTCCAAATGTGCCAGATTTTGCCAAATGCTTTAACTCAACTATTTTCCCGTAGAATCACACTGAAGCATTTTGATCGCCACAAAACATTTATCAAGCAACTATTTTTCCTTTTTTTTCACAATCAGTGTATATAACTAAATGTAACATCTATAAACTAACATAAAAGTCTATAAAAATAGTGAAACTGCTGCTTTTCGAGCTAAAATAAGCACCTGTGCCTTTTCTGAGTTTTTTTCAGCCTTAGATAATAAAACAGAATCAGCATCTAAACCTGTAAAATATCGGAGTGTTGTTATTATTCAGCTTGGAGCTTCACGCATTGATCCAGACTCAGCTGTGTGTTTCACTCTAATCCAAGCCGGTCACACGGCTCTGCTTTATGCAACCCAGCCATGTCTTGGCTTGTTTGAAACCTTATTTCATTGGCTACAAAGCCAAACAGCCCACATGGTCTCGACCAATGACCACAGGACTTTATGAGGTGTAATATGGCTCTACTCGGTGCGTCATTGGCTGACAGGCAGGGAGCGCTTGTGAGACTTCATCGGATGTCCCTGACTCAACTTTGGTGCTCGCTGTGTTCATAAAATGAACCTGGTGGTTGAATTTCCAGCGATGTCTAACATGTCTATATTAGTAAACTTTTTACTGGTGTTATTAGTTGTAAACACTTTAAAAACTGTCAAAAAACTGGATTTTGAGAGGTTAACAAATGTCGCCTGTCTTCAAATTGTAGATAATCGTACAGACATGTCAGAGATGGAATGAGAGCCGCACATTTCTACACAAAGCTTTTTTTTTTATAGATCCCAACATTATCTGCATGAAACTTGGCCTACATAAAATTTAGAATAGGTTTTGTGTTTTCTGTTTTTTTCTGTTTTATCTCATCTGCCTCTTTATGTAGATTGTGGATTTTCATTGATAGCATCAATAGAATGCTTTTTTAATTAGAAAATGGATGTTGTTCATTTAATTAAGGGTTATCCTTAGTAAATAGATACTATAAAAACGAAAGTTAAATTTGCATTTTAGGACCTCTAACTTGGAACATTACTGACATTACTGAGTCAGAGTAGAAGAGAAAATTCCTCCCAACTGAATGTATTTCTTTATTCCATCAAAGTCAAATAAAGGTATTTGAAGCTAAAGGTGATGTTCCCTGAGACTGCCTGAAAAACAAATCCTTTTTAATATGAGCATATTTACATGATAGAAATTTGTGGTACAAGACCCAGAGCTTCAATTTCAACATTTTCTCAGTAAAAGATTTTTCTAAGGCTCATAATGAGTTTCATTCATTACAGAAGTTTTACATTGGAGCGTGCTCAAACAACTTTCTTCAGCTTCTATTTGTTCTCAGAACATGTTGAGAAAACAGCTCGTCTCTGATTACATAATGAATCACTGCCTTCATAAATCAGATGTTAATTACACAAAGATATAACATGCAAATTTATCAACAATTACTGTGCAAATTGCGGATCTTATTTATGCACAAAATTCTTGCTCCGGCTAATTTTGTTTAGTGGTTCTGAGTGAGTAATGCAATCCTGGAAATATGTGGCAAATCTTTTCTTCTAAAGTAAAAATACCACCTGAAACTGGATACCGACATTCAGGGCTGTTTCAAGGAATTTGGGGGTTCCAAGCTAAGTTGACACCCACACCCTTTTGTTCTCATATGGGGACATTTCATTGACTTGCTTTAATTTTATTTGCCCTAACCCAGACCCTTACCCTAACCCTAAGTATTACCAACATATACCTAACCCTAACCCTTACCTGAACTGAATTCACTCCTTAGTCCTAAACCTAACAACGATTCAAAGACAAAAACTACACCTTATGGGGGACTAAAGTTCAGCATTTATGTTCTGCTGTTTTTACATGTTAGATATTACTATCAGGAAGTCTGACTGTTAACTGCAGACTGTTCTATATCTAGAGAGTTCAGTGTGGTTAGTATCACTGCTGTTTATGCCCCCCCCAGCGCTAACACTAAAGAGGCCATGAAGACTCTATACCAGGCTATCTCTGAGCTCCAATCTGCACACAGAGGCTGTTTTCATCATTGCTGGGGATTTTAACCAGGCTAACTGGAAGACTGTTCTCCCTCATTTCTACCAACATGTGGACTTTGCAACTCGGGGTGAAAACACATTAGACCTGGTTTACTCTAACATCAAAGATGCATCCAGAGCAGCCCCCCCCCCCACCTCAGGTCATCAGATCACCTATCTGTCATGTTTATCCCTGCATATAAGCCCCAGCTGATCAGGGCTAAACCGACAGTTAAAAAGGTCAGAGTGTGGTCTGAGGGCGCCATGGAAACACTCCAAGACTGTTTTAAATGCTCTGACTAGAACATCTTCAAGGCTGCAGCAACATATGACAACTTATTAAATATTGATGAGTATGCCATGACTGTGTCAGCCTACATCAACAAATGCATTGAGGACGTCAGCATCAAAAAGAACATCACCACCCGGGCCGACCAACCACCCTGGATAAATGGAGAGGTTCAGAAATCGCTAAAATGTGATAGAGGCTCTGAGGACAGCGAGAGCCAACTTAAACCGTTCCATCAGATCAGCGAAGCAGAACCACAGCCAGAAGATCCAGGATCTTTTCCACAACGACAGCAACACCAGGAGGATGTGGAAAGGCATTCAGATGATCACAGACTACAAGACAACCCCCCCCCCGCCCCCTCCCCCGGGAGATGCAGCAAACACTGACTTCCTGAATGAACTGAACAACTACTTTGGAAGGTTTGAGACACTAAACAGCCTCCAGCAGTGAAAGCTGTTCCACAGCAGGGGGGGAGCCACTAAACCTGGACGTAGCTGAAGGGAGGAAAACTCTGAGGAGAGTCAACCCAAGGAAGGCCCCAGGGCCTGATAACATACCTGGGCAGGTGTATAAGGAGTGGTCAGATCAGCTAATCATTGAGCTCCCTCAATGATTAGCGGCCTGTCGCTCTGACTCCCATCATGATGAAGTGCTTCCAAAGGCTGGTTAAAGAACACATCGTCTCCAGTCTGCCGCCAACATTCCACCCGTTCCAGTTCGCCTACCGACGAAACCGCTCCACTGAGGACACCATCTCTGCTGCTCTCCACCTGAGCTTGGCACACCTGAAGGAGAAGAACACCCACGATGGATGCTGTTCCTGGACTTCAGTTCAGCTTTCAGCACCATCATCCCACAGCATCTGATGGGCAAACTGGAACAGCTGGGCTTCAATACACCCCTCTGCTATTGGCTGTTACACTTCCTCACCAACAGACCTAAGTCAGTCCGGGTCGGACCTCTGATGTCATCAGTCTAAGCCCCTCCCCTCAGGGCTGAGTCCTGAGCCCCCTGCTGTTCACCCTGATGACACTAAAAAATCTAAGGGCAGATGTCTGGGGGACAGTGATTGGCCTCCATGTTCTGAATGCTGGCGTACCATAAAGAATAAATGATGAACAGTTTAGTTTGTGCCTTCAAGTCGTTGCCCATAGGAAGACGTTACTGGATATAACCTAACGGAATATCTTCAGAACGGCTCCAAATGACACTAAACTCATATGGGTGATAGAACAAGATGGAATAACGGAAAATCAACCCAATGTAAAAAAACGGTGTTCTCCTTTAAGGACAAGCACCAAATACCCTATAGAATCATTCTATCACGCTTTTAATGTTAAAAATGTCCACTATCCCCTTTATAGTTTTAAGTAAATGACTTGAAACTAATATACTATACATTAAAAATAGCATTTTTCACCTGAATAAGTTGGCATTAAGCAAAACTGGCAAATTCTGCTTGTTGGCCCAGTGGCTGAACACCTGCAGGTTAGTGCAACAACATTTGAGGAATCATTTAGGAATCTAAAATGAGAGGCTAACTGTCTCCTTCTACTGGTGCAGAGAACTTTCATTAAACACCACTAGTTTGCATTGTTTGATAACTTGCTGTCGTCTTGATATTTGCAGCATTTCCCCTTTTAATTCGTTTTTTTGTGTGTTTTAGCATGATTGCAGGAGGTGCTGTGTTTGCAGGAGGCTATGTGTTTGCAGAGGTGCTGTGTTTGCAGGAGGTGCTGTGTTTGCAGGAGGTGCTGTGTTTGCAGGAGGTTATGTGTTTGCAGGAGGTGCTGTGTTTGCAGGAGGTGCTGTGTTTGCAGGAGGTTATGTGTTTGCAGGAGGTGCTGTGTTTGCAGGAGGTGCTGTGTTTGCAGGAGGTGCTGTGTTTGCAGGAGGCTATGTGTTTGCAGGAGGTGCTGTGTTTGCAGGAGGTTATGTGTTTGCAGGAGGTGCTGTGTTTGCAGGAGGTTATGTGTTTGCAGGAGGTACTGTGTTTGCAGGAGGTTATGTGTTTGCAGGAGGTGCTGTTTTTGCAGGAGGTGCTGTGTTTGCAGGAGGTTATGTGTTTGTAGGAGGTGCTGTTTTTGCAGGAGGTGCTGTGTTTGCAGGAGGTTATGTGTTTGCAGGAGGTGCTGTGTTTGCAGGAGGTTATGTGTTTGTAGGAGGTGCTGCGTTTGCAGGAGGTGCTGTGTTTGCAGGAGGTTATGTGTTTGTAGGAGGTGCTGTTTTTGCAGGAGGTGCTGTGTTTGCAGGAGGTTATGTGTTTGTAGGAGGTGCTGTTTTTGCAGGAGGTGCTGTGTTTGCAGGAGGTTATGTGTTTGTAGGAGGTGCTGTGTTTGCAGGAGGTGCTGTGTTTGCAGGAGGTTATGTGTTTGCAGGAGGTGCTGTGTTTGCAGGAGGTTATGTGTTTGTAGGAGGTGCTGTGTTTGCAGGAGGTTATGTGTTTGCAGGAGGTGCTGTGTTTGCAGGAGGTGCTGTGTTTGGAGGACGTGCTGTGTTTGCAGGAGGTTATGTGTTTGTAGGAGGTGCTGTGTTTGCAGGAGGTGCTGTGTTTGCAGGAGGTTATGTGTTTGCAGGAGGTGCTGTTTTTGCAGGAGGTGCTGTGTTTGCAGGAGGTTATGTGTTTGTAGGAGGTGCTGTGTTTGCAGGAGGTTATGTGTTTGCAGGAGGTGCTGTTTTTGCAGGAGGTGCTGTGTTTGCAGGAGGTTATGTGTTTGCAGGAGGTGCTGTGTTTGCAGGAGGTTATGTGTTTGTAGGAGGTGCTGTGTTTGCAGGAGGTGCTGTGTTTGCAGGAGGTTATGTGTTTGCAGGAGGTGCTGTGTTTGCAGGAGGTTATGTGTTTGTAGGAGGTGCTGTGTTTGCAGGAGGTTATGTGTTTGCAGGAGGTGCTGTGTTTGCAGGAGGTGCTGTGTTTGGAGGACGTGCTGTGTTTGCAGGAGGTTATGTGTTTGCAGGAGGTGCTGTGTTTGCAGGAGGTTATGTGTTTGTAGGATGTGCTGTGTTTGCAGCAGGTGCTGTGTTTGCAGGAGGTTATGTGTTTGCAGGAGGTGCTGTGTTTGCAGGAGGTTATGTGTTTGCAGGAGGTGCTGTGTTTGCAGGAGGTTATGTGTTTGCAGGAGGTACTGTGTTTGCAGGAGGTTATGTGTTTGTAGGAGGTGCTGTTTTTGCAGGAGGTGCTGTGTTTGCAGGAGGTTATGTGTTTGCAGGAGGTGCTGTGTTTGCAGGAGGTTATGTGTTTGTAGGAGGTGCTGTTTTTGCAGGAGGTGCTGTGTTTGCAGGAGGTTATGTGTTTGTAGGAGGTGCTGTGTTTGCAGGAGGTGCTGTGTTTGCAGGAGGTTATGTGTTTGTAGGAGGTGCTGTTTTTGCAGGAGGTGCTGTGTTTGCAGGAGGTTATGTGTTTGCAGGAGGTGCTGTGTTTGCAGGAGGTTATGTGTTTGTAGGAGGTGCTGTGTTTGCAGGAGGTTATGTGTTTGCAGGAGGTTATGTGTTTGCAGGAGGTGCTGTGTTTGCAGGAGGTTATGTGTTTGCAGGAGGTGCTGTGTTTGCAGGAGGTTATGTGTTTGTAGGAGGTGCTGTGTTTGCAGGAGGTTATGTGTTTGCAGGAGGTGCTGTGTTTACAGGAGGTGCTGTGTTTGGAGGACGTGCTGTGTTTGCAGGAGGTTATGTGTTTGTAGGAGGTGCTGTGTTTGCAGGAGGTGCTGTGTTTGCAGGAGGTTATGTGTTTGCAGGAGGTGCTGTGTTTGCAGGAGGTTATGTGTTTGTAGGAGGTGCTGTGTTTGCAGGAGGTTATGTGTTTGCAGGAGGTGCTGTGTTTGCAGGAGGTGCTGTGTTTGCAGGAGGTTATGTGTTTGCAGGAGGTGCTGTGTTTGCAGGAGGTGCTGTGTTTGCAGGAGGTTATGTGTTTGCAGGAGGTGCTGTGTTTGCAGGAGGTTATGTGTTTGTAGGAGGTGCTGTGTTTGCAGTAGGTGCTGTGTTTGCAGGAGGTGCTGTGTTTGCAGTTTATGTGTTTGTAGGAGGTGCTGTGTTTGCAGTAGGTGCTGTGTTTGCAGGAGGTGCTGTGTTTGCAGGTTATGTGTTTGTAGGAGGTGCTGTGTTTGCAGGAGGTGCTGTTTTTGCAGGAGGTTATGTGTTTGCAGGAGGTCTGTGTTTGCAGGAGGCGCTGTGTTTGCAGGTTATGTGTTTGAAGGAGGTGCTGTGTTTGCAGGAGGTTATGTGTTTGCAGGAGGTGCTGTGTTTGCAGGAGGTGCTGTGTTTGCAGGAGGTTATGTGTTTGCAGGAGGTGGTGTGTTTGCAGGAGGTGCTTTGTTTGCAGGAGGTGCTGATTTTGCAGGAGGTTATGTGTTTGCAGGAGGTGTTGCGTTTGGAGGAGGTGCTGTGTTTGCAGGAGGTGGTGATTTTGCAGGAGGTTATGTGTTTGCAGGAGGTGCTGTGTTTGCAGGAGGTTATGTGTTTGCAGGAGGTGCTGTGTTTGCAGGAGGTTATGTGTTTGCAGGAGGTGTTGCGTTTGTAGGAGGAGCTACGTTTGCAGGAGGTGTTGCGTTTGCAGGAGGAGCTACGTTTGGAGGAGGTGTTGCATTTGAAGGAGGTGCTGTGTTTGCAGGAGGTGTTGCGTTTGCAGGAGGTGTTATGTTTGCAGGAGGTGTTATGTATTCCTGGCACATTTGCACTTTGCTGCTCTTTATTTTGCACATGCCTCCTTGGCCGGAGTTTATGATGTCACTATCACTGACTAGACTTTCACAGACTGGAGGTGAACTGGATTGGTATCACAGACTGTGGTGATGGTAACAAGCCCCACTAAAACACCTCCAAGGTCTCCAAGGCAGATGGCCGCTCACACTGAGCCTGGTTCTGCTGGAGGTTTCTTCCTGTTTGTTGTCGGAAAATTTTTATCTGTCTTCTATTATATATTAATTTATCCTATTTACTCACTATAAAAGTTTTCTCTCAGTCTGTTTCTCTCTCACACATTTCTCTGCAGGATGGTGTTTGTAGACCAGACATAGCTTCTTCCCATAACAAACTAGATTCTTTCTCAAGGTTTATTCATAACATGTTACTGATTAACCAAAGTGTGTGTAATTTGTTTTGACTCTATACTTTCCATTGTTCTAAGTAGGGGGGGACGAACGCTGGCCAGATCAGAACAGAGCAGAATGCTGCCATTAGGGCTGCATGATGAACTGTTCTCTCTTTGCAAAGATATGAATAAATGTGCCGACTGAGTGAAATCCATCCATCTCCGTTTATTTAACTAGGATGAATAGTTGAAGACTTTTCTCCCACGACACTGTTTAAAGGCAGTTTTTCCTCACCACTGTCGCCACAAGCATGCTTAGTGTGAGGGATTGCTGAAGAGTCAATGAGTCGATGCAATCAGCTGGTTTTCCTTAGATAGAAAACTTTTAATCAATCTGACTGGATGATCTGGTTGGTCTGGATCTATAAACTGACCTGAGATGACATGATGTGAATTGGAGCTATTGAAATAAACTGAATAGAATTGAATGTAATTTCACTTACTTCAGATCACGGTGCAGCTTCTGAAATATTCAGACTTTTTCATGCAGATACACAGAGAGGCCATGGGGATTACTGGTCCACTTTTATCTGAATGTCATTGATTTACTGTACGATTTAAATAGAGCTGCATCTTCTTTGATATTTATTGAACTAAGCCAACTGTAAAACAGTCGTTTACTACATGACGACACTCGGGTGGTGGGCCCCATCAGAGATGACAACGACCAGGGGTCTGTTTCATGAAGCAGGTGTAAGAAATTCAGATTGAAATCCGCAACTCTAAATTTATCTAGCTTACAAATAAACTAAATCAGAGGACAGAACCCTGACAGTACTGTTTGTAGTTATAGTTGGTTTTATGGTGAATCTGATTAACAATGATGACCATAATCTTTGCCTCCTCTGGGAATTAGTTGTTTTTATCAAAAACTTTCCAGATTGCTTTTCACATTTCCTAAATTATTCCTGGTCTTTCTGGCAATTCTTTGCACAAAGACACAGCAAACCTTGTTGCCACAGCTTGCACTGATGTGCCCTCCTGAAGGAGCTGCTCTACCTGAGCCACTCTGTGGGTTGGAGAGTCTGTCTCATGCTACCATGAGGGTGAAAGCACCACCAACATTCAAAGTGACCGAAACATCAACCGGAGAGCAGAGGGACTGAGAAGTGGTCTGTGGTCCCCACCTGGAGTAACCCTAACCCTAACTCCTTTATGAAGTGGTTCTTGCTGATTGCCAATCGTTTCCACCTGTTGCCTTTTCCATTTGAACAACAGAAGGTGGAATTGATTGACAATCAGTGTTGCTTCCTAAGGGGACACTTTCATTTCACAGAAGTTTGATTTATATTAGTGTTGCACTGATACCAGTATCGGGCGGGGCCCCAATCCAGCACTAAAATTGTGGCATCGGTATCAACGAGTACCAACCAATAGGCCACTGATACCATTTAGAGAGCCAAAAGTTTCTTCACCTATTGTCACCCATTCCAATCAAAAGTTCTACTGGATTCACTTTGTTTCAGTCTTCTTCCTGCTTCACAAAGGAAGGCAGCAGCTTGAAGCCATGATGGCGATTATTTTACATCCAGGTAGTCAGCAGTTCTTCATATATACACACACATCAGTTTAAACAGATGGTATCGGTATTAGCCGATAATGCACAGCCAGGTATCGGGGCCAAAAAATGGCATCGGTGCAACACTGTTTTATATTGTGTTATTTTTGGGTACCTCGTCTTACTCTGCTTTTAAGAGCAGGAATGCAAAAAGGAACGAGCGCTGAACACTGAAAGCAATCTTTGCACATTCTCCTGGCAGCTGAAATGATATGAAAAGCTTTCTGTCTGGGAACAACTTTCATTATTAATCAAATCAAAAGTATGTTTGAGGGATTAAGATCTGATTTGTTTTTTGTTATTTTATGCCATGAAAGTGTGATTTACAACAGTAGATGGGGAGGAAGTATCCTCTGGAATTAGATTAAAAGGTGATAAGAGCTCATATTCCAGGCAGAATCAAGGAAATCTGACACAGACTGCAAAGATGAAGGCCATTATGGAGAGGAAACAGGAGAGACAGCTTCTGTCTAAAAGTCTGAAATCTCTTTAGATGGCTTCATTTCTTAAAGTATGCAATGTCTCTTATCAGACATTTTTGATCATGATGTACAATGATCATTTAGACCCTTTGTTCCTGTTTTCTACTGAAGCTTTGGCTGCAGAAGAATGGTTGGAAGATGGTGTTGATGTTTCACTTCATTATTAGCTTTTATGTAAGTTTTCACCAGTAAACTCATGTTTAAGGATATTTACGTAAAGGCAGACCTTGATTATCACAGGGAGTTAATCCTTCAAATTATATCAGGGAGATGTGATAAACAGAACAAACTGTTTAATGCATGGGATTTTTATTTTTACAACATTTCTATGTAACAAATAAACTCTGTATAGCTCTTTACATTGATTGGTTGATTGATTGATTGATGTTTGGTCAGACATGTTAACATTTGAAGAGTCTATATTCTTTTTTACATCACTTTTTCTGAACATTTTGCTGGCAGTCAGCTTATTTCCATTAATTCATTTTCTTGAGGCAGCAACATTAACAACCTTAATAAGATTATTATGAAAATTTTTGTCTAATTTACTCTGCAATGAAGATTTTGTTAAAGGTTAGTCTAATACAGCCATAAAGCCTAAATATTTTCCTTCTATTTTAAAATTACACTTCATGATAAAAAATAAATAAATAAATAAAAAACATGACGTATCATAATAAGATTTTTGGAGAGGAACCAGTTCAGAAGAATATCCTTAGATGTAGCCCCGAAAACATAAAAAACACCAGAAAAACTCTAAATTTTTTAAATGAGTCCATCGTTGGAAGAAAGCAGAGCTGTGCTGAAACAGTAAGGGATAAGGGTCTTGCTCAGGGACCCAGAGTGGCAGTCTGTGGGAGTGGGGCTCAAACTCAGAACCTCTGAATTGCGAGCGCATTGCCCTAGAGCAGGGCGCTGTGCTCTGAGAAGGTTGCAGTACCTGGTTTGACCCCACAGCCTCCACTCTGGGTCCCTGAGCAAGACCCTTTACCCCACACTGCTCCCCGGGTGCCGCACAATGGCAGCCGTCTGCTCCCCATGGGGAGGGGTTAAATGCAGAGAGTGGTTTTAAATCAGTTTAACTGATTGACTTCAGTGATCTCTCAGAGAAATGTACTTAAGTCATGGTTATGTGCGCACTGGTCGGGTAGACATTTCCTCTTTCTATGAAAAAATCACAACAACAAATAGAGAGAGCCCCTTCAGTGTGCAGGGAGCATAAAGACTGGACTGTGCAGCAATGGAAGAAGGTCATGTGGTCTGAAGAGTCCAGATTGTTCCAGAGTGATGGGCCAATCAGGGTAAGAAGAGAGGCAGGTGAAGTGATGCCCCCACCATGCCTAGTGCCTACTGTACAAGCCTGTGGGGGGGGGGGGTATGTTCTGGGGTTGCTGCAGTTGCTCAGGTCTGGGTTCAGCAACAGTATGAGCTCAAAGAATGAGGTCAGCTGACTCCCTGAATATCCTGAATGACCAGGTTATTCCATCAATGGACTTTCCCTGATGGCGCAGGCATATTCCAAGATGACAATGCAGGATTCATCAGGCTCAATGGTGAAAGACTGGTTCAGGGAGCATGACTCATCATTTTCACACATGGATTGGCCACCACAGAGTCCAGACCTCAACCCCATGGAGAATCTTTGGGATGTGCTAGAGAGGGCTTTGCGCAGCGGTCAGACTCTACCATCATCAATGCAAGATGAAAAAATTAATGCAACACTGGATGGAAATAAATCTTTTGACATTGCAGAAGCTTATCGAAACAACGCCACAGCGAATGCGTGGCGTTATCATAGCTAAAGGCGCTCCAACTAAGTATTAGAGTAAGTTTTGGCCAGGCAGTGTATATATGTGTGTGTATGTGTGTGTGGGTGTGTGGGTGTGTGTGTGTGTGTATGTGTGTGTGTGTGTGTGGGTGTGTATGTGTGTGTATGTGTGTGTGTGTGTGTGTGTGTGTATGTGTGTGTGGGTGTGTGTGTGTGTATGTGTGTGTGTGTGTGGGTGTGTGTGTGTGTGTGTATGTGTGTGTGTGTGTGTGTGTGTGTGTGTGGGTGTGTATGTGTGTGTGTATGTGTGTGTGTGGGTGTGTGTGTGTGTGTGTGTGTGTATGTGTGTGTGTGGGTGTATGTGTGTGTATGTGTGTGTGTACGTGTGTGTATGTGTGTGTGTATGTGTGTGTATGTGTGTGTGTGGGTGTGTGTGTGTGTGTGTGTGTGTTTGTGTGTGTGTGTGTATAGAGCAGCAAACCATTAGTTAATTTTGGCCGCTTAAATGAAATAAACAACTTGTTGCTAATGAAACGTGTATTTAGAGTCGTACTCTGGCCAGAGTGCTGCTCCTGCTCTTAAGGAAATGAGACGTTAAACCTTTCAGACAGAACTTTTTGTTTACATTAACAAATTCACGTTTCGGACACTAAAATGTGCTGAAGCTTCAGATTCAGTATAAATTCATTAAACTCTTTATCTCCGATGCTTTTTAGTGTTTCTACTGACAGAAATACTATAAT
The DNA here is from genome assembly GCA_030533445.1 of Cyprinodon diabolis. Taxonomy (NCBI): domain Eukaryota; kingdom Metazoa; phylum Chordata; class Actinopteri; order Cyprinodontiformes; family Cyprinodontidae; genus Cyprinodon; species Cyprinodon diabolis. Next base: position 325,018 of record CM060070.1, on the reverse strand, counting down.
AGTATAATCATTTCACTATTATTATCCATAAACATAATATGAAATGTCACTATAATATTTTTTCTTAGACTTTATCTCTTTTTTAATCTTTCCTTCTCCAATGGTTTTTCCATTTCTGCCACTTTCTGGATGCTTTTCTGATTTCTTTCATTAAACTAAATCTTTTTTCTCAATCAGCACTGGATGCTTTAAATGAAGCACAAATATCTCCAATCTGCTTCGGCTCGTCATGTCTAAGAGCTGCAGCAACCAGAATGTGCCGATTGACTCCTGATGATGTTTTTTGCTTCATCCAACATATTATATCGTATTAAATGACTTTAGCAAAACCAAACCAGCAGAAGTCCCATGGAGAACAGCGCTGGGCGGTAAACAGCATGGCGGCTAAATAATCTGGACCACAGTCTCCTTCCTGTGGGATTATTGATTTATGCTTCTGTAGCTCTTTGATGCGCTGAATAAGAACATTGATGAACTTTTTTTAAAGGATACTATTAATGGATTCTATTAAACATATTAATCCAAATTGTAGATTTATTCATTTTTATTGTAAAACTGATTTGATAAAACTGTCACTTAAGAGCAGCTAAATCAAACAGCTGACCAGTCTAGAATATCCAGCTTCCAGCAGGATGAGATGCTTTAAGCCCCCAAACTAAATAATGATGAATCTATTCCATTTTTATTCTTACTATAATTACTATATTTAAGGACTGGTAAGACCTGGGCTCCGTTTCTCCATATTGTTTAATGACATTGTGTCGGGACGACCGTTGTTTCTCACATTTTCATCGTTTGGTTTCAGGTTGGAACACGGATTAAAAATGATACAGAAAAAAGTATTTATCTAATTGATTTACAGTGATGGATTTTAGTTTATGTGCTGAATAGGTTTTATTGTGTAACGAGAAAGCGTGAGCAGGTCGTAACTTCTCCAGCTCTGAGGGAAGATTGGATCTCGCACTGTTGGTCAATAGATGCCGTTTCTAACCAGGTCAGCCATTGCTCCCAACATATCTAAACATACTAATATATACACTACTCAAAGAAATTAAAGGAACACTTTGTAATCAGAGTAAAGCATCAGGTTAATTAAACTTGTGGGATATTGATCTGGTCAGGTCAGTAGCAGAGGGGGGTGTTAATCAGTTTCAGCTGCTTCGGTGTTAATGAAATTACCAACAGGTGAACTAGAGGGGCAACAACCAGACGACCATCCAAACAGGAATGGTTTTACAGGTGGAGGCCGCTGACATTTTCCCCTCCTCATCTTTTCTGACTCTTTTTCACCAGTTTAGCATTTGGCTAGGGTCACTGTCACTACTGTTAGCATGAGGCGCTACCTGGAGGTTGCACAGGCAGTCCAGCTCCTCCAGGATGGCGCATCAATACGTGCCATTGCCAGAAGGTTTGCTGCGTCTCCCAGCACAATCTCAAGAGCATGGAGGAGATTCCAGGAGACAGGCAGTTACTCCAGGAGAGCTGGACAGGGCCGTAGAAGGTCTGCAACCCATCAGCAGGACCGCTCTCTGCTCCTTAGTGCAAGGAGGAGCAGGAGGAGCACTGCCAGAGCCCTACAAAATGACCTCCAGCAGGCCACTGGTGTGAATGTCTCTGACCAAACAATCAGAAACAGACTTCACCAGGGTGGCCTGAGGGCCCGGCGTCCTCTAGTGGGCCCTGTGCTCACTGCCCGGCACCATGGAGCTCCACTGGCATTTGCCACAGAACACCAGAATTGGCAAGTCGGCCACTGGCGCCCTGTGCTTTTCACAGATGAGAGCAGGTTCAACATGAGCACATGTGACAGACATGAAAGGGTCTGGAGAAGCCGTGGAGAACGTTCTGCTGCCTGTAACATCGTTCAGCATGACCGGTTTGGTGGAGGGTCAGTGATGGTCTGGGGAGGCATATCCATGGAGGGACGCAAAGACCTATACAGGCTAGACAACACCACCCTGACTGCCATTAGGGATCGGGATGAAATCCTTGCACCCATTGTCAGACCCTGTGCTGGTGCAGTGGGTCCTGGGTTCCTCCTGGTGCACGACAATGCCCGGCCTCATGTGGCGAGAGTCTGCAGGCAGTTCCTGGAGGATGAAGGAATTGATACCATTGATTTCCCCCCCCATGCTTGACCTAAATCCAATAGAACACTTCTGGGACGTTATGTTTCCATCCATCCGACGCCGCCAGGTTGCACCTCAGACTGTCCAGGAGCTCAGTGATGCCCTGGTTAAGACCTGGGAGGAGATACCCCAGGACGCCATCCTTCGTCTCATTAGGAGCCGCCCCGACGTTGTTAGGCATGCATACACGCACGTGGGGGCCATACAAATGACTGAATACCATTTTGAGTTGCTGCAATGAAAGTTCAGCTAAATGGACTATAGCCTGCCGCATCATTTTTTCACTGTAGGTTTTGGGGTGTCTTTAATTCAGCCCTCTGTAGGTTGATCATTTTCATTTCCATCAAATGATGCGGCATCCTTTGGTTCCTAACACGTCACCCAGTCCATATCAGGATAAAGAAACAGCAGGATTTTTTTCTCCATTGAGATCTGATGTGTTTTCAAAGTGTTTCTTTGATTCTTTTTAGCAGAGTATTTATCCCATAGCCTTGCCAAGATGCCAAAGGTTATCTATCCACCATCTCATAGTTATCTCCTTGAATTGTCTTGTATTCCACTTCCTGTTCTGTTTGTTTAACGTATGTCTTTCCTCCGATCTCTCCTGGTATTTTCATCGATACAGCTGTCAGGTCCTACTTGGCTTATTTTCCTGAGATCAGATACAAATCAACCTTGAGAATCTTCCTCTGCTGATAAACATCAGTCTCTCTTATTCCCACCTGTTTTCTTACTGGTAATATTTGTGTTGATCTGTGGCCACCTGAGTGACAAATAAACCATCTTTAATCCTTTAAAACATCTAAAGGTTTAGATGCAAATATAAATACACAGTCCATTCTATTCTGCACCCAGAGAATTATAGCCAGATATTTAGAACATTTTAACTTTTCTTACGTGAAGTTGGAGATGAGCAGCCATAGATTCGAAGGTCAGAATAGACTAGTTTGGTTCATGTTGAGGGGAATGATGTTAAGAAATGCAAAGCAGCAAAGGCCTGAATCAGATAAATACCGCCTTCACCAGGGAACACTTTATTGAACTTGTTTATTCTTTTTCTCTTCTTTTCCGTGGAAATGAAACCTTATCAGGTCTGAGTGTAGATCCACAGCTCTGGGATGCCAAACTTAAAAAAAGAAAAGATAAATCAGCTTTAAAGGAAAGGTTTGTCTTTTTCAAAGTTGGTTTAGCAACAGTAGGGACAATAACAAGCGGTGCCCAACTGGCTGCTAGGCGCTCAGGAGGACAATGGTGATGCTTTAGTTACGCAGAGACACATTAACATATTCAAGATGAAGGTACATACTCCCTCTGAGTATCTCTAAGGAAGCCAGTATTTACTGAAACATTTGGTCAAAAGAAGTACAAGAAATGTACTTCTGCAGTGTTTGCGAAAACCTTTTTTATTTTTAGATCAGAAAGTAATGTTCTCTTTCTTTTAATGGAGGCTGTCCATAAGTTTAGTCCTCATTCACTCTACATACATGTAAATGTATTGTACGTCGCGTTCTGGGTTTTATCGACTCATTTAGATTTACCATAAAACAGGATTTTGTTTTTTTGTGTTTTTATTTTGCAGCATCAGTTACTGGCCTCCTGCAGTTTGGAGACGACAGCTCATGTTTCTCAAAGAGAGGAAAAAAGTGGCAGGTGGAAAGAAAGTGCTTCTTCCTAAAAAAGGCAAAAAGTTCATCAGTGTTTGTGAAACTGGTTCAGTTCACAATCAAGAGCTTTGAAGAACAGTCAGCAAAAAAAAAACAGTGAGCACACGGTGAAGTCTGTCTAAGGGCTCCTGCTACTAAACATGGAATGTATTTGAAGTAGAGATGCATATTTTCTAATAATCAGTGTCATATAAAACAAACGTCTTATTTAGCATACTTGTTTCATTAAGTTATATGAACTTGATTTTTCTGAGTTATGATTAGTTGTTGATTAGTTGAGACTGAAGTTACAAAGTTGCTGCCCCCCCCCCCCCCCCCCCCCCCCCCCGCTGCACATGTCCATTTCCTGTTAGCGTGCATCTACCGCCGCAGGTCAACTTAAGCAAGCGTTGAGGTCGTACAGTCCCAGCGTTTCACGGACAGTCGGCTCCAATGTTGGTGAACAATGGCGAACGATGATCGGCGATAATCAGCCGCAGAACCAATTAGACAGCTGAGCAACGAGCAAAGGAAAAAACCAAACCATCAGCGCCAAGATCATGATATCATTATTATTAATAATATAATATATATAATGAATAATATAATATCTTTATCCTCATAGACGTCATTGACTTTATTTTCCTTCTACTTTTTGAGGTCTTTAACCATCACAGAGTCTATCAGTCCATCCATGCAGGTCCGGATGTCTCCTACCAAATTTATACAAAACTGACTCCAGAAAACTTCATTTCCTCTTCTTTTCTGTTTTTTTTCACACTATCTTAGTCCCAACCAGAACAGGAAGGTGCATCATTTCTTTCCACCTCATTTAGTATCTATAAGGGAATCTGTCGGCTGTGGAGCTCAGCTGCAGTAAAGATGGAGTCTGTTTATTTTCAGACCTTCTGCTGCTGCTTTGCTTTGGTTCCTCCTTAGTTCACCTTCACTGATTCCTCCAAACATGATTTATTTGAACTTTTCCCTCCTTTAGGTTAACATTCGGTGTTTGTTGTCTTTTTATTATCTGTAGGTGTTTTAACTACTTTGATTGTGAAAAAGATTTTGTTTTAAAAAAAGAAAACTTTGTTTACTTTATGCTGATATTAGATTATTATGTTTGTCATCAAAGTTGAAAAACTGAATCTGATGTTTTGGAGTTTTTTGGATGTTACCAAATAGAAATGCATTTTCAGAATCTAGCTGATCTAGATTTACTCAATTTAACGTTTCCTTAGTCAACTGATGAAAATCTTGGTTTGGGTTTAATTTGCTGCAGAAGATCCTTACTGCCTCCAGCCATGGCTGCAGGATGCTGCAGCACCCCCTAGTGGTGAGAGGGAGATAAAAAAAATGTATTAAAAATACTTTGAACATATTTATACATTTCTCATGAATATTTTGGGAAATTATTTTTTTCATATTGATATTAAATCCTCATCCAGCTGAATAGTGACCACATCCACGCAAAGTCCTGCTGATTCAGTGATTTATACAGAAGCCTTGTCTGAATAGAAATAAACTACTAGATAGGAAGCCTGATATTTCTGTTAGTTCACCTAATCCAGCATTTTAATTTACTAAGATGCTGAATTTAAGTAATTGGACTCTTAAAGCTATAATCAAAATATAAAAAGTTTGAACTATTTCATTCTATCTGTAATGAATATAAAATATAGTGGGTGAGTTTAACTTTTAGATTTAAAGAAGTCTTTCCAGGAAGATTTAAAATGGAAGATGCATTAAATCAATAGAGACTGTTGGGTTTTGAATTGATGGGTTAAATGTCCTTCAGCTAATCAGCTGAACACAGTTTTAACTCTGACTTTTTCAGCCTCAGGAAGATAATGAGAAGCAATGATATCCAGGAGGAACACAGTATGAAGTTTATGACTTTCTGCATCAGGTTAAGATGGAAAAGATTCGATGGTAGAGATTAGAGATTAGGATTAGTTGGTACCAGGGAGGCTGGAGGACAGTTCCAGTCGTCTCTGGATGGATTAGGAATCTCCCAGTTCAATCCAGTGGGAGCTGGAGGAGGCAGCTATGGCAGAAGATGTCGAAGGATTTCTGCAATCTATCTTTAAATGATAAAGATTGATGAAATAGATTGATGGTTTCTTCCCCAATCAGGAACTAAATCAAAGAAATAAGAAACTTTTACTGTTTGACTTTTCTTTGCAAAACCTTCTTTGGGGTTTTTTCCCCAGTTTTATTATCATTCCATTGGTTCAAGTAAAGAGCAATGAAATTCCCTCTGTGCATTTAACCCCTCCCCATGAGGAGCAGAGGGCTGCCATTGTGCGGCGCCTGGGGAGCAGTGTGGGGTTAAGGGTCTGGCTCAGGGACCCAGAGTGTCAGTCTGTGGGAGTGGGACTTGAACTCAGAACCTCTGGATTCCAGGCTCCATGCTCTACCAGCACCTTTTCAGTCACTGTTTACTTTAGGTGATTAAATTGTTTTAATAAACCATTAAATAACACCTGGGTGGTCCTAATGAAATATTACAAACAAATGTAATGCAATTCAACCAAAGACAGAAACAATAAAAGTGAATTTATAAAATGCAAACTATGACACTGGATGATGAAACCTTCCTATTTGATGATGCTGATCTGTTTTGCATGCCACCCCTGCATGTTATGCAGAGTCACTTTTACAAATCTGCAGCTTGAAAACTTTCTACCTACATTTTTTGTTGCTAGGCAACTGACAAAACTTGAACTGAATTTTGTGATTACTCGTCTATATCCTCTGCAGCAGCTACTTATTGTCCAGGAGGACCCAGGTCGTTCCTGCGGCTCCACAGTCGTGGAATAATCTGATATCAGGCAGTTCAAGCATCTTCTTGCTGAAGCATTTCATATATTAATAGAGCTTAGCTCTATTTTTGTCTTATATTCTGTTTTATTTGCTTTTCATTTTTGATTACATTTAATCTTTTGTATGTTTTAATCTATATTTTAGCTTATCTGTTCTTTTCTTTATTTTAATTTTATTTTATTTTTTCAGTTATATGCACAGCACTTTAATTACTTTTATTTTAAAAATGATTTATAAATAAATGGGTAATAAAAAAATCCTGGTAAAATGCTTAAATAGCAACTAATGATGCAGTTCTTTGTTAAATCAAATCATCTGAACTGAGTTTTTATATTAAACAATCTACCTTTAAATGGTTTCCTGATTTTACGAAGGAAAAGGTTTTTATCATAAATCATAGAAACCTCTTTTATTCTAGTGACGGTCGCGTGTTTTAGGGGTTTGCTCTCCACCAGCTTTGCAAACCTGTATAACATTAATTATTCTTCCACAGAGGAGGAATCCAGGTGTACAAGTAACAGAGTAAAAGAATAAAAAGCCTAAGACAAGATACAAAAATTAAGAAATATATAACATTTTAATAAATGCAGAAAAGGGAAATGTAAAACTTTGGGTTATCTTAACAAAAACCGTTAAGCGCTGCCAGATTTGTTAAAATGAGCCTGTGAGGATTGTTTTCTGTGTGCAACAACAGATTCTGGAGTTGATGAAGGTTTGGACTAAAGCAGGGGTGGACAAACCTTTGACTTGGGGGCCAGAATGGGTTCTAAAACAGGGGGGCCGGGCCAGGAGCATTTTGACACTTAATGTAATTTATCACCATTGAAGGTGCAAATTGAAAGAAACCAACTTTTTAGTATAAAAAGATCAATGGAATCACTTTGGACACTTTGGGGCTGACAGATTTACACTCTCTGAATGACGAATTACATCTTCTCTGGGATGTACTAATAATAATAATATCGATTCGGTAACCCACTGGTTAGTTATTAATTGGTAAGTTGTTGCCAATAACTATTCTTTGAGGTAAATCAAAGCCGCCTGTGGCCCAGGCTTCCTGTCACAACTCCAGTCCGGCCCCCCGGATGACGTCATACACACGCCGCTTTGTTTTGAAAAAAATATAAATATAAAAATCTAAGGGCGGATGTCTGGGGGACAGTGATTGGCCTCCATGTTCTGAATGCTGGCGTACCATAAAGAATAAATGATGAACAGTTTAGTTTGTGCCTTCAAGTCGTTGCCCATAGGAAGACGTTACTGGATATAACCTAACGGAATATCTTCAGAACGGCTCCAAATGACACTAAACTCAGATGGGAGAGTAGAACATGATGGAATAACGGAAAATCAAGGACCAATGGAAAAAAATAAACGGCCTTCCCCTTTAAACGAGGGACGCTAGCTGCTGGATCTTCAACAGCTTGGAGCAAAGCCTTCACTGCTAAAGCTACATGAACTCTATTGCAGATAATATGCCTAAAGTTGGCTGAGAAGTAAATAAACAAGAAAGAGGAGATTCTGACTAAAAGGAAGAAACCAGCTCTGTTGGCCAGTGATGCTGAGCTGGTGACCCTTTATCACGCTGAGAAAACCCTGAAATCAATGTGTTTTTATGTGTTAGTGTAACTTAAAGATAGCAAAAAGAAAATTCAGATTAAATCAATTAACAAACCAAGCGAAGAGTACAGCAGATCTTTACGTCACTGGAAGGGATTTAAAACCACTTCCTTCAACGGCTTGGCTACAAATTACTTATTTTAGGAGAAAATCCGATTCTCTGCAGAGCATTGGAGCCACACTTTTCTGTGATAATAGTTGGTTAAGTTATGCATCAGAGGTTAATGAGTTTGTTTCCTTTTGAACTGATGACTGGTGAATTCAGCACAGACCTACAGCTTAGGTTTCAGAAAACCTTTATTCTCCTTATAGCCTTTCTTTCTGTTTCGCTCTTAAACAGCCACTCAGAAGCACTTTGAAGTGCAGTCAAAGGCAAATATAAAACGAGCGGATTCTTCTGTGAAGAGGTGCCTTTTGGTTGGGGCTATTCCCCAGCCTCTGCAGGCCTCAGGCCTGTGTGGCAGCACCACCTCCAGTGGCTGGCAGCCTGAGACATAGATTATCTCCTGAAGCTTTGAAGGGTTTGCCTGTAAAGAGGACAAAGCAGGAATCAACTCCCTCTGCCATGACAGGAAATACTAATGTGGCTAAAATGAAAGGCCTCTTATGCAAAACACACCCTGCCTTATTTTAAGACTTCTGTGGGTGAGCAAACGTGATTAATGTTAAGCTAAGGGCGTCCTGTGAGAGGCTGGGGGGTCAGACTGGGGGTGACTTGTTAAAGTTGGAAGGTCTGTCCATCTGCTCTAAATGTGGCTGAACTAAACACCAACTCTAGTCAATGTGTTTTTCTGCAGACCCAGAGGATGATCCACGTTGGAGACGATTCTCTGCACATGTGGAACTGAATTTATTTCTGGTTTAAAGAGGTGAATTTATTTTGGAGCAAAATATGCAAATCAACCTAAAAACAGTAAAGATTGAGCCTGAAGCTGTAAAGAGTCGTGACCTGTGAGGAAAAGGGCCGTTTAGAGAGGAGTTCCAGCCATTTGAACCTGCAGCTTCACAGCTGGAATGGGACCATGTTTAGATCTGATGAGGAAACAACGGCGCACATTCGCATTATTCAGATGGATTCCTTGACTGCTGCTAACCGGGGGGGCGGGGCGCTGGCGTCATTTAGTGGCGCCATCTTGGGGAGGTCGACAGCTCCACCAGAGTAATGTGTTCAAGACACAGAATCCATTTTTAATCAACTTTAACTCCCTGAATATTTCACTCATTTTCAAAGGTTTTTTTTTTTTTTTTACTGAAAACAAACAAATGGTTCAGTTGATTTCAACATTCTTAGTGGCGTTAATAGAATATTCTGATAGGATGGATGAATGTTGCAAAGACATTAATTTTTATGATTTTTCATTACTATAGACACATATTTATACAGGTATACTAATATGTTTATATATATATATATATCTATACATATTAAGCTACACTAATTTTAACTTCATGTCAACAACTGATTTTTCTTTGTTTAAAATCATTTTTAAAATGTTCTATCTGTCCTCAGATCCTAATAAAAGAATCGAAATAAGCTGAGACTAAGTCTAGACTAAGTCTTAGAACGCACTGCTTTCCTTCCAGACTGACAAGGATTGTTTTCTACTTTCGGCTTCTTTGGATCCCAGGTAAAATGTAAAATAGCAAATATAGGTAATAATATGTTCAGACTCCAGGAGAAATTGGATTGTTCAGGAACCAGTGCAGCCTCCAGTCTCAGTGCAGTTTGAGTGGAAATGCCACCTAATGAATCATAAGGGGCGGGGCATCAAGCAGATGTGGTACCATCACATGGTGAAGTTTGCAGGCGACACCACGGTGGTGGGCCTCATCAGAGACGACAACGACCTGGACTACAGAGAGGAGGTGGAGCAGCTGGTGGTGCAGAGATAACAGCCTGATCCTAAGGTGAAGACCAAGGAGATCATGGTGGACTTCAGGAAGAAGCGGCCTAACCACGCTCCACTGCTCATCAACAGCTCAGCTGTAGAGGTGGTCAGCAGCACCACATTCATCACAGACACCCTCACCTGGACTGGAAACACCACCTCACTGGTCCAAAGGGTCCAGAAGAGCTTGGACTTCCTGCGGAGGATGAGGAGAGCCCCCCCACCCCCCCCATCCTCCCCCCCCCCATCCTCCCCACCTTCTCCAGAAGCACCATAGAGAGCGTTCTGAGCAGCTGTCTCACTGTGTGGTGTGGAGGCTGCAGCGCCTCAGACTGGAAACACCACCTCACTGGTCCAAAGGGCCCAGAAGCGCTTGGACTTCCTGCATTTCATCCCAGCGCTGCGTGTCCCGAGCCCGTGACATCATCAATGACCCCTCACCCCCCCACCATGGACTGTTCTCCCTGCTGCCCTCTGGGAAGAGGCATCACAGCATTCAATGCAGGACCAGCAGGTTCTGCAGCAGCTTCTTCCCCACCGCCATCACACTGAACTGTCAGACTCTGCATCAAACCGACCAGTTTAATGCTTTTTTTGCTCCATGTTTTTTCTCCCACACTGTTTACATTTGATTACTTCTGCACTTTATGTATCAAAATGTCAGAGCCGTACGAAACGAAATTTCGTACGAAAATAAATGTCTAAGTCTACAGTCATGGCCAAAAGTTTTGAGAATGATTCAAATGTTAATATTTCCAAAGTCTACAGCTTCAGTTTTGTAACGGTAATCTACATATAGTCCAGAATGTTCTAAAGAGTGATCAGCATAACAGCAATTAATTGCAAAGTCAATATTTGCCTAGAATTTAACTTTATCCCCAAAACACATTTCATGGTCATTGCAGCCCTGCCTTAAAGGAGCAGCTACCATGGCTTCAGTGATTGGTCCATTAACAGGTGTGGGTGGTGATGAGGACAGGGCTGCAGATCAGTCTGTCAGGATTCAGTCAGAATGACGCCACTGGACACTTTAAAAAGAGGCTGCTGCTCGGCATCATTGGTTCTCTGCTGGGAACCATGGTTACCTCTAAAGAAACACCTGCAGTCATCATTGCACTGCACAAAAATGGCCGAACAGGAAAGAGAATGGCAGCTAGAGAGATTGCACCTCAGTCAGCAATCTATGGCATCATCAAAAACTTCAAGGAGAGGTTCCATTGCTGCCAAGAAAGACCAGCGAGCGCCAGGACCGTCTCTGAAAAGTGTTCCAGCTGCGGGATGGGGCTACCAGCGGTGCAGAGCTTGCTCAGGAATGGCAGCAGGCAGGTGTGGGTGCATCTGCACTGTGAGGCAGAGACTCTTGGAGCAAGGCCTGGTCTCAAGGAGGGCAGCAAAGAAGCCACTTCTCTCCAGGAAAACCATCAGGGACAGACTGATATTCTGCTAAAGGTACAGGGAGGGGACTGCTGAGGACTGGGGGAAAGTCATTTTCTCTCATCAATCCCCTTTCCCATTGTTTGGGACATCTGGAAAACAGCTGGTTGGGAGAAGACCAGGTGAGCGCTACCACCAGTCTGGTCTCATGCCGACTGTAAAGCATCCTGAAACCATTCATGTGTGGGGTTGCTTCTCAGCCAAGGGAGTCGGCTCTCTCCCAGTCTGACCTAAAAACACAGCCGTGAATAAAGAATGGAACCAGAATGTCCTCCGAGAGCAACTTCTCCCAACCGTCCCAGAGCACTTTGGTGATGAACGATGCCTTTTCCAGCATGATGGAGCACCTCGCCATAAAGCAAAGGTGATATCTAACTGGATCAGGGAACAAAACAGAGAGATGTTGGGTCCATGGCCTGGAAACTCCCCTCATCTTAATCCCACTGAAAACTTGTGGTCAATCTTCAAGAGACGGCGGACAAACGAAAACCTTCTGACCAAATGCAAGCATTGATTGAGCAGAATGGACGCTATCAGTCAGGATTTGGTCCAGAAGTTGATTGAGAGCAGCCAGGGAGAAATGTCCTGAAGAAGAGGAGTAAACACTGCAAATACTGACCTGCTGCATTAACTCATTCTGTCATTAAAAGCTTTGGTTACTCAGAATATGATGCAATTGTATTTCTGGATGTGATGCAACACCTGACATGAACACCAGAGGGCAGCAGATCAGGTGAAAATAGAATATTTGTGTCATTCTCAGTACTTTGGGCCATGGCTGTACACCAGCTGCTCTGGTATGGAAGCGAATCGTTACCATATTTCAAATGAAAAAGCATTTCCAGAAATGCAAAAGGATGAGCAGCGTTAAAGAAGAAAATGAAAACAGGATTATTAATTATTAATTTAATTTCTCAAACAATGCAGCCACATTCGATTTGCTTCCATAGCTCTATGCTCAGAGGAAAAGGGGAAATGGCGCCGAACAGTGGTGAATATTGGAAGTGCAGTTTAATATAATCCAAGTATGTGAAAAGTTCCGTCTGAAATGAAAATAGTTGTTTAAAACATTGAGTCGTCACGGTTGCTAGGCGACAGCGTGTACAGGCAGTGAAAGCTGGACGTTCTGCAGCCTTAAGTCCTCCAGCGTCTTCATTTTCAGGGACCTCAAAAGTCCAGGTAGACCGGGTCCTCTGAAACCAAACACACCCACAGGCTGCCCTCCAGCTTCCCGTCTAAATATAATTAAAGACTCAACAAAATATAAAACCTTTTTTTCAAAAATGAAGGAATTTTATTTTGACAGCAGTAATTAGCCTGATTTAGCCAGCAGCACCTTCTCCGTTAGTGAGGAGGAAGTTTTCTTCAACGCCGGCGACAAACGACACACAGTAGAAAAAAACAAACATATTTAAGTGCATTTAATGTGAGATAAAATATCTAGGCACAAATCAAACAGCCAAAGAAAATAGAAGACAATATTGGAATGAACATAAATAGAAATAAAAGATAAGCCACAGCTAAACTGTTCATAAAAATAAATATGTACACCGATAGAACCTCCCTACCCGGATTTATTCTTCCTAACCACATAGAACAGCTTTATAAAAGCTGGAAACGGCAGAAGGTCAACATGAAGGTCAGTTAATATAGAAGTCTGTCACAAAAAGATCTTTAAAAAAGGAATAAACTTTCATTTCCAGAAGATTAGAAAATCAGAAAAGCCTCAAATATGAAACAAATATTACATTAGCAAACAAATGTTTGATTCCAGAGACACCTGAAGGAAGACCGTTAGCATCTATGTGCTCCTGCTCTACGCTTACTATCAACACGTCACTTAAAAAGGGAAAAATTATGCTAACGGCGGAGGACGTCCGTCCCCCGGCGGAGGACGTCCGTCCCACGGCGGAGGACGTCGGACATGGAGAGGGGAAAAAGCGATCAGATGAACCAAAGGTGTTTGCATTAATTTAGGACATTAGCTAAAGCTAACAGTCTCCTTCATTTCTTTTTTTAAGGCTGCAGTATTTTCTGCCCCCCCCAATGATAAGGTATGGATGTGGACTGAACCCTGACTGAGCTCCTAAACCTGCATCCAGATGAAGAACAATCATTTCATCCTCTTCCTCTCATCGTAACACTGAAAAGGTTGATACTGCAGAATATCAGCGTCTCTGCAGCTAACGAGCTCCGCCTCCAGAATTCTGTCCATTTCCTGTCTATAGAGTGTCTCTGCAGCTAACGAGCTCCGCCTCCAGAATTCTGTCCATTTCCTGTCTATAGAGTGTCTCTGCAGCTAACGAGCTCCGCCTCCAGAATTCTGTCCATTTCCTGTCTATAGTGTCTCTGCAGCTAACGAGCTCCGCCTCCAGAATTCTGTCCATTTCCTGTCTATAGAGTGTCTCTGCAGCTAACGAGCTCCGCCTCCAGAATTCTGTCCATTTCCTGTCTATAGAGTGTCTCTGCAGCTAACGAGCTCCGCCTCCAGAATTCTGTCCATTTCCTGTCTATAGTGTCTCTGCAGCTAACGAGCTCCGCCTCCAGAATTCTGTCCATTTCCTGTCTATGGTGTCTCTGCAGCTAACGAGCTCCGCCTCCAGAATTCTGTCCATTTCCTGTCTATAGTGTCTCTGCAGCTAACGAGCTCCGCCTCCAGAATTCTGTCCATTTCCTGTCTGTAGAACATTCAGAACTGCAGCTGTTAGCAGTTTATCTTGCTGGTAGATGAAGGCGGGTCGATCAAACCAGCTGCATTCAGAGGAGGTGGGTGGTCGACCGGGTGAAGGTGTGGTACCTCTTCTCAAACATGGAGGGCAGATTGACCATGGAGGGGGAGTGGCGAGCCTGCAGACAGAGTTTGGACATTTTCAGCGTGTAGAAAGTGGAAAAATCTAAAACCCTGTTTAGTCAAAGCTTATGAGGAGAATAGGAGGAGCATGCTGCTGCTGAGGGCCTCTGCCAGGGAGGGAGCAACCAGGTGAGCAGGAGTTCATTCATTCATCCAACATTAAATAAAAGATCAATTATCTGGTGTTTATAGAAAAGATCAAAATGAATCAATGAGACTTTCCTCTAAGTTCACCAAGAAAAACCAGACAGAAGGTCAGAGAAGAAGGATGGAGGCCGATGAGCAGCAGCAGCAGCATCCTGGGACTGAGGCTCAACCTGGAAACGTTTACTGGAATTAATTATCACAAGAGTTTATTCTTGGTTGCTTTCTGGGAGAAATACATTTCAACTATAACTAGTTCTTTTTTATTTTGAGGTTAAATGATCAACCCTGAATAAAACCCCTTTGATCCATCAGTAAAGTTTGAAAACCATCAGTGAAGAAGAAAGAATCCAACATTTTATTCAGTAGTTCTGCTCTGATCATCAAAAAGACAGAAAGCAAACATTCGTCTCCATCGTTACCGTCATAAATAGGGTTCTACTAAAACCTCAGTGATGATGAACACCGCCACCAGATGGAATCATGGGAAAACATTCACCCAAATCAACCCTGAAAATCTGCCTCTGCCACGTGTCTCTCACGTCCTCAGAGCATCCATTGAAGATGGATGGGGCGCAGGCGAGGGCAGCGAGGCCGTGGCGAGGCCACAGTAGCGAGGCGGCAGTAAGCCCGCCGTTGCGAGGCCACTGCAGCGAGGCGGCAGTAAGCCCGCCGCGGCAAGGCCGTGGCGAGGCCGGGATTCTAAGGAGTTGATTTGGGTGTAAAGCGTCACCAGTGCTGGTTTATTTCCAGTAAAAAGTGGGTGTGGTTTAGCTAGAAGGTCACCCTCAGACAGCAGGGAAGCTTTGCTCACATGCTCTGAACTCTGCGGCGCTTTAGATCAGAGTCTCTCGGTGAGGACTGGCGGGGACGGCGCTGCACGGCTCCGTCTGCGGATCTCTGACCCAATCCGTAAAGCTCCTGGTTTTCATGTGGACGGGCTGAGGCGCCGCAGCTCCAGGATGCAGCGGTCCACAGAGAACCTGGATATTGCTAAGCTGAGGGGAGCTGGCAGCTGCTGATAAAGCGGGTTTCTGTGGAGGGGGGGGGATTATTGAGCTGGACTTGTTCTCTTTGATGTTAACTGGATCAGGGCCTTTGGAGGACTCAGAGAACATGTGGGAGGACGGCCTTTTGGACGGAGTACAGGGGGTTCGGATACACACAGGGATTCTGGCTTTGAGGGGGGGGTGATCCAGAGAGTTGGAGCGATGAACCACCGTACTGTTTCTGGTGGATTCAGTCAGACTGAATGTGGATGCAGAACGAGGCATCTGATGACCCCCCCCCCAGCAGGAAGACAGAGTGAGAAAAACACAGATTAGTCAAAGCAGAGAACAAACATCTGTCCTGTCAGCGGTTAAACGTCCTTCAGCCTAAATAGAATTGCAGCTGATTAACAGATGTGTTCACCATAAGGGTCCGCACTGCAGAACCATCCCACCTGCAGGATAGAACCACACCCTCCAGATCAACATCCAACATTAGATAAACAAAGCTGCCGTAGATCTACGTTCTGATGACACCTTGGGGCGTCATCGGAACGGGAAAAAACCTGCCTGATGGTGAGAAATACGCTTTTTATAGGAAAGGTTTGCTCATATTCAGAATCCAAGTCATCTTGAAAACATTCTTCTTCCAAATGTCGGCTACATATTACGGGTTTTTTCTCTGGCCAGAAGTTCGATGGCAAATCCTCCCTCTTCAAGTTGGCGATCCAACGACATACCCGTCCGTGGAGGATCAGGAATCAGAAAGGTGGAATAACTCTTTTTTCCACTTTTACCCGATGTATTCCAGCATCCAGCTGCCATGCACGTGGGCATTGTCAGTTTCACTATAGCTCTGGTGAATTTCAATGGTGAAGTCCTCTGGAAATCTTCAATAATTGTTGTTGATTGCAGATGTGTCTAGTAGTTCCCATTGATTTAGCTTGTAAAGCAGGAGAATGGCGCTAGGCTTACCTCACCGTGACGTCACTGCCGGAAGATGGCAGGAGGGAGGGGCTACTAGATTTGGGCAAAGATGGCCTCTCCAAGACTCAGTTAGCGTGAGTTATCGATATTTTGGCAGAGTTTGATCGACTAACAAAGGAATAAACTCACGTTTTAGTGCAAACTGTTTCCACCGGGACTTAAACAAGTCCGTCCATTAGCCACGCCCACTTCACATTTAAAGCCTCACATGGAGTTAAAGCATCCGAGCTATCTGTGGAAATACTGAAGGAGGAAATCATTTGGATCCAGATCTTTTCAGCAGAAGCTGGATGTTCCTGAATGTCTCTGAATGTCTCTGAATGTTCCCCAATGTCTCTGAATGTTCCCCAATGTCTCTGAATGTTCCCCAATGTCTCTGAATGTTCCCCAATGTCTCTGAATGTTCCCCAATGTCTCCGAATGTTCCCGAGTGTCTCCGAATGTTCCCGAGTGTCTCCGAATGTTCCCGAGTGTCTCCGAATGTTCCCGAGTGTCTCTGAATGTTCCCGAGTGTCTCCGAATGTTCTCGAGTGTCTCCGAATGTTCCCGAGTGTCTCTGAATGTTCCCGAGTGTCTCTGAATGTTCCCGAGTGTCTCTGAATGTTCTCGAATGTCTCTGAATGTTCCCGAATGTTCCCGAATGTCTCTGAATGTTCCTGAACTTCTGAGTCATTTGGTGAAATAAAGGCTTCGCTGGACATCCTGGAAACCTGGACTGCATCCAGGATTTTCCATTTCTTTCTATATTTTATGATCAGACATTTAAAGGGGGAATATGAGCCGCTATGGTGGAGGATTGTGGCTTCATTTACCGATGAACTTGAACTTGTTTATTTAGAGGTTTGGGAACTTTTTTCATTTTTGTAAAATTGAACTATGAACATTTTATCTGAGTGAACTGAACTCTGAGCTGGTTCTTTTTAATGAACTGGAACTACATTGCATAAGCTAGTTTTCTCCTGCATCTATCAAAGACACATTTAAATACCTGCTCAGCTGTAGATTCAGATTAAACCAACATTCATGCTGGATTCAAAGTTTTTATTGTAAATCCAGGCTTAGTTTAGTCTCAGACCAACTAAGTGTTTAAACTGAATCCAGACATTTTGAATCTGAATCCTGGATGAAAACGAAACGTGTTTAAACTTGAAAACAAAGTCCAGTGGATTGATTTGAACTTTTTTGGCTTGACTCTGACCTGGATGACTGAGGGTTTTATTCACTAGCAAAAGGAGCAAAAACCCAAAGCAGAAGGAAACATCTTTTTATGAATTCTTTATTCTGTCCCACTGTTGGCACTTTGAACATCCAGTTTTCCTAAATCTGTGCAGCACTGTTCTCTCTGTAAATACCTTCATTTGATAGAAGATTCTGTTCAAACGGGTGGAACAGTTCACTAAATCCACGGTTCGGTTCTCGGTTTCGTGGTCACGGTTTTCGGTGCGGTATATGTTGATTGTTAGCCTGACATGTTGGTCGTGTTGCTGTTAGCATAAACAAAACGTGTTGCACAATGCTTGCACACTGTTGCACTTTTATCCACAGCTTTCTTTCCGCCGTCATCGTAGGTCACTCTAAATGCAAAGTGGTCCCATACAGCAGACCTATAAAGTGCTGCTGGCGCGTCTCCATCTCCTGTTCTTTCCCACTCGCCATACCCACACAATTCTCCACAACAACTGATTTTTTTCTGCTACACCCGGCTACGCTGCTTTGCTTCTTCTTCTTCTTGTTTACTACTGGTGGTTGGCTTTGGTCGCAGTACCGCCACCTTCTGCTCTGGAGTGTAAACGCTTCACCTATGAGAAAAAGGAGCAGCGCATGAACCGAACGAAACACACGCGAATCGAACCGAACGGAGACAGTCGAACCGAACGGTTGGGACAGTTTTCATAAACCATTCCATCCCGAGTTCCAACTTTAGGATTATTGTTTCCCATCAATGTTATCACTTCCAACAGAACAAGGCGCCTTCAGCATCAGGATTTTATCAGATTGAATCTTTGGGTTCTTTAGGGATCATTAGTTTATCTGTTAATCTCAACCATTAAAAGAACAACCATCTGAAAAAACGATGACGCCTTCACGCTCTGCCCTGATTGGTCCAAGCTTTTAAACGCGTTCACTTTCAGAACTGAAGAGTCCTTTCTGCAGAGGTTTCTGTGTGTTGAGGTAAAAAATGGCAGAAAAATAACGAGAAAGATAAAAAAATAACAGCAGCAATGAACATCAGCAGGCTGAGAATCAAATATCACGTAATAAACTTTTCCTGAATCTGATTTTAAAACCATTTTATTCTCACAAGATTATAATCCCCACTCATCTATACTAGCAGGTAGGGCTGGGCGATATAGAAAAAAAGCTTATCGATAAATAAAAATGCATATTGATCGATATCGATAATTATTGAAAAGATTTGAAACCATATTTTATGTGCAGCTCTGCCTGGACTTTTTATGATATTGCTAAATTATTTAATTTTAATAAAGAACACAAACAGACTTCCAATTAAATATTTATTTAACCAACTTTTTTAACCATAACAGAATCATTTTAAAGAAAAATAACTTAAAAGACCTGAGTTATGTTATTAAATACTGACAAAGAATAAACTAAAGTGACCAGAATAAATATAACAAATAAACCTGGTTCAGCTTAGTTTCCTGCTTTAACCTGAGGTATTACTTTGAAGTTTCTGGCCCCTCAGCATTTTTCTCTCAATTGTTAGAACTACGTGGGAAACTGCCCAGAACTGAATATATATATATATATATATTTTCCCGAAATTCCCGAAGATTCCTCGGAGGAGAGTCGCGGCGGGGCCTACACAGCTCGTACTCCTGCAGGTGTGAGCGGCTGAGATGATAAAAAAAAAAAAAAGTTGGTTGTGTTATCAGACTGGTTTCACTGGTTCCCGACACATTTTACAGATGACTGTGGTTTGTTTTTTGTCCGACTTGCCATGACCGAAATACTGCCAGACTGGCGAACTACAAAAACCCTTCTTTGGAACAATTTCCTCCGCCTCTCCTTGCTGCGACATCTTCATGTGCTCTGTGTTGTGGTTTGAGAGGGCGGCACTTTGTGACGGCGTGTCTGGGTCCGCGATTGTGATTGGTTGGGAGGAAGTAGTGACTAGCATAAACCTACATGCTAGGCTACAATGAGAAGGAAGGAAAACTGCATTTCTTATCGAGCCTATTTTTTTCTATTGCGCCACACGTCTATCGATCGATATATATCGTTATTGAATTATCGCCCAGCCCTAATAGCAGGAGTGAAAAACTAGGCCAGGTTTTATTTTGTAATCAGGTCCGTTAGGTTTGAAAAACAAACACGTCCGTCTGACGAGGATCTGATGAGCGGATTCTATGACTCAGTGACAGGATAGCAGATTACTGGTTTTTGCTTTGAGCGAGATGCCGTCTAATTTATTTTTATGTAGTTATATTGACAGTACATGAAGAACTACTAAAATTATTTTCAGATTACACACTAATAGATTAATTCCACAGGGAAAGCAATAACTCCAGGGTTAGGATTAGGATTCACTCAATGACAACCTGCTGAGCCGCTTGGCCCAATCTGAAGCCGTTCTATGGGACTGATGACTTCTAATAACGATTATTAGGACGATAACGTCTGAAACGGCTGCAAACAGACGCTCAGTGTTTACTGTGAGGAGGAACCCATGAGACGATGAACTGGTTCTTTATATTAGAACAATGTTTTTATTCTTCACCTAAATAGATCTATTGACCATTTAAGAAATAATGCGTTATTATTATTACGGTCCCTATATGGCAAGCCGTATTGATATCTACTAGTTTGACTGAATCTGTATTCCTTTTATCTGAAAGAAACATGTTCTTTGTCATAATGACCGTTTCAAACCAAACATTCTCCACATCTAGAACAAACATTCTAGAAAATAATTCCAGATCTCCATATTCCTAATATTACTATACTAGGAATATGAAATGTCAGAACCGCCACTTAAAATGTGTAACCATTTCTAGTTATATAAAACTTAATTCTTATTGGTATGATTGAGTTTTTTTTACTTTCTAAAATTCAGTTTGTGCTGCAAAAATGTAATTTAGAAAATCTATTATTACAGTTGAGTCTAGGAGTGGAATTCTGATCAGGAAAAATCTTATTTTAATGATCTACAATGGAACAACAGAGAGGAGCTTTGAATAAATGTAAAAACAGCTTGCCGTAGGCCACTTCATATAAACCTACATGTTACCTGGAGCAACAATCTCCTCCATCTTCCTGCATCTTTATTTTTTTCACATCTTCATTCAAATCTCCAGTTCCAGTGGGGTGAAACAGGAAGTTCCTGTTGTCATGGTGACTGAGTGGACCTACCAGTGATTGAACTCATCTGCAGTAGATTTTATGAAACTGAAAACTGTTTCCAACCTCAGACTAGATTTATTCAGAGTTTGAGTCCCAGTTTGTTGAACCTGCTTTGGATCCCAGAACCAAAACCTACATGTAAATAAAAGACATAAATACACCAAAAGTTCCTGATTCCCAAGCTGACTCACCGCCAGCGTGGCGCTGCTGCAGGCCCGGCTCTCACAGCTCAGCCTGGGGGTTTTCTCATCGGGGGGCGTGTTGGCCAGGAACGCCCTCTGGATCACACGCTTGGGGGTCTTCGTGAAAGAAAAGGCCCTCGTTACCTAAAAAGGAAAACAAAAAGCTCCGATGATTGGCTGAAGACGGTGAAGTTTTCTTTATAAGATGAATCTCTTATGGAGTAGATATGAACAGCAAACCTTTACAAGTGAACAATATTTCAGTTTGTTTATTGATGCTAAAGCGACGGCTGAGGAACGCCATCAGGTCTCCAACGCGTTCGCCTCCATCTACAGCCTGGTTCCTGTCAGTGAGCCCCACAGCAGCGGTGGCTGCAATGCAGCTCACCACCTTCAGTGTGACTGAATGACTGAACGTAGAGTAAAGCGCTTCGCTCATTTCTCCTGACTTTAGAAAGCTCTACATCAGTGCAGCCCGTTTCAATGCCGTATTAAACTGATGTTATTGAGTATTTTATAGAAACTATAGAATCAGGCGAGTTATTCTGAAAGGTTGGATGAATTTATCGACCGAATGATGAAGATGCTGTTTGAAACGGAACCATTGTTCCCCTGCAGCAGCATCTCACGCTGGAGACAGAAGCAGAGAACCGATCCAGACCACCGGCTGGCTGGTTTTTAACCTTTAACTGTTGACCGGCTGATCCGTCTGATTTAAACACAATAAAACATTAAACAATGAAAAAGCAAAGCTGGGAACTTTCCATAAAAACTGTTTCCAGGCTGCCCCATTTAACTCATTCAGATAAATTAATGAACAAATTCATAAATCAATAACGATATATTTTAGTATTTCTATAAATTAGACATAGATTCACTTTATTGTTGTAACTGTAATTCAGTTTATCCAGCTTTCAGAAAGTGAATCAGCAGTTTAGCAGTGAAACGAGCATTTCCATTTATAGTGCAGCAGTGATCAGATGCAAACAGAGAAACGGTGCAAAAAGCATTGATGTGGAAGATTCACAGAAATAAACACATAGATAGGGTCCAGAAACATTAAAGATTCACCATGTAGTGCAAGAATGTTAGTGTAAAATCTACATCTTTATATCTAAATCTGTATATAAATCTATATTTAATCTACACATCTATCTCTATACATCTTTGTATACCTATAGATGGATATCTATCTCTATATCTATAGATATCCAAAAATGTGATTCTTTCATTAAAGGACTGAAATTGCTAAGATTCTATTTCTTCTAAATCTGGTCTGTTTATCGTAATAAAGGCTGAAACGTCGTTTCCTTCAAGGTTTCAGAGAGAAAAACGTAGGAAATGATTCCCTGCTCTATAAAAGGAGGCGGGGCCTTAAGAGGAAACTGAATAAACGCCATGTGGTCCAAATCATCTTTGTATTCGTTGGCTTTATCTCATCAGTTTGCCGTTTCTAACAGTGAACTTTGACCTTTAGGAACTTTCAAACATTTCCTGGACCAAAGTAACGCTGCTGTGTTACTGTCAGGCTTTGATTCCAAATAAAATGATAAAGATCAAACTTAAACCTTAAGTATTATTTTATTGTTAGAAACTAAATCCCATTTAAATGTTTCCCCTGCCGTCTGGCAGCTGCTGACCTGCAGCTGCAGTGGAGCGACTGGCTGCAGGGAAACTTTACCTTTTTTGAAGTCTTCTTAATGGCTCTGGAGGCTTTGCTCAGAGTGCTGCCCATATCCTTGGTGCTGACCTGCAGTTTGTCTGGGTCTATGCAATGAATAAGATCCTCCTGGAAACAGGACAAAAACAAACAACTTTACTGTGAATGGGATCCGGGTGGAGCCTGAGGAAGTGATGGGTGCAGACGGACGGTGCAGACGGACGGTGCAGAGGAAGTGATCGGTGCAGACAGACACCGCAGAGGAAGTGATCGGTGGAGACGGACGCCACAGAGGAAGTGATGGGTGCAGACGGACACCGCAGAGGAAGTGATCGGTGGAGACGGACGCCACAGAGGAAGTGATGGGTGCAGACGGACGCCGCAGAGGAAGTGATGGGTGCAGACGGACGCCGCAGAGGAAGTGATCGGTGCAGACGGACGCCGCAGAGGAAGTGATCGGTGGAGACGGACGCCGCAGAGGAAGTGATCGGTGCAGACGGACGCCGCAGAGGAAGTGATGGGTGCAGACGGACACCGCAGAGGAAGTGATGGGTGCAGACGGACGCCGCAGAGGAAGTGATGGGTGCAGACGGACACCGCAGAGGAAGTGATGGGTGCAGACGGACGCCGCAGAGGAAGTGATGGGTGCAGACGGACGCCGCAGAGGAAGTGATCGGTGGAGACGGACGCCGCAGAGGAAGTGATCGGTGCAGACGGACGGTGCAGACGGACGGTGCAGAGGAAGTGATCGGTGCAGACAGACACCGCAGAGGAAGTGATCGGTGGAGACGGACGCCACAGAGGAAGTGATGGGTGCAGACGGACACCGCAGAGGAAGTGATCGGTGGAGACGGACGCCACAGAGGAAGTGATGGGTGCAGACGGACGCCGCAGAGGAAGTGATGGGTGCAGACGGACGCCGCAGAGGAAGTGATCGGTGCAGACGGACGCCGCAGAGGAAGTGATCGGTGGAGACGGACGCCGCAGAGGAAGTGATGGGTGCAGACGGACGCCGCAGAGGAAGTGATGGGTGCAGACGGACACCGCAGAGGAAGTGATGGGTGCAGACGGACGCCGCAGAGGAAGTGATGGGTGCAGACGGACACCGCAGAGGAAGTGATGGGTGCAGACGGACGCCGCAGAGGAAGTGATGGGTGCAGACGGACGCCGCAGAGGAAGTGATCGGTGGAGACGGACGCCGCAGAGGAAGTGATCGGTGCAGACGGACAAGTGATCGGTGGAGACAGACGCCGCAGAGGAAGTGATCGGTGCAGACGGACGCCGCAGAGGAAGTGATGGGTGCAGACGGACGCCGCAGAGGAAGTGATCGGTGCAGACACCGCAGAGGAAGTGATGGGTGCAGACGGACGCCGCAGAGGAAGTGATCGGTGCAGACGGACGCCGCAGAGGAAGTGATGGGTGCAGACGGACGCCGCAGAGGAAGTGATGGGTGCAGACGGACGCCGCAGAGGAAGTGATGGGTGCAGACGGACGCCGCAGAGGAAGTGATCGGTGGAGACGGACGCCGCAGAGGAAGTGATGGGTGCAGACGGACGCCGCAGAGGAAGTGATGGGTGCAGACGGACGCCGCAGAGGAAGTGATCGGTGCAGACAGACACCGCAGAGGAAGTGATCGGTGCAGACGGACGCCGCAGAGGAAGTGATGGGTGCAGACGGACGCCGCAGAGGAAGTGATGGGTGCAGACGGACACCACAGAGGAAGTGATCGGTGCAGACGGACGCCGCAGAGGAAGTGATGGGTGCAGACGGACGCCGCAGAGGAAGTGATGGGTGCAGACGGACACCGCAGAGGAAGTGATGGGTGCAGACGGACACCGGAGAGGAAGTGATCGGTGCAGACGGACGCCGCAGAGGAAGTGATCGGTGCAGACGGACGCCGCAGAGGAAGTGATCGGTGCAGACGGACGCCGCAGAGGAAGTGATCGGTGCAGACGGACACCACAGAGGAAGTGATCGGTGCAGACGGACGCCGCAGAGGAAGTGATGGGTGCAGACGGACGCCGCAGAGGAAGTGATGGGTGCAGACGGACGCCGCAGAGGAAGTGATGGGTGCAGACGGACGCCGCAGAGGAAGTGATGGGTGCAGACGGACACCGCAGAGGAAGTGATGGGTGCAGACGGACACCGCAGAGGAAGTGATCGGTGCAGACGGACGCCGCAGAGGAAGTGATCGGTGCAGACGGACGCCGCAGAGGAAGTGATCGGTGCAGACGGACGCCGCAGAGGAAGTGATCGGTGCAGACGGACGCCGCAGAGGAAGTGATCGGTGGAGACGGACGCCGCAGAGGAAGTGATCGGTGCAGACGGACGCCGCAGAGGAAGTGATCGGTGGAGACGGACACCACAGAGGAAGTGATCGGTGCAGACGGACACCACAGAGGAAGTGATGGGTGCAGACGGACGCCGCAGCTACAGCAGCATGAGGCAGAACTCATAGATGGAGGTAAGTCTGGAGAAGCTCCGTCTGGTTGGTATTCAAACAGCAACACTGACCCAGTGGGAAAAAGCATTAGCAATGCAGCTGTGGAGGGACAGGATCAATGGAGGGTAACAGCGCCCCCTGCTGCAGGCTGTGGCTCAGTGTTAGTGACTGCTTCATTTCTGCAGCTTAGATGGTTTATAGCAGAAAGATCAGAGCATATGGGCTAAGGCTCCTCCAGCAGTTAGCATCCCTGTGCTAGCTGCTAGCAGGACATCCCTGTCATCCTTCAGGTCTACATCCTGTTCCAGTCTCTAAGCAGCTTTTAGCAGCTGGGAATGAAAACAGCCTCTAAAGCTTTTCAAAATAAAATGGCCCAAAGTTTGATAATGCTGCAAACGGCTCGTCTGCTTCTGCTGAATATCGTTTACAGGCTTCATCTGCAGCAACCATAACAGCATCAAAAAATAAACCTCCTTTAGTCTGCAATTAGAAATAAAGAACTTTTTATCATCACTTTGCTTTTATTTATGGTTCGATCCTTAAAACCGGGCAGAATTTCCCAAAGTTTGCTTTGTCTCAATGATTGTGTGAGTGGAGAGTGCGTTATGGTGACATCTCACCGAATCAGCTCTGCAGATGGTGTTGGCAACGTGACGACACAGAAGACGCAGCCAGTCGCTTTTAACCGTGGCCTCTCCGGCCAGCTGGAAGCTGAACAACAAGTTCTCCTGTTCGGTGGGGGGGCGCACCACCAAGGCGAAGGCATTGACACACTCTGAGAAAGAGGAGGGGAGACCAATGACGCTGGGCTACATGGGAAGCAGAAGCGTGAGTTCAGAAAGAGGAGAAGAGTGAAACTAAAGAACAGAAAACAATAATTACAACTTTGATTCATTTCCAGCTGATTAGCGTCCTTTAGCTAACGCCCGCACACTGCCACTCTGTGGTGGGGATTAATATTTACTGTTCCAGATAAAACATCCCAATGATTGAAACATTCCTGACCCAATAGTTTGGTCACGTTAACAAAGTTCTGTTTCCAGAAACTTTGGAAAACAGGAAAGAAAATGGCACTGACCTCCCTACAGCCATTCATCATACCTGACTTTATAACCAAACTTCCACTACCTTTTAGAAACCGTGCAGAGGTCAGTCCCAGGACGGTAACCAAGGTAACTGTTGAGTCTACGTGACAGGCAAACTGGTCCGGACTGCGCCAGACCCAAGCGAACCGTGCTAACATGGTGCTAGTTCATCAGTACGGCTCGGCGCGGCTCAGTTCTGCCTCGGTTCTCTGATAACGAAGAGAACATGAGCAGAGCGTCTTCCAGTCAGCCTCTGTAATCATTGATAAAATCCTAGCTTTCTACCGCGTCACGATTTCCAGGGAGGATTCTGCTCAGCAGCGTGATGAACCTCAACATCTGTCAGCGTCTGGAAGCCCTGATTAGTCGATGGTTTGTCACACCTTGTTGATTTATCCAGCGTCTGCCTGACGTCCCAGAATCTCCTAAAACTATGAATTTTCTATAGATTTTTTCTATTCTGTGCGTAAACAGAGGATTCATAACAAGTCCAGAGCTTCTGTCCAACCACAGCCTAACTTCTGCATAACGCACGGCAGCGTGACGCACAGGAAATGATGCACAGTGACCTGAGGGGGGCAGCGATGCGCCTGGAGGCCCCCGGCCTGCAGAAAAAGATGTCTTTGATATTATTAACCTAGCTGCTGTTTACCGCCAGCCAAAACAAAAGATTAAAGAAAAAGAAAGCAGGTTTCTGGTGGCAGCAGATTGAGCATCATGTCTGCTAGGAAGTGTGTTGGTGGTGGGCGTGAACGCAGGGAGGATCCATCACTCACCTTCTGGCTCACCCTATGATGGGGATGAAGTCTGGAGGAGAACCGACGGTTTCCTCCTGTGAACCCCCTTTATACCAAAACGCTGCCAATACGCCATTATACAGCAGCTGGAAGTTAGAAACACGCTCAGCGCTCGTCTGGAACACATCAGATACGCTGATATGTTGGAGAGAAGTTCTGGATAAGTTACACAGAAGTTTAGGATCAGCTAGACGCCACAACTGATGAGGAACCGACACTGAATGGATGTCGACCATCAGATAACTGACCTGGAACTGACGGCCATGTATGGCCCACGGATGGCAGACGCTGGCGTGTGCCAGCGTACGCCAACAATCTACGGTACTACAGCTCTCTAGAGGGAAACAAGCAAACCAAGATGGCGGTAACATTCAGGGAGTTAGAGAGTCAGGAGAAGAAGGCAGCCTTTGGTCAATTTCATTTGGGAAGTGGATACGATAAACCATCGTCTAATCAGGGCTTCCAGACGCAGGAAACGACGACAGACGATGAGGTTCATCACACTGCTGAGCACAATCATGTAAGGAGTGATGTCATTGTAAGGAGATGATATGGTCTGCTCGCCCGCAGTGAGTCCAGATGCATCTGATGCTTCTGCTGCTCCTGTGTTCGATGCCAGAGAGCAGCTTTGCTATATTAGCTGTGATCAGCGGGTAGAAAGTAGTTAGAATCTATGTTGAAGTGAGAAAGTCCTCCTGAAAACATGGTCTGTGCAGTCAGTTCATCCAGATTACCATCCTGCCTTCAAAGATTATTTCTCTGTGGGAGCCGCTCAGACCCCCACATACCGGCGCTGCGCTGTCACTGGGAATCCCCAGCAGCAGCTGCCTTAGGCCCGCTCGCCTCTTGGGGGTTTTCCCCTCCTGTTGGTGGCGGCTGGAAGTAGATGTTAGCGTTTTTCAGGTCTGTGCTACAAACTGCAGGCAGCAGGATAATAAAAGCCAACATATTCTGCCGGCAGGTTTCTACATTGGAAGTTAATTTAGGCGTTAATAAACTGTTTCAGAGGAGTGATCATAGCGCTCTGCATCAGCAGTGCTGCGTCTGACTCCCTGCCAGCTCCCAGATCAGCTTCTCTCATTGGTTGATGTCCAGCAGCTAAAGGTCAATGTTTCCCAACACCAACAGCTGCTGCTGGTGCAGCGTCACGTCTCTCAGATGCTAAGATGCGCTGCTCTAGATGCGCTGCTCTAGATGCTGTGGGAACTTCTGAAGTCTTTGCATGTAAACCAGCAGCTCCTGCTGTTGGGCAGCGTGCGTCTGAACGCAGCATAAGATCCTAAATGAATCATTTAGTAAGGACAGCTGGAGATGGACGGACACAGTAGAGCTACATTAGCAACCACAGGACGCGTTTTTATCTCTTCAAAAACAGAAATAAAACCTGACAAAATGTTCTGCTTCTGGTTCCATCTAGATTCAAACATCTAGTCCATAGAAATACCTTCTGTAGGCTACAGCATAATCCCCTTACTGTGGCAAAGAACGCTCTGAGGGAAACGTTGGATTTGTTTAATGGTATTCAGATCGGCTCTTTCTGCTGAAACGTTATTAAATGTGGTCCCTGCCTATATGAGGGTGTTTGTAGGATAGATGGATGCTTGATGTGGTTACCCTCCGTGTCCTGCAGGTCCAGCACTCTGCGAATCTGCGACAGCGGCATCAGAGCTATGTGCTTCAGAGGGGGGGGCGGCCTCGTCTGACCCAGCGGACCTTTCATCACCTTGTGACGTTTCCTCGCAATCTGCAGAGAAGCGGTTTCACAAAAACAGCAATGAGACGAGGACATGGAAGAAAACAGGAGACTGTGTGTGAGTGCAGGCAGGTTTACGCCTTCATGGAGGTAAACGATGCAACTCATTACTGTCCCATTAATTAGGAGGTTACAGCAAAGACAGGGAGGACATTAGAGGCTGAGATTAAATCAAGGGATGCTGGAGATGGAGGAGAGAAAGGAGACCACCCACTGTGGAACCAGAGAGTCCACAGGCAGGCCTGGCAGGATGAAGGATGCAGCTGATTAGGAGGCATCACCAACACCCCCCAATCAGCACAGCCTCTCCACTCGTCTCTTTCACGCCTTGCCCCGTCCTTCACCCGATTAACACTGATAGAGCAGAACCAGGAGGAAACTAGAACAGCATCATAGAAATACTGAGTCAAACACATTCTGCATGCAGGCAGCTACAGACCAGCAGCAGGTTTAGGTTCTTTCATGGTTTCTAACCAAGAAGATCTGGTTGGTTCGTCCTGAGATGCCATGAAGGGAACTGGTGCTCTAGAAATCAGCTGAATAGAAGAGAAACTGCTTCTAGGAGTGTTAACAGTAGGCTCTGTTAAACCCTTTAACATAGAAGGTACTGCTGGCTCGGTGCCGTGGATCGCTTTCTGCCCAGCAGGTCATTAAAGATGGAAGTTCAGCTAAAGAACAGGCTGGTCTGCTTTAGTCTGACCTCCTGTCTGCATCATCTGGTCTCTGTCCATCTGTCTCATGACCAAATTGGACATTTTCTTTATTGTTCTATTTATTTTCAGTTTCTCAGGTAAAAAGCACATCTATACTAAAGATCTGAATTATTTTAATCCTTTGGTGTTTGCACTTGGAGCAGAAGTGTGTGATTTTCACCTCTAGGCAGTCGTTAAACAGGAAGAGGGTGACATTTTCCCCGCGGTCGCATGGCTCGTCGCCCAGGGCGATGGTTTCCACCCGGAGCACCAGTGTTCGATGGGAGGACAGCAGGTTGGCCTGAGAAGAGGATAGGAAGCAGGTGAGCTAGCGTCCAGCAAACCGCTGCCAATCAAGGAAGCAACTGGAAGAAAACTAGAAAACTGATGTAGAAAAGGACTCAGAGTGTCTGAATATGAAGCGATAAACTTACAGGACATCCATCAACTTCATAGACCACATCAAAGATCTGCTTCTGGCCTTCAGTCTTCCTCTTGTCCTCGTTGATGTGACTGCAGACGAGTCAAGGGCACAGAAACGTCACTTCTTAGGATTAGACGGTAAACAAGAACGCTGCATTCTGATAGGCTACTGAAACTGGACAGTAGATCCAGTTTTATTAGGTTACATTCAGGTGGAAACAGACAAAGGACCATTTAATCAACTAAAAGCAACTGTGGGATGTGGTGTTGGCTGAGAAATATTCAGTTAAAATAACATTGGAGCAGCCTGCTGACCTGCAGGGCTCAGCAATGAACAGACTGTGTGTTGATGGGTTGATCTGAGGAGGATCAGACCTGCAATGCTCTTTGGTTGATCCCATATAGAGAATAACCTGATGGATCATAGTTCTGCTGATTGATGGAGAGCAGCTTTTAAAAATAACACTTCACACCCACTCACCCACACCCACTCACCCACACCGTGTCCAGAACGATTAGGAATGGTTTCATTTCAGCCACA
This sequence comes from Cyprinodon diabolis, assembly GCA_030533445.1. Classification (NCBI taxonomy): domain Eukaryota; kingdom Metazoa; phylum Chordata; class Actinopteri; order Cyprinodontiformes; family Cyprinodontidae; genus Cyprinodon; species Cyprinodon diabolis. The sequence goes on along the minus strand of CM060070.1, from coordinate 294,568 downwards.
CGTTCATTTTAAGGCGTATTTTCCAACTCAAAGCTGAATAAACTTGAAGGCTTGTTGAATATAAACGGATCAGCTGACGCAGATTTGTTTAATGAGGGAGGGCGGGGCCTAAGGAGATCAACACTTTAAATTAAAGCTGAAGTCTGTAAGTTTTTAAAAATCACTTTTTTGTCATATTGGCTAAAACTGTCCCTATGCCCAGACAGCAGTACATGTGATATGTAACCTGTGAAAAAACTGCTTCAATTGGTCCCGCCTACTGCCTGTATTTCAATCTGGAAAGAATAATTCGGGACGAGTCAAAACAACCAATCATAGCCAGAGGAGCGTCTGATGGAGTGTCAATCACAGCTCACACACGCTGATTCTCCCCCTAAAATCAGAGATTTAAGTTACTGAAAAGTCCAGATTGTTCAGAGGGCTGCAGCAAATCTGGAATTGCTGAGAAATTGAGGCGTGATCAGAGAACCTTCAAATGTTCTGACCCCAACAGGAACGCAAGAAACAAAGATGCAAATAAACTGGTAAATATTTAAAGATCAAACATGAAGCTACCAGGAATCTCTCCCCTTCAAGTGCTGCCATATTCCAGACCTGCTGCCTACCTGGAGCGCCCAGAGGAACCAGACCATCAGAAACCTGGCCAAGGTGACCTTAACCCCACTGAGAACTCGTGATCCCCGCTTAAACACCAGATGGACGGGAAAGGACAGCGTCCACGTCTCTGAACCGTGTCTGGGAGGCTGCGATGGATGCTGCACGAAACGCGGATGGTCAACAGAAGCGGACCGAAGGTCTTCAACCGTTAAGGAATATACGGGTCACTCAGGTCCTATAGATTTGTTCTGGGAGGTTAAAAACATTTCGGTTTGGGTCCTCACAACTACACCTTGCATAATAACCGTGCACACAGTGAATAAATCTACAAACAGCGGGTAAAATAAGTATTGAACAGGCCACCTTTGACCTTAATAAATCCTTTTCTAGAGGTGCTTTTCACATTTTCACCAGTTGGTAACAATCCTCCCAGAAATCAAACCAGAGATATGCAGAAATGAAGTTATGTGTACTAATGTGGAATGGCTCAGGGAAAAAGGATGTATAAATGTTCTGGATAGCAGATGGAATCCAACATTTTGATTAAAATAGTCATAAAATGAAGAAATCGTAAAAATAAGGTTAGCAGAAAAAATAAAAAGGTAAATATGAACTCACGTCATCACTTCCTTCAGAGACTCTATGGCTCTTTCCAGGGTTATCTTGTCTGGGTTATCATCTGACGTGTGTTTCTTTATGTCTACAACATAAGGATGAAAGGGTAGGTTTGGTGAGGGGGCGGGGCCAGGCGTGGATGGCGAATGAACGTGACGGCGACAACAGCAAGTTGAAGATAATAGAAAGAGATAAAAGACGGGAGCCAATCAGCAGGAGATAAACAGGACAGAGAGAAACCCAAACAATGAGCAATAAGCGGGGAACATTTGGTCCGTATCACCGTATGGATGTTACCGTTAAGGAGGAGCGCCACACTGGGCAGCCTCTGCACTGGTCTGATGAGCAGCTCTGCCAGCGTCTGTCTGCCGCACTCCGGCTTGGCCTGGTTGATCTGTTGGTTAAAGAGGATGAGATGTTTCTACACACCTGAAAACATCTTCAAGCAGGAACACAGACTACAGATCCGTCGACAGCGGCAAACAGAGGGTTAGTGGGCGGGGCCAGATGGACGGCAGGCCGATACAGAGTCCACCTGTATGGAAATGCTTTGACTAAAAACATAAGGATGAACGATGGCTGATGGATCGATCATCAGATGAGAAATAGAAGGAGGAAATGCCGATAGATGAGAGGCTGACAGGAGCGGGAAAATTTATCTCTTCATTCACTTTAATTCTGATTTCCTTGGCCAGGACAAGATTCAGAATCCATTTCCAGGTGCAGAGTTGTCCATCTGCATAGAGGTGAGCATGCTGGCAGCATAATGAGTGATAATCCCACAGTCAACTCCCAGTCTTTAGCCTCAGAGTGAGCCGTGGCACCAAATTAATGGCTATGCAGCTTTCTACAATCATACAAAACACTGGATTCAAGCCGCAGTGCATGAATAATAAAGCTAGCAACAAAACACTGGATTCAAGCAGCCGTGCATGAATAATATAGCTAGCAACAAAACACTGGATTCAAGCCGCCGTGCATGAATAATAAAGCTAGCAACAAAACACTGGATTCAAGCAGCCGTGTATGAATAATAAAGCTAGCAACAAAACACTGGATTCAAGCAGCCGTGCATGAATAATATAGCTAGCAACAAAACACTGGATTCAAGCAGCCGTGCATGAATAATATAGCTAGCAACAAAACACTGGATTCAAGCCGCCGTGCATGAATAATATAGCTAGCAACAAAACACTGGATTCAAGCCGCCGTGCATGAATAATATAGCTAGCAACAAAACACTGGATTCAAGCCGCCGTGCATGAATAATATAGCTAGCAACAAAACACTGGATTCAAGCCGCCGTGTATGAATAATATAGCTAGCAACAAAACACTGGATTCAAGCCGCCGTGCATGAATAATATAGCTAGCAACAAAACACTGGATTCAAGCAGCCGTGTATGAATAATATAGCTAGCAACAAAACACTGGATTCAAGCAGCCGTGTATGAATAATATAGCTAGCAACAAAACACTGGATTCAAGCAGCCGTGTATGAATAATATAGCTAGCAACAAAACACTGGATTCAAGCAGCCGTGCATGAATAATATAGCTAGCAACAAAACACTGGATTCAAGCAGCCGTGCATGAATAATATAGCTAGCAACAAAACACTGGATTCAAGCAGCCGTGTATGAATAATATAGCTAGCAACAAAACACTGGATTCAAGCCGCCGTGCATGAATAATATAGCTAGCAACAAAACACTGGATTCAAGCCGCCGTGCATGAATAATATAGCTAGCAACAAAACACTGGATTCAAGCAGCCGTGCATGAATAATATAGCTAGCAACAAAACACTGGATTCAAGCAGCCGTGCATGAATAATATAGCTAGCAACAAAACACTGGATTCAAGCCGCCGTGTATGAATAATATAGCTAGCAACAAAACACTGGATTCAAGCAGCCGTGCATGAATAATATAGCTAGCAACAAAACACTGGATTCAAGCCGCCGTGCATGAATAATATAGCTAGCAACAAAACACTGGATTCAAGCCGCCGTGTATGAATAATATAGCTAGCAACAAAACACTGGATTCAAGCAGCCGTGCATGAATAATATAGCTAGCAACAAAACACTGGATTCAAGCAGCCGTGCATGAATAATATAGCTAGCAACAAAACACTGGATTCAAGCAGCCGTGTATGAATAATATAGCTAGCAACAAAACACTGGATTCAAGCAGCCCTGCATGAATAATATAGCTAGCAACAAAACACTGGATTCAAGCAGCCGTGTATGAATAATATAGCTAGCAACAAAACACTGGATTCAAGCCGCCGTGTATGAATAATATAGCTAGCAACAAAACACTGGATTCAAGCAGCCGTGTATGAATAATATAGCTAGCAACAAAACACTGGATTCAAGCAGCCGTGCATGAATAATATAGCTAGCAATTCAGTTCAGTTTATTTCTACAGCGCCAGTTCACCAGATCATCCAGTCAGCTAGCAGTCTCACAGCGTCACCTTCATTCCTGAGCATTAGGAAGCAGAGCCATCTGGTCATTTCCACACTGGGGACCTTTTTTTATTTTTCTTATTAAAGCAATTTTTTTGGCACAGTTAAAGATAGGAAAAATTTACAGGATGGTCTGGTGTAGCAAAGGTTGTAAAAATATCCTCCTAAAACTTTGCATCTTTAATATAAGGAGTTTATAAGCATTTGGACTAGACCAAGCTTTGCAACATGAAGCTTCTTCTTTACTTTATTTCTCTTTGACTGTCCTTCCATCTGCTGAACCGTCCTGCATTACAATGGCGAATATCACCTTCACAAAGAAACCTAATAACTTTAAATTAGCCAAAGCAATGTGATGTGAAACAGGCTGCAGAGGTTCAGCCTGCCAGTCCTCCACTTCCTGTCACAGCTATTTAAATTATGCATCCAAACCAGCAGAGAGCTAAACGTTCCGAGAATGAAACTTCCGTCCCTCATTACCATAAGAGCTGAGAAAATGGCTTCTTCTAAAAGACACTGAATGCAAACCTGCTGCTTTTTCAGACCAACCTCCTGCCAGAAAGAGACAGCTTCTCATTTGGTGGACCGAACGCAGCAAGACATGATGTTCTAACATCAAACTAAACAGCCTCACCTTCAGGAAGGCGTGGAAGCGGGGCTTCTGTTTTTCACATCGAACAATGGTCTCTTTGCTCATCTCAAAGAAATTGACAAAAGGGGGATAGGCCTTCACCAACTCCTTTGACTGTGGACAGAGAAAATAAACCATGACATGCACACATGAAACAGCAGGATCTAAATATTTCTGTAAAGGTCCATATTTTTCAAAATGCAGGACATATAACAATCATATGTCCTGAAGCCTGTGTGTGAGGTTCACTAATAGGGCGGCGCCCTACATGGGGGAGGGGCGGCGGCCTAACATTCATGTCTGATAACCTGTCAACACGTTAGCACTGCAGCTAACATTTATGTCTGATAACCTGTCAACACGTTAGCATTGCGGCTAACATTTATGTCTGATAACCTGTCAACACGTTAGCACTGCGGCTAACATTTATGTCTGATAACCTGTCAACACGTTAGCACTGCAGCTAACATTTATGTCTGATAACCTGTCAACAGGTTAGCACTGCAGCTAACATTTATGTCTGATAACCTGTCAACAGGTTAGCACTGCCGCTAACATTTATGTCTGATAACCTGTCAACAGTTAGCACTGCAGCTAACATTTATGTCTGATAACCTGTCAACATGTTAGCACTGCAGCTAACATTTATGTCAGATAACCTGTCAACACGTTAGCACTGCAGCTAACATTTATGTATGATAACCTGTCAACACGTTAGCACTGCAGCTAACATTTATGACTGATAACCTGTGACCATGCTAGCACTGCAGCTAACATTTATGACTGATAACCTGTCACCATGCTAGCACTGCAGCTAACATTTATGACTGATAACCTGTCACCATGCTAGCACTGCAGCTAACATTTATGACTGATAACCTGTCAACACGTTAGCACTGCAGCTAACATTTATATCTGATAACCTGTCAACACGTTAGCACTGCGGCTAACATTTATGTCTGATAACCTGTCAAAACATTAGCACTGCGGCTAACATTTATGTCTGATAACCTGTCAACACGTTAGCACTGCGGCTAAAATTTATGTCTGATAACCTGTCAACAGGTTAGCACTGCGGCTAACATTTATGTCTGATAACCTGTCAACAGGTTAGCACTGCAGCTAACATTTATGTCTGATAACCTGTCACCACGCTAGCACTGCAGCTAACATTTATGTCTGATAACCTGTCAACACGTTAGCACTGCAGCTAACATTTATGTCTGATAACCTGTCAACACGTTAGCACTGCAGCTAACATTTATGTCTGATAACCTGTCAACACGTTAGCACTGCAGCTAACATTTATGTCTGATAACCTGTCACCATGCTAGCACTGCAGCTAACATTTATGTCTGATAACCTGTCAACACGTTAGCACTGCAGCTAACATTTATGTCTGATAACCTGTCACCATGCTAGCACTGCAGCTAACATTTATGTCTGATAACCTGTCAACACGTTAGCACTGCAGCTAACATTTATGTCTGATAACCTGTCAACACGTTAGCACTGCAGCTAACATTTGTCTGATAACCTGTCAACACGTTAGCACTGCAGCTAACATTTTTGTCTGATTATCTGTCACCATGCTAGCACTGCAGCTAACATTTATGTCTGATAACCTGTCAACACGTTAGCACTGCAGCTAACATTTATGTCTGATAACCTGTCACCATGCTAGCACTGCAGCTAACATTTATGTCTGATAACCTGTCAACACGTTAGCACTGCAGCTAACATTTATGTCTGATAACCTGTCAACACGTTAGCACTGCAGCTAACATTTATGTCTGATAACCTGTCACCATGCTAGCACTGCAGCTAACATTTATGACTGATAACCTGTCACCATGCTAGCACTGCAGCTAACATTTATGTCTGATAACCTGTCAACACGTTAGCACTGCAGCTAACATTTATGTCTGATAACCTGTCAACACGTTAGAAATGCAGCTAACATTTGTCTGATAACCTGTCAACACGTTAGCACTGCAGCTAACATTTATGACTGATAACCTGTCACCATGCTAGCACTGCAGCTAACATTTATGTCTGATAACCTGTCAACACGTTAGCACTGCAGCTAACGTTTATGTCTGATAACCTGTCAACACGTTAGCACTGCAGCTAACATTTATGTCTGATAACCTGTCAACACGTTAGCACTGCAGCTAACATTTGTCTGATTATCTGTCACCATGCTAGCACTGCAGCTAACATTTATGTCTGATAACCTGTCAACACGTTAGCACTGCAGCTAACATTTATGTCTGATAACCTGTCACCATGCTAGCACTGCAGCTAACATTTATGACTGATAACCTGTCACCATGCTAGCACTGCAGCTAACATTTATGTCTGATAACCTGTCAACACGTTAGCACTGCAGCTAACATTTATGTCTGATAACCTGTCACCATGCTAGCACTGCAGCTAACATTTATGTCTGATAACCTGTCACCATGCTAGCACTGCAGCTAACATTTATGACTGATAACCTGTCACCATGCTAGCACTGCAGCTAACATTTATGTCTGATAACCTGTCAACACGTTAGCACTGCAGCTAACATTTATGTCTGATAACCTGTCACCATGCTAGCACTGCAGCTAACATTTATGTCTGATAACCTGTCAACACGTTAGCACTGCAGCTAACATTTATGTCTCTACCCGATCTGTACAGGAAGCATGATTCGTATCATCGGCTCATGTAGATGCGTAGGTAGATATTCATCCAGGTCGCTATAAATAATGTAATTATGTTACTGAAAGTACTTATTTTTATCTTTAAATCAATAAAGAATGCTAAACTACATCTCAAAAAAAAAAATTGTGATACGACTTTTCTGAAACATTTTTGATGTTTTTTTTCCCATTTTCTCCGTTAAACAGCTTCTCTGACGTCATCATGGGACATGCTCAGAGCAGTCCGGCTAAAACAATATTTATCTGCATTTTACTTGTTTCTTTCTTTAGATTATGCACTATATACCAGCCAGACAGACAGACAGGGAGGACGACCTGTATGCACATATGGTTGGGCCGATGAGCTAATGCTGCTCACATGGTGAACTTACATATTTGAGAAAGATATCTCCAACACTTCGTCCTTCTGACCAGTCGGTTAGGAGCTCCTCCAGGTCATTCTGGTGAACAAACGTTTCAATCAATAAGGATCAAACTGAATCATAACTTTTGCCTCCAAGGATGAAAAACTCATTTACCTCTATTTTGGTGTGAACCTCATAGATTTCTGGGATGCTGCCAAAAATGGTCTTAATTTCCTCTGGAGCCAAGATGGGTCCGCCTAGTTGGCCCTCTTTCTCTAATGGATGCTTGAAAAGCTGGAACCATCAAAGGAAAGAAGCATCAGAAGCTATCTGCCTGCAACCATTGCCTTGCAGATTTCTTGCTTTAAACATTGTCAGTTTAACTCTAACGCTAAAGAAAACACTAATGCTAAATTAGCTGCTACTATTAACTACAGGAACCTGGTAACCTTCTGAAACCTGACAGCCTGTTACAAAAAGTGAGGCCATTGCTTTAGGCCCCGCCCCCCCTTTATTCAGCTTTTCTGAGTGTGAAATAAAAAATGATCTAAAAATGCCAACAGACAAAAAAAAAAAAAGTCTACAAAGCAGAAAATACATTTTAACGTCAATAAATACAATAAGATTTTAAGGTAGAAGTCTAAAACTGTTAAATATTAGTAGATTCCCTCAAATTAGCCGACTGTGGATCAGGTCTGCTTCTTAAGCGTCAGAGAATAAACCGACCATAAAATAAAGTTTATCCTGCAAAGAACGACGGAGTGAAAAACATGAAGACCAAATAAGGAGGTGAGGGTCTCCTTCAGTGGGCTGGCATGAATGTCTGCGTGGCCAAGCTGAGGGTACTAACACCGTCACATTTAATGATCATCTCTTAGCCTGTTGTCACGGCAACCTGCCAGCCAGCCTATGAAGAAGAGTTAGAGGCTGCGGCACAGAGCGCTGCCTGGCTCACACCTACCTGTAGGATGGTGTTTAAAATGTCTACATAGTTGCTCTCGGTCTGACAGAGCTCCTTGGAGACCTGCCACCTGGCTGACTGCTTGGAAACAGCTGGAGTTGAACTCTTGGAACTCTCTGCAAGAAGACAGGCGGGTTTTAACAGGACCATGAAGCAGACAACCATATAAAGGCATGTCCCATAAAAGCTCCCTTAAAGAAAAAGGCCAAATAAAGCAGACAGAAAGAAACCAGGAGATATTTTCATGAGACACGAGCAGCAGGTAGACACAGGAGCATCACAGAATAATAAAAGAAAAAACATTTGATCACAGCTTAGAAACATGGCAGATGGGATTTATTCACAGAAAGTCTTTAGACGGCTGGTTTGGTGCAGAACGTTTGTATTTAAATTGTAGTTCTGCAGTCCCAGCAAAGTGACGATTGTTGGTCCAATCGGTCAGGAAGGAGAAGGCAGACCACCAGGAATGGAACTACAGACTGCTTCATGCAGCTTCTGTTCTCCATATTTCTGTTGTTCAGATCTTAATGTAGATTTCTAGACTTTATTTGTAGGGGGGTCTCTGAGAACATGTCCTGCAAGCACAGATCATCACTCACTGGCAGCGGGGTTGCTAAGCAACAGATGAGACTTTGATGGTATGTTTACCAAAGTCTAAAGAAGGTGGAGCAGAAACCTGAAACAGAGCGAGGTCTGGACCGAGGAGGGAAAGGAACTGTTTTAAAGGGGACCCAATATGGCAGCTGGGAATAGACTCCAAGTCAGCCAATGTTTAAAGCACATCAGCCATGATGGTGCAGCTGGAGGCGTTCGGCGGATCAGCAGGAGATGAACCTGCAGCATCAGTAGACAGGCTGAGAAGGATCTTCTGTGGAAGGGCGGGCCCACGTGGCATCGAACTCTCATCTCTGATGAAAATAGTTAAAGTGTTTCTGCTGCAGCTATCAGAGTTTACCAGGAGCAGATAAATCGACCTGCAGTGCAATTATTATACAGCAACGTTTACCATCTAAACCACAGAAACTTTCATTTTACCATCTAAACCACAGAAACTTTCATTTTACCATCTAAACCACAGAAACTTTCATTTTACCATCTAAACCACAGAAACTTTCATTTTACCATCTAAACCACAGAAACTTTCATTTTACCATCTAAACCACAGAAACTTTCATTTTATCATCTAAACCACAGAAACTTTCATTTTACCATCTAAACCACAGAAACTTTCATTTTACCATCTAAACCACAGAAACTTTCATTTTACCATCTAAACCACAGAAACTTTCATTTTACCATCTAAACCACAGAAACTTTCATTTTACCATCTAAACCACAGAAACTTTCATTTTACCATCTAAACCACAGAAACTTTCATTTTATCATCTAAACCACAGAAACTTTCATTTTATCATCTAAACCACAGAAACTTTCATTTTACCATCTAAACCACAGAAACTTTCATTTTACCATCTAAACCACAGAAACTTTCATTTTACCATCTAAACCACAGAAACTTTCATTTTACCATCTAAACCACAGAAACTTTCATTTTACCATCTAAACCACAGAAACTTTCATTTTACCATCTAAACCACAGAAACTTTCATTTTACCATCTAAACCACAGAAACTTTCATTTTACCATCTAAACCACAGAAACTTTCATTTTACCATCTAAACCACAGAAACTTTCATTTTACCATCTAAACCACAGAAACTTTCATTTTACCATCTAAACCACAGAAACTTTCATTTTATCATCTAAACCACAGAAACTTTCATTTTATCATCTAAACCACAGAAACTTTCATTTTACCATCTAAACCACAGAAACTTTCATTTTACCATCTAAACCACAGAAACTTTCATTTTATCATCTAAACCACAGAAACTTTCATTTTACCATCTAAACCACAGAAACTTTCATTTTACCATCTAAACCACAGAAACTTTCATTTTACCATCTAAACCACAGAAACTTTCATTTTACCATCTAAACCACAGAAACTTTCATTTTATCATCTAAACCACAGAAACTTTCATTTTATCATCTAAACCACAGAAACTTTCATTTTACCATCTAAACCACAGAAACTTTCATTTTACCATCTAAACCACAGAAACTTTCATTTTACCATCTAAACCACAGAAACTTTCATTTTACCATCTAAACCACAGAAACTTTCATTTTACCATCTAAACCACAGAAACTTTCATTTTACCATCTAAACCACAGAAACTTTCATTTTATCATCTAAACCACAGAAACTTTCATTTTACCATCTAAACCACAGAAACTTTCATTTTACCATCTAAACCACAGAAACTTTCATTTTACCATCTAAACCACAGAAACTTTCATTTTACCATCTAAACCACAGAAACTTTCATTTTACCATCTAAACCACAGAAACTTTCATTTTACCATCTAAACCACAGAAACTTTCATTTTACCATCTAAACCACAGAAACTTTCATTTTATCATCTAAACCACAGAAACTTTCATTTTATCATCTAAACCACAGAAACTTTCATTTTATCATCTAAACCACAGAAACTTTCATTTTACCATCTAAACCACAGAAACTTTCATTTTATCATCTAAACCACAGAAACTTTCATTTTACCATCTAAACCACAGAAACTTTCATTTTATCATCTAAACCACAGAAACTTTCATTTTACCATCTAAACCACAGAAACTTTCATTTTACCATCTAAACCACAGAAACTTTCATTTTACCATCTAAACCACAGAAACTTTCATTTTACCATCTAAACCACAGAAACTTTCATTTTACCATCTAAACCACAGAAACTTTCATTTTACCATCTAAACCACAGAAACTTTCATTTTACCATCTAAACCACAGAAACTTTCATTTTACCATCTAAACCACAGAAACTTTCATTTTACCATCTAAACCACAGAAACTTTCATTTTACCATCTAAACCACAGAAACTTTCATTTTATCATCTAAACCACAGAAACTTTCATTTTACCATCTAAACCACAGAAACTTTCATTTTACCATCTAAACCACAGAAACTTTCATTTTACCATCTAAACCACAGAAACTTTCATTTTACCATCTAAACCACAGAAACTTTCATTTTACCATCTAAACCACAGAAACTTTCATTTTACCATCTAAACCACAGAAACTTTCATTTTACCATCTAAACCACAGAAACTTTCATTTTACCATCTAAACCACAGAAACTTTCATTTTACCATCTAAACCACAGAAACTTTCATTTTACCATCTAAACCACAGAAACTTTCATTTTACCATCTAAACCACAGAAACTTTCATTTTACCATCTAAACCACAGAAACTTTCATTTTACCATCTAAACCACAGAAACTTTCATTTTATCATCTAAACCACAGAAACTTTCATTTTACCATCTAAACCACAGAAACTTTCATTTTACCATCTAAACCACAGAAACTTTCATTTTACCATCTAAACCACAGAAACTTTCATTTTATCATCTAAACCACAGAAACTTTCATTTTACCATCTAAACCACAGAAACTTTCATTTTATCATCTAAACCACAGAAACTTTCATTTTACCATCTAAACCACAGAAACTTTCATTTTACCATCTAAACCACAGAAACTTTCATTTTACCATCTAAACCACAGAAACTTTCATTTTACCATCTAAACCACAGAAACTTTCATTTTACCATCTAAACCACAGAAACTTTCATTTTACCATCTAAACCACAGAAACTTTCATTTTACCATCTAAACCACAGAAACTTTCATTTTACCATCTAAACCACAGAAACTTTCATTTTACCATCTAAACCACAGAAACTTTCATTTTACCATCTAAACCACAGAAACTTTCATTTTACCATCTAAACCACAGAAACTTTCATTTTACCATCTAAACCACAGAAACTTTCATTTTACCATCTAAACCACAGAAACTTTCATTTTACCATCTAAACCACAGAAACTTTCATTTTACCATCTAAACCACAGAAACTTTCATTTTACCATCTAAACCACAGAAACTTTCATTTTATCATCTAAACCACAGAAACTTTCATTTTATCATCTAAACCACAGAAACTTTCATTTTATCATCTAAACCACAGAAACTTTCATTTTATCATCTAAACCACAGAAACTTTCATTTTACCATCTAAACCACAGAAACTTTCATTTTATCATCTAAACCACAGAAACTTTCATTTTACCATCTAAACCACAGAAACTTTCATTTTACCATCTAAACCACAGAAACTTTCATTTTACCATCTAAACCACAGAAACTTTCATTTTACCATCTAAACCACAGAAACTTTCATTTTACCATCTAAACCACAGAAACTTTCATTTTATCATCTAAACCACAGAAACTTTCATTTTACCATCTAAACCACAGAAACTTTCATTTTACCATCTAAACCACAGAAACTTTCATTTTACCATCTAAACCACAGAAACTTTCATTTTACCATCTAAACCACAGAAACTTTCATTTTACCATCTAAACCACAGAAACTTTCATTTTACCATCTAAACCACAGAAACTTTCATTTTATCATCTAAACCACAGAAACTTTCATTTTACCATCTAAACCACAGAAACTCACGGTAAGATTTTCAGACCCGTTTATTGAAATGAATGCATCACATTCATTGGGTGAAGATGTTTCCCTCTAAGGCTGGAACGCTGCAGGACGTTACAGTAACCGTCCTCCTGCAGGCTGCAGCTTTTTCTTCCCTTCTTTATAATCCTACATTAAGGCACCTAAAGGGTGGGACGTAAACATTCAGCCTGACCTGCTCTGTCTGACCCTCCTTATTATCAGGAGGATCACTACTTTATCCATCCTCCTGAACTCTGATCATAGGAAAGTTTTCCATTTTAATGTTTCATCGTTTCGGTCCTGCTCACTATAAACGCGATGTGCGTCTCCAAACTGACTCTTTCATCAAGAGATGAACAGATTTTATTTCATATTTTCCCCCAAAGCGGATGTTTTATTCTGTAACCGCGTCTCTCTTCCAGTCAGACCCATTAACTGCTGCTGAAATAGACCGGGGCTCTGTCTCAGTCGGAGCCACGCTGCCCCCTGCTGGAAATCCGCTCCATTGACTTTCACTGAGAGCTAAACGCCACCATCGTCACCGAACAGACACAAATCAGATCAGGTGTGTCCCGGCTGCAACCTAACGCCTTATAGTAACGGAGTCGCCGTAACCAGTAATGTCGTCAATCAGTTAGCAGTGTGGTGGTCTGCGTTCTGGCTCAGCAGTCTACAGACCAGACAGCTGAGGCTTCTGGTCACAGATTATACCTTAGAGTAGAAGCTAACCTGCAGATGCTCCTTCCTGCTGATCTTCAGGTGTCTGCTGGCAGGTATGCGCTCCCAGGTGGGACCTTTTTCTCCTCTTTTCCCTGTCTGACCTACTTTTCCTGTCTTTGGTTTTCCTTCTTCTCATCCTATCCCTGGCCACAGCACTGTCCCCTACTCTGTCTTCTGGAATAAAGAAGGATGTTTGACATTCTCTGATGGAAGGACACAGATTTCCTCTCCCATTAAGGCCACCGGCTCCTCTGGTTCTTACCTCCTAAGGCCTTGAAGGTCTCTGGGGTGTTTGAGATGTCCAGCAGAGAGCCGCTGGACAGGGAGTGCTCTGCTGATGGTCTTTTGCGTGGTGGCGGGAAGGGAGACATTCCAGTTTCCTTGGTGAGCTGAGCAAGAGTGTCCCTGAGACGCCGGCGCTTGCGGTTACTGCTGGGCGTGGCGAGGGACAGCAGGGAGACGGCTTTCTTCATGGCGGGGCTGTCGTTCTGTTGGCCAAAGATGAAGGAATCCAGAAGATTTAATAAAGAGGCTGAGCGGTTTACCTCTGATTATGCAGCATGTTGGAGCATATCGGTTAAACATGACTGACCTTTTCATACAGGTACATGGACTCATCAGCTCGCGCGTCCATCTGAATGCTTCCCCAGAACCACTGGAACATGAGAGACACAGTTACTGGGACATGCATTGTCCTCCCAGTGAAACCAGCAGCTGAACAGGCTGGTTTTCATCATCTGTGAGCCACAGCAACCAGAAGGAGAAGAGTCTGGAAACATCTCAGACATAAAATGATCAATCATTGTGGAGATGTTCCTGTATTCATCTTATCAGGACCCTTTTTATTGTCCTGCATAAATAATGATCATTTAGTTTGATTCTTTGTTAATTTTGCAGATTTTCCTTCAAACATGCAGAGCTCACCTCCTGTTTGACCACATAGAGAGCCTTAGAAGGAGGTGCAGGGAGGTCCTTCACCAAGTTCTCCTCCACCACCATGTGAGTGCACTGCTCATCTCCCAGCTCAGCATGTCCTCCACCTTTAACAGAGCAGAGAGGAAAGCATCCATGGGTTCAGGAGGAGGAGGGATGAGACCTCAGCTATGATTCAAATCATAAAATCCACCGACTGATGGACGCCATCTGAGCCATGGAGGTCACCGCCACATTTTCAATAAGAGCTTTTCAAACTGCTCAGTGCTGCCCCAAGAGGCCCAACGCTGCTATGGTTGTTGTTTTCTACTGGTTGCCATGGTACCCGCTGGTAATCGTTAAATAGAGCCAGGCTGTCGCAGGACACCATCCCGACGCCTCAGCAGCAACTTCAAGCAAACGGCTAGAAGTTCGCTGGACTCAGCCTTCCTCAGCCGCCGGAGTCAGGGATGAAACGGCTCATCATGGCGTCAGAACCCGCCGTCCTCTGCTCGCCGTCTGGGACTCAATGAGAGCGAATCTGATTTGGTTTCAGCTGATCAGCAGTCTGTTGATTTTTCTATTCACTGCTTTTTCTTAATCCTACAAGCGGTAACCTGCTACACATAATGAAGAAGTGAAGGTGATGAACGTTTATTATTATTTATTAAGATCCCCATTAATGATCCTGGAGTCCTGATATAAAAGGATTTAACCAGGAACCATAGAAGCCGACTTCATCCTTAGTGATGAACGGATCAGCCTGCAGCTTTGCAGAGGGAACAGAACGTCCACCCGGCATTACCTGAACACCAGGCATTCGCCAGGCCATCGCCAGGCCCTTCGCCAGGCCATCGCCAGGCCATCGCCAGGCCATCGCCAGGCCCTTCGCCAGGCCATCGCCAGGCCATCGCCAGGCCATCGCCAGGCCCTTCGCCAGGCCATCGCCAGGCGTTCAGTCTAAAGGACACTGAGAAACAGGCAGGCCAGAGAAAAGGCCAAAAAGCAGTCCTCCAAAACCAATCACTCCATTCAAAGTTTATTTTTAGCTTCTATTTAGTGACAAAGCTTAAACACATGAAGATCAATCATTCCTGGAAAAGAGGAACTAAGGGATAAAAGCATCAGGAGGTAAATTACAAACCGTGTTTCAGAGTCCTCTCCTGCATGTTGGCCTTCTCTTCCTCTGAGAAACCCAAAAAACAGAGGACACAGTTCTGGAAGGGCGGCACTTTGAACTCTGATCGGAAATCCTCCTGGCTGGCGTGGAAATGCCTTTAGAAAGAGGAAGAGGAGAGAAGCAGCGTGACATCATCAGCATGGCTTTAAAACAGCAATCAGCTGATTTAGTCATGATCCAACATCTGCCATCGCTTTAAAACCGCTGGATGGAGAAAAGGAGCAGAGTTTAAAACAAGCTTCCCAGCAGGTGAATATCCAGAACTTCAGGGTCCAAAGGCAGAGAGCTGCTCTACATGTCCTTCACTGGATCAGAACCAGCAGACAGAATGAAAACAATCAATGTTTTACTCACACATCGTCTCTTCTCTCCCACGCCTCCTCAATCCAAGATGGACACACGATGGGCGTCCCCAGACACACCGCCAGCTGAGACAGAACGGCAAAGAAAGACAGACTTTAGGGACCGAGCAGCGGGTGAGGGACCGAGCAACGGGTGAGGGACCGAGCAACGGGTGAGGGACCGAGCAACGGGTGAGGGACCAGCAGCGGGTGAGGGACCAGCAACGGGTGAGGGAATGAGCAACGGGTGAGGAATGAGCAACGGGTGAGGGACCGAGCAGCGGGTGAGGGACCGAGCAACGGGTGAGGGACCAGCAGCGGGTGAGGGACCGAGCAGCGGGTGAGGGACCGAGCAGCGGGTGAGGGACCAGCAGCGGGTGAGGGACCGAGCAACGGGTGAGGGACCAGCAGCGGGTGAGGGAATGAGCAACGGGTGAGGGAATGACCAACGGGTGAGGGAATGAGCAACGGGTGAGGGACCAGCAACGGGTGAGGGACCAGCAACGGGTGAGGGACCGAGCAGCGGGTGAGGGACCGAGCAACGGGTGAGGGACCAGCAGCGGGTGAGGGACCAGCAACGGGTGAGGGACCGAGCAGCGGGTGAGGGACCAGCAGCGGGTGAGGGACCGAGCAACGGGTGAGGGACCAGCAGCGGGTGAGGGAATGAGCAACGGGTGAGGGAATGACCAACGGGTGAGGGAATGAGCAACGGGTGAGGGACCAGCAACGGGTGAGGGACCAGCAACGGGTGAGGGACCGAGCAGCGGGTGAGGGACCGAGCAACGGGTGAGGGACCAGCAGCGGGTGAGGGACCAGCAACGGGTGAGGGACCGAGCAGCGGGTGAGGGACCAGCAGCGGGTGAGGGACCGAGCAACGGGTGAGGGACCAGCAGCGGGTGAGGGAATGAGCAACGGGTGAGGGAATGACCAACGGGTGAGGGAATGAGCAACGGGTGAGGAATGAGCAACGGGTGAGGAATGAGCAACGGGTGAGGAATGAGCAACGGGTGAGGGACCAGCAACGGGTGAGGGACCAGCAACGGGTGAGGGAACCAGCAGCGGGTGAGGGAACCAGCAGCGGGTGAGGGACCAGCAGCGGGTGAGGGACCGAGCAACGGGTGAGGGACCAGCAGCGGGTGAGGGACCGAGCAACGGGTGAGGGACCAGCAGCGGGTGAGGGACCAGCAACAGGTGAGGGAATGACCAACGGGTGAGGGAATGAGCAACGGGTGAGGAATGAGCAACGGGTGAGGGAATGACCAACGGGTGAGGGAATGACCAACGGGTAAGGGAATGACCAACGGGTGAGGGAATGAGCAACGGGTGAGGGAATGAGCAACGGGTGAGGAATGAGCAACGGGTGAGGAATGAGCAACGGGTGAGGGAATGAGCAACGGGTGAGGGAACAGCAATGGGTGAGGAATGAGCAACGGGTGAGGAATGAGCAACGGGTGAGGGAACAGCAACGGGTGAGGAATGAGCAACGGGGGAGGAATGAGCAACGGGGGAGGAATGAGTAACGGGTGAGGAATGAGTAACGGGTGAGGAATGAGCAACGGGGGAGGAATGAGCAACGGGTGAGGAATGAGCAACGGGGGAGGAATGAGCAACGGGGGAGGAATGAGCAACGGGTGAGGGAATGAGCAACGGGTGAGGGGACCAGCAGCGTCTCTGGGTTACTTTCTTCACACGTTCAAGCAGTATCAGAATCAGGATTATTTTCTTCCTCACAAAACGCCTTTTTCTCTTTAAAGGCGACTTTCTCCTGAGGAGAAGTGAGGAGCAAACGCCAGATGATGGAAGGAGACTAGGAGCAGAAGTGAGGAGCAAACGCCAGATGATGGAAGGAGACTAGGAGGAGAAGTGATGAGCAAACACTAGGTGATGGAAGGAGACTAGGAGGAGAAGTGAGGAGCAAACGCCAGATGATGGAAGGAGACTAGGAGCAGAAGTGAGGAGCAAACGCCAGATGATGGAAGGAGACTAGGAGCAGAAGTGAGGAGCAAACGCCAGACGATGGAAGGAGACTAGGAGCAGAAGTGAGGAGCAAACGCCAGACGATGGAAGGAGACTAGGAGCAGAAGTGAGGAGCAAACGCCAGATGATGGAAGGAGACTAGGAGGAGAAGTGAGGAGCAAACGCCAGATGATGGAAGGAGACTAGGAGCAGAAGTGAGGAGCAAACGCCAGATGATGGAAGGAGACTAGGAGGAGAAGTGAGGAGCAAACGCCAGATGATGGAAGGAGACTAGGAGGAGAAGTGATGAGCAAACACCAGGTGATGGAAGGAGACTAGGAGGAGAAGTGAGGAGCAAACACCAGATGATGGAAGGAGACTAGGAGGAGAAGTGATGAGCAAACACCAGGTGATGGAAGGAGACTAGGAGCAGAAGTGATGAGCAAACACCAGGTGATGGAAGGAGACTAGGAGGAGAAGTGATGAGCAAACACCAGGTGATGGAAGGAGACTAGGAGGAGAAGTGAGGAGCAAACACCAGATGATGGAAGGAGACTAGGAGGAGAAGTGATGAGCAAACACTAGGTGATGGAAGGAGACTAGGAGGAGAAGTGAGGAGCAAACACCAGATGATGGAAGGAGAATAGGAGGAGAAGTGATGAGCAAACACCAGGTGATGGAAGGAGACTAGGAGGAGAAGTGAGGAGCAAACACCAGATGATGGAAGGAGACTAGGAGGAGAAGTGATGAGCAAACACCAGGTGATGGAAGGAGACTAGGAGCAGAAGTGAGGAGCAAACACCAGATGATGGAAGGAGACTAGGAGCAGAAGTGAGGAGCAAACGCCAGATGATGGAAGGAGACTAGGAGCAGAAGTGAGGAGCAAACACCAGATGATGGAAGGAGACTAGGAGGAGAAGTGAGGAGCAAACGCCAGATGATGGAAGGAGACTAGGAGGAGAAGTGATGAGCAAACGCCAGGTGATGGAAGGAGACTAGGAGCAGAAGTGAGGAGCAAACGCCAGATGATGGAAGGAGACTAGGAGCAGAAGTGAGGAGCAAACGCCAGGTGATGGAAGGAGACTAGGAGCAGAAGTGAGGAGCAAACGCCAGATGATGGAAGGAGACTAGGAGGAGAAGTGAGGAGCAAACGCCAGATGATGGAAGGAGACTAGGAGCAGAAGTGAGGAGCAAACGCCAGGTGATGGAAGGAGACTAGGAGCAGAAGTGAGGAGCAAACGCCAGGTGATGGAAGGAGACTAGGAGGAGAAGTGAGGAGCAAACGCAAGATGATGGAAGGAGAGTAGGAGGAGAAGTGAGGAGCAAACGCCAGATGATGGAAGGAGACTAGGAGGAGAAGTGAGGAGCAAACACCAGGTGATGGAAGGAGACTAGGAGGAGAAGTGATGAGCAAACACCAGGTGATGGAAGGAGACTAGGAGCAGAAGTGATGAGCAAACACCAGATGATGGAAGGAGACTAGGAGGAGAAGTGATGAGCAAACACCAGATGATGGAAGGAGACTAGGAGCAGAAGTGAGGAGCAAACACCAGGTGATGGAAGGAGACTAGGAGGAGAAGTGAGGAGCAAACACCAGATGATGGAAGGAGACTAGGAGGAGAAGTGAGGAGCAAACGCCAGATGATGGAAGGAGACTAGGAGGAGAAGTGAGGAGCAAACGCCAGGTGATGGAAGGAGACTAGGAGGAGAAGTGAGGAGCAAACGCCAGATGATGGAAGGAGACTAGGAGGAGAAGTGAGGAGCAAACGCCAGATGATGGAAGGAGACTAGGAGCAGAAGTGAGGAGCAAACGCCAGATGATGGAAGGAGACTAGGAGGAGAAGTGAGGAGCAAACGCCAGATGATGGAAGGAGACTAGGAGGAGAAGTGAGGAGCAAACGCCAGATGATGGAAGGAGACTAGGAGGAGAAGTGAGGAGCAAACACCAGATGATGGAAGGAGACTAGGAGGAGAAGTGAGGAGCAAACGCCAGGTGATGGAAGGAGACTAGGAGAAGTGAGGAGCAAACGCCAGATGATGGAAGGAGACTAGGAGGAGAAGTGAGGAGCAAACACCAGGTGATGGAAGGAGACTAGGAGAAGTGAGGAGCAAACGCCAGATGATGGAAGGAGACTAGGAGGAGAAGTGATGAGCAAACGCCAGGTGATGGAAGGAGACTAGGAGCAGAAGTGAGGAGCAAACGCCAGATGATGGAAGGAGACTAGGAGCAGAAGTGAGGAGCAAACGCCAGATGATGGAAGGAGACTAGGAGCAGAAGTGAGGAGCAAACGCCAGACGATGGAAGGAGACTAGGAGCAGAAGTGAGGAGCAAACGCCAGACGATGGAAGGAGACTAGGAGCAGAAGTGAGGAGCAAACGCCAGATGATGGAAGGAGACTAGGAGGAGAAGTGAGGAGCAAACGCCAGATGATGGAAGGAGACTAGGAGCAGAAGTGAGGAGCAAACGCCAGATGATGGAAGGAGACTAGGAGGAGAAGTGAGGAGCAAACGCCAGATGATGGAAGGAGACTAGGAGGAGAAGTGATGAGCAAACACCAGGTGATGGAAGGAGACTAGGAGGAGAAGTGAGGAGCAAACACCAGATGATGGAAGGAGACTAGGAGGAGAAGTGATGAGCAAACACCAGGTGATGGAAGGAGACTAGGAGCAGAAGTGATGAGCAAACACCAGGTGATGGAAGGAGACTAGGAGGAGAAGTGATGAGCAAACACCAGGTGATGGAAGGAGACTAGGAGGAGAAGTGAGGAGCAAACACCAGATGATGGAAGGAGACTAGGAGGAGAAGTGATGAGCAAACACTAGGTGATGGAAGGAGACTAGGAGGAGAAGTGAGGAGCAAACACCAGATGATGGAAGGAGAATAGGAGGAGAAGTGATGAGCAAACACCAGGTGATGGAAGGAGACTAGGAGGAGAAGTGAGGAGCAAACACCAGATGATGGAAGGAGACTAGGAGGAGAAGTGATGAGCAAACACCAGGTGATGGAAGGAGACTAGGAGCAGAAGTGAGGAGCAAACACCAGATGATGGAAGGAGACTAGGAGCAGAAGTGAGGAGCAAACGCCAGATGATGGAAGGAGACTAGGAGCAGAAGTGAGGAGCAAACACCAGATGATGGAAGGAGACTAGGAGGAGAAGTGAGGAGCAAACGCCAGATGATGGAAGGAGACTAGGAGGAGAAGTGATGAGCAAACGCCAGGTGATGGAAGGAGACTAGGAGCAGAAGTGAGGAGCAAACGCCAGATGATGGAAGGAGACTAGGAGCAGAAGTGAGGAGCAAACGCCAGGTGATGGAAGGAGACTAGGAGCAGAAGTGAGGAGCAAACGCCAGATGATGGAAGGAGACTAGGAGGAGAAGTGAGGAGCAAACGCCAGATGATGGAAGGAGACTAGGAGCAGAAGTGAGGAGCAAACGCCAGGTGATGGAAGGAGACTAGGAGCAGAAGTGAGGAGCAAACGCCAGGTGATGGAAGGAGACTAGGAGGAGAAGTGAGGAGCAAACGCAAGATGATGGAAGGAGAGTAGGAGGAGAAGTGAGGAGCAAACGCCAGATGATGGAAGGAGACTAGGAGGAGAAGTGAGGAGCAAACACCAGGTGATGGAAGGAGACTAGGAGGAGAAGTGATGAGCAAACACCAGGTGATGGAAGGAGACTAGGAGCAGAAGTGATGAGCAAACACCAGATGATGGAAGGAGACTAGGAGGAGAAGTGATGAGCAAACACCAGATGATGGAAGGAGACTAGGAGCAGAAGTGAGGAGCAAACACCAGGTGATGGAAGGAGACTAGGAGGAGAAGTGAGGAGCAAACACCAGATGATGGAAGGAGACTAGGAGGAGAAGTGAGGAGCAAACGCCAGATGATGGAAGGAGACTAGGAGGAGAAGTGAGGAGCAAACGCCAGGTGATGGAAGGAGACTAGGAGGAGAAGTGAGGAGCAAACGCCAGATGATGGAAGGAGACTAGGAGGAGAAGTGAGGAGCAAACGCCAGATGATGGAAGGAGACTAGGAGCAGAAGTGAGGAGCAAACGCCAGATGATGGAAGGAGACTAGGAGGAGAAGTGAGGAGCAAACGCCAGATGATGGAAGGAGACTAGGAGGAGAAGTGAGGAGCAAACGCCAGATGATGGAAGGAGACTAGGAGGAGAAGTGAGGAGCAAACACCAGATGATGGAAGGAGACTAGGAGGAGAAGTGAGGAGCAAACGCCAGGTGATGGAAGGAGACTAGGAGAAGTGAGGAGCAAACGCCAGATGATGGAAGGAGACTAGGAGGAGAAGTGAGGAGCAAACACCAGGTGATGGAAGGAGACTAGGAGAAGTGAGGAGCAAACGCCAGATGATGGAAGGAGACTAGGAGGAGAAGTGAGGAGCAAACGCCAGATGATGGAAGGAGACTAGGAGGAGAAGTGAGGAGCAAACGCCAGATGATGGAAGGAGACTAGGAGGAGAAGTGAGGAGCAAACGCCAGATGATGGAAGGAGACTAGGAGAAGTGAGGAGCAAACGCCAGATGATGGAAGGAGACTAGGAGGAGAAGTGAGGAGCAAACGCCAGATGATGGAAGGAGACTAGGAGGAGAAGTGAGGAGCAAACGCCAGATGATGGAAGGAGACTAGGAGCAGAAGTGAGGAGCAAACACCAGATGATGGAAGGAGACTAGGAGAAGTGAGGAGCAAACGCCAGATGATGGAAGGAGACTAGGAGGAGAAGTGAGGAGCAAACGCCAGATGATGGAAGGAGACTAGGAGGAGAAGTGAGGAGCAAACGCCAGATGATGGAAGGAGACTAGGAGCAGAAGTGAGGAGCAAACGCCAGATGATGGAAGGAGACTAGGAGGAGAAGTGAGGAGCAAACGCCAGATGATGGAAGGAGACTAGGAGGAGAAGTGAGGAGCAAACGCCAGATGATGGAAGGAGAGTAGGAGGAGAAGTGAGGAGCAAACACCAGGTGATGGAAGGAGACTAGGAGAAGTGAGGAGCAAACGCCAGATGATGGAAGGAGACTAGGAGGAGAAGTGAGGAGCAAACGCCAGATGATGGAAGGAGACTAGGAGGAGAAGTGAGGAGCAAACGCCAGATGATGGAAGGAGACTAGGAGGAGAAGTGAGGAGCAAACGCCAGATGATGGAAGGAGACTAGGAGGAGAAGTGAGGAGCAAACGCCAGATGATGGAAGGAGACTAGGAGGAGAAGTGAGGAGCAAACGCCAGATGAGGAACAGAAGAGGATCTGGGATGTCAGTGCCAGACCCAGACGTCTTTCATTACCTTTACTGATGGCAAAGAAGAAACTGGTTGAGCCGTTTAGCTTTTAATGCTCAGGAAAATGTCTCTAAAAGCTTTTTATGAAAACTTTAAATGTTGTGGATTATTTTTCTAAGGCTAAAGAAGGAATAACGACGACAGGACAGTCGCTAAAGTTAAGGTTGCTGGATTTAATGCAGGTGACCTTCTGTTGATGTGAAGCGTCATCGTTTGCTATAATGAGCAGAGGAAGACGTGGAAGATTTCCATCTTTAACCAAATGAATCATCCAGATGAGCAGGAATGTACCAACCCTGTATTTCTCTCCATTAGTGGAGCAGGCAACCAGATGAGTGACCTTGGTGCTAAAGTCTCTACGGATTGTTCCGCCCATATGATGAACCAAATTCACCAGTTTTCTCTGAAAGCAAAAGGAGGAGAAAAACATGAGGAGAGAAAGATGACGGTTGATCCCATCTGGGATGATTCCAGGAATGTTTGGAGAATGAAAACGGTTCTCACCATTTGCTCCTTGTTCCTGAAGCCAGTGAAGCACAGCGTCAGGGTCAGCATGGCCGTGCAGTAAATGGGACGGCATGAAAAATGGAGGGGCTGCAGAAAATAAAGGGGAAAATTCAGCTGATGAAGCCTCTGAATTTAACGCTTTTAGCAGCGAATGCTAACAGGAATCAGGCTCACTGCTCTCAGTGCTTCCTGTAAAATCATCTCAGAGCTTTGAACCATTCTAGTAATGCTATTTCTTTATCAGCAAAGAGCTATTTGACTGGATTGATCTGAGCAGCACCCCCACCCTGACCTGGAAAATTGTTTTTACGTTTTTGTCTGCGTCTGATACGCCACTCGCACTGGGAGAAAAACGTGTTTAAAGCCGGGAACAGTGGGCTTTGTTCGACATGCTGTGGGAACACCAGAGCCTGGTTGACCCACTAAATTACGTTGGCTTTTATTATCCTGCTGCCTGCAGTTTGGATTAGGTACGTGAAAAACACCTTCCAGCTGGTGGCCTCCGCCGCAGCAGACCGCTTACCTCTTTGCGGTCTGGAAGGTGTTTTTCATGTACGTAATTTTATTTATTTTAGTGTAACTTCCAGACCTTCTATTTCACTGCTTGCTACGCGGCTGTGGGGAGAACTTCAAACCACATGGTAAGATATGCATCAGAGAAGATCTGCTGCACCTTTAACAGGTCAGAATAAGTCTGGAGAGACAGGAGGGAGAGAGATGAAAGAGAAAAGATGGCAGGAAGGAGGAGCCAAAACAGAGGGAAGGAAAGGAGGAGCCAAAACAGAGGGAAGGAAAGGAGGAGCCCTTTCTGGGATGAGGCAAAGACCGAGGATGAGGCAAATACCGAGGATGAGGCAAAGACCGAGGATGAGGCAAAGACCGAGGATGAGGCAAAGACCGAGGATGAGGCATAGACGGAGGATGAGGCAAAGACCGAGGATGAGGCAAAGACCGAGGATGAGGCAAAGACCGAGGATGAGGCATAGACCGAGGATGAGGCAAAGACCGAGGATGAGGCAAAGACCGAGGATCAGGCAAAGACCGAGGATGAGGCAAAGATGGAGGATGAGCAAAGATGGAGGAAGAGCAAAGATGGAGGAAGAGCAAAGATGGAGGAAGAGCAAAGATGGAGGATGAGCAAAGATGGAGGATGAGCAAAGATGGAGGATGAGCAAAGATGGAGGATGAGCAAAGATGGAGGAAGAGCAAAGATGGAGGATGAGCAAAGATGGAGGATAAGTAAAGTAGGAGGATAAGTAAAGACCGAGGATGAGGCAAAGACCGAGGATGAGGCAAAGACCGAGGATGAGGCATAGACGGAGGATGAGGCAAAGACCGAGGATGAGGCAAAGACCGAGGATGAGGCAAAGACCGAGGATGAGGCAAAGACCGAGGATGAGGCAAAGACCGAGGATGAGGCAAAGACCGAGGATGAGGCATAGACCGAGGATGAGGCAAAGACCGAGGATGAGGCAAAGACCGAGGATGAGGCATAGACGGAGGATGAGGCAAAGACCGAGGATGAGGCAAAGACCGAGGATGAGGCAAAGACCGAGGATGAGTAAAGATGGAGGATGAGCAAAGATGGAGGATGAGCAAAGATGGAGGATAAGTAAAGATGGAGAATGAGCAAAGATGGAGGATAAGTAAAGATGGAGAATGAGCAAAGATGGAGGATAAGTAAAGATGGAGGATGAGCAAAGATGGAGGATGAGCAAAGATGGAGGATGAGCAAAGATGGAGGATGAGCAAAGATGGAGGATGAGCAAAGATGGAGGATAAGTAAAGATGGAGGATAAGTAAAGATGGAGGATGAGCAAAGATGGAGGATGAGTAAAGATGGAGGATGAGCAAAGATGGAGGATGAGCAAAGATGGAGGAAGAGCAAAGATGGAGGAAGAGCAAAGATGGAGGATGAGGCATAGATGGAGGATGAGCAAGCTGAAGGTTCCTCATTAGATACTGGCCTCTTCCTTTGCAGCGCAGTGCAGAACAAACGGAGGGCCGACGATGCGCTGCTCCTGTTTGTAAAGGTAGCTGTAATCAGCAGAGTTAAAGTCTGGGAGGACAAACACCGTCTCATAATCCGTCCCGTCTTCAAATCCCTGGACGTCATCCGTCTTTATGACGGGAGCCTTGATTTCCTGAGGAGGAGAAATCATCATGAAAAGATGAGCTGGAGGCTGGTTGAACATTTTTATCTTATTTATCTAAATGATCAGAAAATAGTATTTAGATCATTTCCTTCATGTCAACAATAAAAAACATGAACTTTTCCTCCTTCCTTCCTTTCACTCTGCAACAAACTATTTCATTAAGTTTTAAAATGCTGGTATTATGATTTATTGAAGCAGGAATGATTGGCGGCTGCAGACGTTTGTTCAATTTTATAAAGTAGTTTAAATTAACGACCTCATCAAACACCAGGGAGGAAAACGTTCACGTTTCTGCTGCATTAAAGAAAAACGATGTTTTTTTTTTTTTATTTTACATTGGTCCCTTGATTTTCCGTTATTCCATCATGTTCTACTCTCCCATCTGAGTTTAGTGTCATTTGGAGCCGTTCTGAAGATATTCCGTTAGGTTATATCCAGTAACGTCTTCCTATGGGCAACGACTTGAAGGCACAAACTAAACTGTTCATCATTTATTCTTTATGGTACGCCAGCATTCAGAACATGGAGGCCCATCACTGTCCCCCAGACATCCGCCCTTAGATTTTTATATTTATATATTTAAAACAAAGTGGAGCGTGTATGACGTCATCCGAGCGGCGGACTGGAGTAGTGACAGGCAGCCCGGGCCACAGGCGGCTACGCTCTACCCCTTCTATTCATTCTAGCTCATCTGAATCGTTCATTTAGAGAGCGAGATCATCTGCGGTAGCAGCTCTAGACATCTTCCAGGCATGAGAGGAAAACTAGCAGCAGTTCAGCTACAGGAAGAATGAACGGTAGCCGGCGCACGCTGATGATGTCATACACACACCGCTTTGTTTTAAAAAGATATAAATATAAAAATCTAACGGCGGATGTCTGGGGCAGTGATTGGCCTCCATGTTCTGAATGCAGGCGTACCATAAAGAATAAATGATGAACAGTTTAGTTTGTGCCTTCAAGTCGTTGCCCATAGGAAGAAGTTACTGGATATAACCTAACGGAATATCTTCAGAACGGCTCCAAATGACACTAAACTCATATGGGAGAGTAGAACATGATGGAATAATGGAAAATCAAGGGACCAATGGAAAAAAAAAAGGCGTTCCCCTTTAAACCTTTCAGAAGATAATCCCAGATACAATAAACATCCCATAAGGTGACAAAGAAAGACAGGTACAGGCAGCGCCATCACCACAGCGTCACACCGCTGTCACCGCGGCATCATCACACCGCCGTCACCACCCATGTGTTCCCAGACGCTGCTTAATTTGGTTCAAGGTGTGTTTTTGTCCAGATTAAACCAAAGGATCTCTAAGTCTGACAGCATCAGTGAGGTGATGATGCGGCCTGACTGAATGAGGAAGCGGCGTGAATGAATGCCCGTGCAGCGTGTCCCTACGTCCCCTCAAAGTGTCAGACAGTCATTCACACAGCTCTGTACCATAGGGACTATAGATTTGATCATTTTCTCCTCGGAGCCCGCCTCGCCTTCTCTGATCTTTACTTCAGGAACCTCCATCACCCTGATGGCCTGTAAACCAGCAGGACATAGAGGTCAAACAATGGCATTAGCAGAAGAAGAAGGAAACCAGAAGAGAAGAAAGAAATGGGCAGATAGAGAATAGCAGGAAGTCAAGAACAAACGCCAAAAAATGACCATCAGAGAGACAGAAGGACGGCGAGGAACTGGATTAATAGTTTAAAAGGAATATGAGCCTAAAGCCGGGCTCTTTGGGGCCCACTGGGCAGCAGGCCGCTCCCACTGAGCCCTTCATGTTAAAGGGAGGTTTTCCTCTCCACTGTGGCAGCGTGCATCTTCAGTATGAGGTACAGCCGTGAGCAATGCATTGCCATGCCTGCTGCCTCTACCTGCTCGCCCCGCAGAGCTCAATTCCTGCCTTTTTTTTTTGCGCTCAAAGAAACACGACTTTATCTTTACTTAAGTGCAGCTTCACCTTAGAACGGTCGTTGCCAATAGCAACGATATGTTTGCAGTGAAGACATTGTTGCTAAGGCAACGCCACTAACTCCATGAGGCATGTACTCAAGCACAGGTTTGGCTGCAAGGAGAGCAGAGCGGAGCCAGCGGAGCCGCCGTCCTGCCAGCTGCCCAGAGCAGAACAGGAACCATTCAGACTTGTCTGCAACAGGCAGGTTTACGCTCGTTAGCGCTGCTAATGCATGCATCCTGCTGCCTGGTGTGTAGCTGGGTTTCATTGATATGCTAAACCAAAAGCTAACTAAACCATGAACAGATGAAGCATAGCTTGTTAAAACATTCCCATCCATTGGGTGGGCCGCTTAAACAGCTAACCTTCGCTGTTAGCTTCAGCCTCTGAAAGGCCGGTCAGTGGGAATCCATTCACCCCCAGAAAATGAAAGAAAGACGAGCATCACAGACTCGGCTACCAGGTATCTGAAACATCATCCACCCCCTCAGAGCGTAGAGTTCTACTGCTGGAGACACCAGCAGCGTCTCCTGAGAGAGCAAGGCGCGCCAGCAGCGGCGTCTCCTGAGAGAGCAAGGCGCGCCAGCGGCGTCTCCTGAGAGAGCAAGGCGCGCCAGCAGCGGCGTCTCCTGAGAGAGCAAGGCGCGCCAGCAGCGGAGCGGCGTCTCCTGAGAGAGCAAGGCGCGCCAGCGGCGTCTCCTGAGAGAGCAAGGCGCGCCAGCAGCGGCGTCTCCTGAGAGAGCAAGGCGCGCCAGCAGCGGCGTCTCCTGAGAGAGCAAGGCGCGCCAGCAGCGGCGTCTGCAGAGAGAGCAAGGCGCGCCAGCGGCGTCTGCCGAGAGAGCAAGGCGCGCCAGCGGCGTCTGCCGAGAGAGCAAGGCGCGCCAGCGGCGTCTGCCGAGAGAGCAAGGCGCGCCAGCGGCGTCTCCTGAGAGAGCTAAGGCGCGGCAGCGGCGTCTCCTGAGAGAGCTAAGGCGCGGCAGCGGCGTCTGCCGAGAGAGCAAGAGCAAGGCGCGCCAGCGGCGTCAGCCGAGAGAGCTAAGGCGCGCCAGCGGCGTCAGCCGAGAGAGCAAGGTGCGCCAGCGGCGTCAGCCGAGAGAGCAAGGCGCGCCAGCGGCGTCAGCCGAGAGAGCAAGGTGCGCCAGCGGCGTCAGCCGAGAGAGCAAGGCGCGCCAGCGGCGTCTGCCGAGAGAGCAAGGCGCGCCAGCGGCGTCTGCCGAGAGAGCAAGGCGCGGCAGCGGCGTCTCCTGAGAGAGCTAAGGCGCGGCAGCGGCGGCGTCTCCTGAGAGAGCAAGGCGCGCCAGCGGCGGCGTCTCCTGAGAGAGCAAGGCGCGCCAGCGGCGGCGTCTCCTGAGAGAGCAAGGCGCGCCAGCAGCGGCGTCTCCTGAGAGAGCAAGGCGCGCCGCCAGCGGCGTCAGCCGAGAGAGCAAGGCGCGCCAGCGGCGTCAGCCGAGAGGGCAAGGCGCGCCAGCGGCGTCAGCCGAGAGAGCAAGGCGCGCCAGCGGAGTCAGCCGAGAGAGCAAGGCGCGCCAGCGGCGTCTGCCGAGAGAGCAAGGCGCGCCAGCGGCGTCAGCCGAGAGAGCAAGGCGCGCCAGCGGCGTCTGCCGAGAGAGCAAGGCGCGCCAGCGGCGTCAGCCGAGAGAGCAAGGCGCGCCAGCGGCGTCTGCCGAGAGAGCTAAGGCGCGCCAGCGGCGTCTGCCGAGAGAGCTAAGGCGCACCAGCGGCGTCAGCCGAGAGAGCAAGACGCGCCAGCGGCGTCAGCCGAGAGAGCAAGACGCGCCAGCTGATGGAGACCAGCAGCCATCATCATCAGGTACATTCAGCCTCATATCAGCACCATGAAAGCCTTATACCAGATTATAGAATAACAAACAGTGAATATTTGAACCAGGTGATCTTAACGCCTTCAGCTGATTAGACTTAATGAGCGACTCGACAGGTTAGAGGCTTTTCGTACCTCCAGAGCTTTGAGCAGAGCGTCATTTCTTCCTGCTTCTCCCACCAGAACTACTCGTGTTTCCACTTTCGGCAGCATTTCTGAGGAAACAGCAGCAGAGCAAAGGTCAACAAAGGAAACAGAAAGAGGAGGTCTGACTGTCGGCATGTTTACAAAGAAATCCTGAAAAATCCTCATTTCCGTCCATAAAGGAGGAACTGAAAAAAAAAACACGATGCTGCAGTAAAAGTTTAACATGAAGTTTTCTTTTCTTTTGATCATCAGCTGATGGCATCATGTTCCAATCTGGGTTTCATGAACTAAATAAAGTTCGAATATCACATCTAATAGAAAGATCCATGATGCTTTAAGTGAAGAGCATCTAATACTAATGAGCATCCAGTGCTAACGTCTCTGCTGGGTTCAGATCGGCTCAGAATCCCAGATTATTTTCTGCAGCTGGAAATCCTTCAGCTCCTTTAAACTGACACTGATGTTTACCTTCAACATCCAAACGCACCTCATTGTTAATGTGATGTAAACTTTGCATGATGCGCCATGAGCCATTCTGAGCTGATTCCATTTATATTACAGATAAATAAGTTGGCTTGTTGCTGCTAAACCTGGATAATTAAAATAATGCTGCTCTAAAGGTGCATCACCATGTGACACAGCGGACTGCAAGCCCCAGATTAGTGATATCAGAATAAAGCCCCAGATTAGTGATATCAGAATAAAGCCCCAGATTAGTGATATCAGAATAAAGCCCCAGATTAGTGATATCAGAATAAAGCCCCAGATTAGTGATATCAGAATAAAGCCCCAGATTAGTGATATCAGAATAAAGCCCCAGATTAGTGATATCAGAATAAAGCCCCAGATTAATGATATCAGAATAAAGCCCCAGATTAGTGATATCAGAATAAAGCCCCAGATTAGTGATATCAGAATAAAGCCCCAGATTAGTGATATCAGAATAAAGCTCCAGATCAATGATATCAGAATAAAGCTCCAGATTAGTGATATCAGAATAAAGCCCCAGATTAGTGATATCAGAATAAAGCCCCAGATTAATGATATCAGAATAAAGCCCCAGATTAGTGATATCAGAATAAAGCCCCAGATTAGTGATATCAGAATAAAGCCCCAGATTAATGATATCAGAATAAAGCCCCAGATTAATGATATCAGAATAAAGCCCCAGATTAATGATATCAGAATAAAGCCCCAGATTAATGATATCAGAATAAAGCCCCAGATTAGTGATATCAGAATAAAGCCCCAGATTAGTGATATCAGAATAAAGCCCCAGATTAGTGATATCAGAATAAAGCCCCAGATTAATGATATCAGAATAAAGCCCCAGATTAATGATATCAGAATAAAGCCCCAGATTAATGATATCAGAATAAAGCCCCAGATTAGTGATATCAGAATAAAGCCCCAGATTAATGATACCAGAATAAAGCCCCAGATTAGTGATATCAGAATAAAGCCCCAGATTAATGATATCAGAATAAAGCCCCAGATTAATGATATCAGAATAAAGCCCCAGATTAGTGATATCAGAATAAAGCCCCAGATTAGTGATATCAGAATAAAGCCCCAGATTAGTGATATCAGAATAAAGCTCCAGATCAATGATATCAGAATAAAGCTCCAGATTAGTGATATCAGAATAAAGCCCCAGATTAATGATATCAGAATAAAGCTCCAGATCAATGATATCAGAATAAAGCCCCAGATTAATGATATCAGAATAAAGCCCCAGATTAATGATATCAGAATAAAGCCCCAGATTAATGATATCAGAATAAAGCCCCAGATTAGTGATATCAGAATAAAGCCCCAGATTAGTGATATCAGAATAAAGCCCCAGATTAGTGATATCAGAATAAAGCCCCAGATTAGTGATATTAGAATAAAGCCCCAGATTAATGATATCAGAATAAAGCCCCAGATTAATGATATCAGAATAAAGCCCCAGATTAATGATATCAGAATAAAGCCCCAGATTAGTGATATCAGAATAAAGCCCCAGATTAGTGATATCAGAATAAAGCCCCAGATTAGTGATATCAGAATAAAGCCCCAGATTAGTGATATTAGAATAAAGCCCCAGATTAATGATATCAGAATAAAGCCCCAGATTAATGATATCAGAATAAAGCCCCAGATTAATGATATCAGAATAAAGCTCCAGATTAATGATATCAGAATAAAGCTCCAGATTAATGATATCAGAATAAAGCTCCAGATTAATGATATCAGAATAAAGCTCCAGATTAATGATATCAGAATAAAGCCCCAGATTAATGATATCAGAATAAAGCCCCAGATTAATGATATCAGAATAAAGCCCCAGATTAATGATATCAGAATAAAGCTCCAGATTAATGATATCAGAATAAAGCTCCAGATTAATGATATCAGAATAAAGCTCCAGATTAATGATATCAGAATAAAGCTCCAGATTAATGATATCAGAATAAAGCCCCAGATTAATGATATATTATCAGAATGAATAAAATGTTTCCTCCTCAGCAAACAGAGAGAAAGGAGCAAAGGAAGGAGAAGATCTCACCTCCTCCATCCTCCTCACAGGCCAGGCTGAGGAAGGCCTGGTCCCTGGTAGTTTCCATCATCCTGGAGTCACAGACTGAGGAATCAGCCAGCAGAGCTGAGGCTGTCCCTGAACACATCATGCTGCAGTCAGCCATGGCAGCCAGCCTGGGGTCCTCACACCGTAGCCTTCTGCTGTCAGCCATGACAGCTTAGCAGAGGAAGAGAAACATGAACTCGGCAGAAATAATCACTCATTTCACTGAATTAATCCTCCGGACAAAAATAAAGATCACTTCATAAAAGATGAATTTTAACATCAGTCGGATTGAATGTTTAAAACAACTAGAGTGAAGCACTTACCTCCGACTAGCTCTCTAGCTAACGGTGCTAACTGCTAAGCTAACACGGTTAATGGGTTGAACTCCTCTGGAAACGCAGCGAAGCAGAGAAATAAGAGCTTAAACTCGGATCAGCGCATGTCGCTCTGCCGGATAGAACCGGTCCAACAATCAGCAGCTGAATTCTCCAGACGAGCGGTTCGCTCACAGCTAAGTTCAAAAATGAAGGCAAACAAGGAGCTGCGCGTTGATTGGTCAGCAGTGACGGAACGCCCATCTGCTTCCGCCTGGCGACGCTTCTGATTGGTCCGTTCATTCAAATCACAACGCATACCTCAGACCAGGGACCTTCCTGCTACATTCAGGTGCTGTAGGAAAAGTGTGTTTCTGTTTAATAACATACAGCAGTGATGATGGAAGAAACAATGTTTTATAGATTAGTGTGAAAAAATAAATAGAAATCTACACATGAAAACTACCAATAGAATTCGCTATAATAATCATGCTATAAAACCACTGCAGTTCAAAAGCCATGAGATTTAAAAATAAGGAGGAAAATGCAGTGCGGGGTGGGGGGGACGTGGGGGGGGGGGGTGTCTAAGGCAGTAACATCAATATACCATTTGAAAGATTTCTCATACTTTGGTTGACTGTCTTTAAATTAGTGGTATCTATGTTAGCTTTGTGAAAAAGTCTATTTGCTGTCAGAGCCCCGCTCCAGGTCTTCTGTAATTTCATGAAGTCACCTGTAAAGTCATAAATCCTGTAGATATGTGTCAGATAGACCTGCTGCTATTATCATAATGATGTCATCGTTGCTGCACCCATTCAGGAATGTTTGCTTGTAGCAACTCATTAGCAGAGGTCTAGACTAACTGGTTCCACTGAAGGGTCTAACTTTCTCAGGTGTGTTCCTCTTTAATCCTCTGTGCTTTAGTAGACGTTCATATAAATGCTGCTGCAGAACGAATGTGACAACTGACACTAAAGTATGCTGGTGGAGATTCTCAGTCATCCAGGTCATAGTCATTCCACTAAAGGTTAAAAACAATCTGCTGGACGTTATTTCCAAGTTTGAATATGTTTCTCTTCCCATCCAGGAAGCTTTTTCAATTCAAAATGTCAGAAATAGCGTCGAGTTCCAGGTTTTATCCCGCAGCCCAACAAAGCCTGGTTTATGTTTATAAAACATGCAGATTGAACCAGAAGAACAAGTCTGCCCCTTTAGTGATGGGTAGTCAAGCTGATTAGTCAGTCACTTCATTTGGATGGGATTAAACTGATTTCAGATAATAAAGTAAAAAATCTTGGTGTTGTTTTTGATCAGGACCTGTCATTTAAATCCCAGATCAAAGAGGTTTCTAGAATTTCCTTCTTTCATCTGAGGAATATTGCAAAAATGAGCAATCTCCTGTCCAGGGGTGATGCTGAGAAACTAGTCCATGCATTTGTTACTTCAAGGCTGGACTATTGTAATTCTTTACTATCAGGAAGTCCACAAACTGTAGTTAAAAGCCTTCAGCTGATCCAAAATGCTGCAGCCAGAGTTCTGATGAAAATGAAAAAGAGAGATCATATCTCTCCTATCCTGGCTTCTCTTCATTGGCTTCCTGTTAAATCCAGAATAGAATTTAAAATCCTCCTTCTCACATATAAAGCCTTAAATGGCCAAGCTCCATCTGATATCAGAGATCTGATTTTTCCTTATGTTCCTAACAGAGCACTTCGCTCTCAATCTGCAGGTTTACTAGTGGTTCCTAGAACTTCTAAAAGTAGAATGGGAGGCAGATCTTTTAGTTATCAGGCTCCTCTCCTGTGGAACCAACTACCAGTTTTAGTCCGTGAGGCAGACACCCTGTCTACTTTAAGGCTAGGCTTAAAACTTTCCTTTTTGATAAAGCTTCTAGTTAGAGTGGCTCAGGTTATCCTGATCTATCTCTATAGTTCTGCTGCTATAGGCTTAGACTGCTGGAGGACATAGGGACCCCTTTTTCATCATTCTGCTTCATTCTATCTCTATTCTCCCACTCTGCAGAATCTGTTAGTTCAATCTCTAACGTTCTGCTCTCTCTGCTTTTCCTCATAGTAGCTTCATCTGGTCTGTTCCTGTTTGGCTGTGACTCCATCCTGGAGAGAAATATCAGCTGTGCTGCTGCCATCAACACCTTTGTTTCTAGATGTTGGAGCTTGGCCTGTTTTCCAGTGTGGTCCTGTTTCTCTGACTGTGACTAACTGGATGTGCTCTCTTCATCCTCTGACATGGGAGCTGGCTCGGAGCTCGTCTGCCTGGCTGTGTGTTTCCTGGACGGGGCCGCCTGTGGAGCTGGTTGACAGTTGCCTTTTCTATCTATGCTTCTTTTTCTATGTCTGCTTCTGTCTCCTTGAACCCCAGTGGGCCTCAGCAGATGGCCGCTCACACTGAGCCTGGTTCTGCTGGAGGTTTCTTCCTGTTCAAAGGGAGTTTTTCCTCTCCACTGTCGCTACAAGCATGCTTAGTGTGAGGGATTGCTGAAGAGTCAATGAGTCGATGCAATCAGCTGGTTTTCCTTAGATAGAAAATTTTGAATTAATCTGACTGGATGATCTGGTGAACTGGAAAGTGCCTTGAGATGACTTGTGTTGTCCATTTGGCGCTATAGAGATAAACTGAATTGAAATGAATTGAATCCATCCATCCATCCATCCATCATCCATCCATCCATCCATCCATCCATCATCCATCCATCCATCATCCATCCATCATCCATCCATCCATCATCCATCAATCATCCATCCATCATCCATTATCCATCCATCCATCATCCATCCATCATCCATCCATCCATCCATCCATCCATCCATCCATCCATCCATCCATCCATCATCCATCATCCATCAATCATCCATCCATCATCCATTATCCATCCATCCATCATCCATCCATCCATCCATCCATCCATCCATCATCCATCATCCATCCATCCATCATCCATCCATCCATCCATCCATCCATCCATCCATCCATCCATCCATCATCCATCATCCATCCATCCATCATCCATCCATCCATCAGATGCCGCCAAGTCTTCTAGATTAACTGAAGGTGGCTTCAGGTTATTATCTGAGACCAGATTTACAGAATTCACATCAAGGGTTAAAACAGATCCTTATAAACAGCTCTAAGTTATTAAAACACACTTTTACATGTTTGAAATAAAAAATCAAACAAAATCAAAGAAACTGGAAAAAAGTTTTCCTATTATAATGTCTTTTTATCCGCATGAACATTATATACATTATAAGATACATAAACAATATGATGACATGGTCCATTTCAACGTTTAAAAGATAAAAACATTTTGCATGATACTTTCTAACATAAAGCATTTCCAGAAAAGAATTCATCTTTTACAACATCTGGATCAGTGAAAGAAGCTGAAGAAGAAATCAGTAGAAATGTCTGAGGAGATGGACCCAAAGTACAGCGAGAAGAAAATGATGCCAATAAATGATGAAGTATTGCTTAATATTATTTAGAAATAACAGTTTATTCCCAGACGGCCAACCTGAAGAGTTCAGAAAACCTCAAACTTTTCTGGAAACAGAAAAAATCGAACTGTTTGATAAACTTAAGTATTAAAGTTTGAAGTTGTGACCCGTTTTACATCAAATGTAAATGCTGTAAAAAATGTTAAGGAGTTCAAATCTAAACACTCCAGTTATTTACTGAAAAACCTTGAAGTTTTCTGTTTCCGGTAAAGTTTTAGCATTCTGAGCGTATTCGGTTTTACAGTGTACTGAGACAGAAATGAATTCTCTGCAGATGTTTGCAGCTCATTGGTGAAAAGGTTTTATTCAAAATGCTTTATATGACAATAAGCATAAATAGTTTTTTGGTTCCCTGATTTAAAGTGGCAACTATCACAAAAAGGGCACCTTTGCTAGATTATTAAATGCAAAACTGGTAAGAATATTTTTATAATCTTAAAAAGCAAATACTGTGATGTAATTGTTGACTGCATGTCATAGTGAGGTCAGTAAATGGAAACTGTGCAGCTGCCGGGTCCTTCCTGTCTGACCTGCACTGTAAAATGTGACGTTGTTGCAGAAACGATGTGAGAAACTGCATCAAACTGATTTTAAGACAGTCACACTTGGAATATGACCAATTAGATAACATTTACTCTCCCATTTCTAATACTTGTGCAGCCCTTGAAACAAATACTGTAGATAAAATATTAGAATGTGTCCTGACTATGTGCAGCAGGAAAACAACAAATCAAAGTGTGAAATGTTCTTAGCAGAATCTCATTATGTAGAAATGAGTGAGTTTTTTGTTTTTTTCTCTCTGGGACATGAAGCATAACATAAAATGGAGACAAATCAGTTTCTGAAAACAGAAACGATCATTTCCTCTGAAGTCCATCTGGCTTCTTCCCATGATTATGTTCAAAGCAGAAAACACATTAGATTTGATTTATTTTTCTGCTGGGAGGTGATTTAACTATCATTAGCTGATAAAGGAATTTGTTTTAAATTAGATTTTCTCAGATGAAAGAGGAAATGTGTTCATGTTGCACAAATCAGTTCACTTTATATGAAAAAGCCAGATATAGTCATTTAAGCATGGCTGCATGTATTGACGCTGCAGACGATGCTTTGCTTATACATCATGGACTTTTTCCACTTGAAGGGTCATAACATCTCGCTGTGGATGGAGCAGAGCGCCCTTTCATTTACGGCAGCCGCTCTGTCAGGATGCACCAGTTCATCAGTTTGGTAGAAACTCAGCTAAACTCTCACTTTATGTGCAGAAGTTGCCATTATGATCCTGAGTCACATAAAAACTGGAATATTCTAGCATTACCAGCATGTTTTTCAGTATTTGCACTCAAACTCTAGTAAGAAACGACTTCTCATCCTGTTAAAACAATCCAGGCATTTTTCAAGCAATTTTACAGACATTAAAAGATAAAGTTAAAAAGTCTCCTCAGGAAATATTCAAACCCTTTCAGTTGCTTCATTCTTTAAAGAACATATTTCTATTTTTGTGTTTGTAATAAACTGAGGCCGTACGGAGATGATCTGGGGTTTGCATGAAGTCTGCATGTTGTCTCTGTGCTGAAAGGGTTTAGATTTTCTATTGAGGCTCAAACAGCTGCAGAAAACTTATGCTTGATTTATTTTAATGTTGCCATGATCAACCCATCCATCCGAAGCAGCAGCGTTCTTCCCGCCCGTTCCTTAAAGAAGGAAAGAGACGCCTTTTCCATTCTTACTGGTTAGAATTGCTTAAAAACTTTGCTTGGTCATAAAAGACAATAAATGAAGAAACTGTCTGAATATTTGAGCTTTTAAGTTTGATGCTTTACTCCCGCAGTGATTTACAGAATTAAGCAGCTTTATTTTATTGAATTTTCCCGTCTCTGTTTGCTGGTAAGGTGAAAATTTAAGAGCCTTTTATTTAAATAACTGCATTATAAAAAGATGTTCACATTTTTTTTCTGTCGCCAGTTTATTTTAATGTTTCCTGTCTGG
The DNA here is from genome assembly GCA_030533445.1 of Cyprinodon diabolis. Classification (NCBI taxonomy): domain Eukaryota; kingdom Metazoa; phylum Chordata; class Actinopteri; order Cyprinodontiformes; family Cyprinodontidae; genus Cyprinodon; species Cyprinodon diabolis. The sequence goes on along the minus strand of CM060070.1, from coordinate 256,260 downwards.
AAAAAGGCAACACTTAATAAGGCTTTAGCTAAATGTATCTATGTAAATTAATTTAAGTTTCCTTCTTTAAATATTTCATACATTTTACCAAAACTAGTTTAAATAAAATAAAGAATAATAATAAATCAAAAGTGTAATAAATAAAGGTCTGGATAATTTCTGAGGAGACTGCATATATGAAAGTATGGAAAGCAGTTAGTGGATATAATTGCTCTGCTACATTGGATTAAAATGAATTCAGGCTTTCCAGGTCTGCTGCAGCAAAGATCAGAGAATTAAAGAGAAAAAATGAGAACAGAAAGGTAGACCTGCAGTCCATCAAAAAGATCTATAACTTGTTAAAAGCTTGTTATATTAGAAACTTCTCATATCAGTTGATGGATGTTTGTTTGCCGTCCATCTGTCCAAGTGCTGACGTAATTTTCTTCAAACTCTGAGCTGCTGTGCAGAGATCACCGAAGATGTCTGAAAACAAACAACATAAAGAGAATTTGTTCAGGTTTGGTGTAAAAACATGACAAATACTCTAGGTCACATTCATTTGTAGTAGTCAGTATAGAAATGCCATTCCAGACTGAGGAAGAATTCATTTAAAGGAAGGCAGACAGAGGCAGTCATTACAGACAGCAAACAAAACAAAACAAACATGACGATGCTTCGCTGCTTTCCAGAGAGGCTTTAGAAACGGAGAGTAAATTCTACGACCAACCAAATCAATCACATTGAAAAGATGAAGAAGGAACAAACAGCAAAGAAGAGAAACTTTCTGGTGAAATTACTTCACTATTGTGTGAACGCTGCAGAGTCTGACATTAGCTCTGATAAGACATAAAACAATCAAAGGATAAATTCCTCAAATGTTGAACAAGTTGATCATCTTAGACGTAGAACTGAGGAGGAAGAGATGCAGCATAGAAAACATCAGCAGACAGGCTGCATGTCGTTCAGCATAAACACATTCAGTGCATAAAAAAGATAATAAAGTTTGTCTAAGTATAGGTATAAGAGCGCTTTTAATCGAAATGAGACTTTTAAAGTCCAGAAGCAGTAAAGAATAATTGGAATAATTGATGCTCATCGGTCCTTTTCGATGCATCTCTGACTCTGAATCCGTCGGATATCAGGGTTAGCCTGATAATCAGCCATTCGCTGTCAGCAGGTGAATTAGAGCAGGTGTGCATCTAAAGCTGGAGGACATCATCTGTCTGGGGTGGAGCTGAGAAACCTCCAACGACGATGCAGGGATAAACAGTCAGCACTAACTGGAAGCTGATCCAGTAGCATAAAGAATCAGCGACTTTAGAAACACGTTACAACCATTTAGTTTTTATGCACAAAAGCTCCATAAGAAGACCTTCATCCTCTGGGTTTTAACATGAAAACATTTCAGAAAGTGGAGTATTAACACTTTTTAGTGAGCTAAAGGGAAAGGAGACTGGCACCAGAGGGCGACAGAGAGTAACTAAAGACTAGCTTTAAAAAAACACGAAATGGAAAATAAACCAAAGATCAACAAAACAGAATTACTGAAAACTCAAAGTCCAAAATGGAAAAACCATGACACTGCTTTCCAGGAATTTCACTGATCCCAGGGATAATAAAAATGGTGCAAAGGAAGGTTTGAGTACCAGAAAATGAGATCGTAGATTTTTCTGTATAAAAGTCTTAATATGGTAAAAGGTGGTTTGGGTTAAATTATTCAAATAAACTGAGAAGCTCAAAGGAGCGTCTAAAGCCCTCCTATGGTTCCTGGCCTCATGGGGTCGTTAAAGACTAACGCCTCAACTTTGATCAGTTTTAAACAGTAACAATGTTCAGACATCCAGAGATGGAATAACAGGATATCCGGCCAGAGAAAATAAGTCAATAAACTGTTTTGTTTTTCTTTTCCTTGCAGTCTCTGGTTCAGCCATGCCAACATTTTTAACCTAACCAGCTCCAGGAAGGGGGAGTTTCAGGTGAAGTCCCAACAAAACAGTCCAATATTTGCTTTAATGTGTCTGTTTTCTCTGGTCACATGGGGTAGGCAATGACCTCATCGACTGATCTGGACCCAGAATCCAGGATCCTGCAAACATGGTGCAGAAAGACCCTGGGCCAGGAACCAGACCAAGGCAGCCGTGCTACAAACACTGTGACGAAGCAAATGAAGAAAAAACAGCCAATAATGCTCCTCCTTTGATGAATCCGGGTAACCGTTGCCATGGAAACATTTGCAGGTGAAAACCAGTGGTCATTTGCAACAAGAGGCTGTTTTATGCTTCAGCCTGGCCTTTCAGTTGAAGCCAGAGAACATTGAAATGTAGGAACAGAGATCTTCCCTTCAGTGACCTTTAGTGGATTTCTGATAGGTTCATACGGCTGGAGAAGGTTTATTGCATCGTTAGCGTTAGCTGCTAGCTCATCTACTGAGCCGCTAGATCAGGCCTTAGCTGTCAGACTAACACAAAGGAAAACTCAGTAACTCTGAGGAAACGCGGCTTTATTTCCATTATGCTGTAAATTAGTAGCAACTAAGTTCATTTAGTTACCCCCCCGAACAGCATAGTTCAGAATCCCCTCAAAATACATTAAAACATGAAGAAAGCTGTATGATGCACTAAGTGTGGATAATCTATAAGTTATTCTTCATGCTCCTCATGGAGGCGAGTCTGGGAGAGAGAGACTTTTTAAAGCCCATAGATGAAGACGACAGGAGGCGGTCTAAAGAGCTGAAATATGCACGAGTTGATGAAAAACGAGCCGAGTTACAGCGAGACCAGCTTTTATCTTACAGAATAAGCTCTTTTATCCAAACAGCCACCAAGCAGAGGCGGCTTGCTCATAAAGATGGATGCCGTCTTCTGCCTGTAGATCAGGGAGGAAACAGACGCAGTTCTCATCAGAAGGTCCTTTTTTTCACCCGCCTCCCACAACTCCATGCTAGACACCATGAAAAATAAACTAAGCTTCTCTGGGATTCATCAATAAATCCAGCAGAGTCACTGGTCTGGTTGACTTGGATCTATAAAGTGACCTGAGACGAGGCTCACAATAAAAACACATGGAAAGAAACAGAATAGCAAATTATGTCATATTAGCATCCAGCTAATGTCTGATATTTATAAAGTATCAGTATAATGAATTCCTCTCAGTTAAAATCCTTCTGGATCATTTCTGCGAGCGATTCTTTTATGGATCACTTTTATTTAGGGATCTATTCTCTTCTCTCTATGGTTTTATTAAAGCCTCCTTTAGGACGACAGCGACTGCCGATGTTTTTGGGCGTCAGTTCAGACCTGAAATACTAAAATAAACTGTTGAGTGCCCGATTTAGAAAATCACTTTGCATACACTAAATGTTTACATTTGCGTGCCCCCCCCCATGCATTTGCACAGCTTGTTTACCAGAATGTGATCTGCATATTGATGAAGCCACACATGCAAATAAAGTTTGCATCCAATGTCTGCTGGATTATCTGCTCTGTGTCACAAAGCAAAACCTGCACAAGAGAATTTTCTGCCTTTTAGCAGATTTGATTGGCAAAGTCTAACGGGTTACGGCAAACGGTTTCAAAGAGTGATGTCACAATGAGGCACCTCTGGATCTCATTGTGACGTCACTCTTTGCATCCCAGAGGTGCGATGCAAGGCAGCCATTTTAGATTTTGAAGTCAAAGTTAGTAAGACACTGGTAACAAGTTCTGTTCAAATTAAAATGAAACATAACTAAAACACATCCGTCAGTCAACCTGTGCCATGGATACACATGCACCTAACATAGAATGCTAATTTTATCAGCCCTCTATTCAGTTTTAAATAACATCTAACTGCATGTAGCTTCAGTGAATTATGGTTTGCATCGTTTTATTGACTTTGTAGCAGTTGGTCATGCTTAGCATGCATGCAGCAACTCTTTCACAGGAAGACACCTTCAGCAGAACCAGGGTCCGTGTGAACGGTTTCTACCACGATGGACTGGGAATAAATGGTGAAAAAGATAAGAGCAAACAGAAGTGACCTGCTGACCATCGGCTGCCTTCAGCTCAAAATCAAAATTTCACTCAATCAAATGAATATTCCTCTTTAAGGTTTTATGATTAATATGCAGTTTCTGTTCCTTTAAACAAAAAACCTGCTATGAACTAAATAGACCGAGTCAGCGGGGGTCCATACCTGCTGCCCTGATTCCACACAGAGACAAACCTGACAACAAGCCGCCCTGCTGAAAACTTACAGGTGGAAAAAATCACTTTGTTTACTGAGACGGAGGAACTGTTTGATATTTAGGAGTTCCAGATACTAAAGACAGATACTGGATAACAGTCTCAGACAAACTTCCTCTAAGACCTTGAAAAGGTTAAAAACTGAAACACTGAAATAATAAAACCTACCAATTTCCAGTTTCTGCTTCCTCCAAAAACTGAACCATGTGTTTGGTTTCCAGAGAGAGATCCTTGGCTTCACATGCTGCATACGTTAGCTGCACCCGGTAACGACTGCTGTCAGCCTGTAGGAAGAAATGAGTTTAAAGCATCGCAGATTACACAAACTACAGGCCTTCCTACCGCATTAAAAGGGCCAAAAATACTCTGATCTTCATTAGCTTTGGTCTACAGGTCATGATATCTTTGTAAAATAAATCATGCAACCAGAACAAAAAGTTATAAATTAATTTACATTTAGGAGTCCAACTGCTCTATTTACAGATACTATTCATTATTTCCTTCTACTGATAAACACAGAAGCTGCATCTCGGCTTTTGTTAGAGAAATGTGAGTCAATTATTTGAAAAGTGTTGATCAATTTAATTTCCAATATGTTAGTGTGGCTTTAACTGCATAGAAAGAAGGGTGCTGATTTCAGGGAAGTCAACACTGAATTATAGAACTAAAATCTTCTGTTTCTTTTCTCTCTTAAATGTCAGTTGGTCATGAAGAACTGATTCAGCTGCAGAGGGAACCAGTTGTTTTAAAGCTGAAAGTGATTTCAGAGATTAGAGGAAATGTGGACAATGGTGAAATAAAGGGATGATTTATGTAAAAGCCATCTTGTTTCATCCGGTTCTTTATTAAGTCATTCTTAGTGTCAATAATTCACAAAGTTTCATAAAATTAAATGTGAAATAAAGATATTTTTATTTTGAAGCTGTTTAAGTTCAGCCACTACAGACTATAATCAATCTATGTGTGTTTGAATCTTGTTTAACAGCCACATACATTCTTATTGCTGCTTTCATCCTCAGAAGAGTTGGAGGATTCTTCTCCACTGGAGGGAATCGTCTCAAAGTCCTCTGTGTCCATGGAGGGAAGTCTTCTCTGGGTCCACCCTAGGGACAAAACAGCACTTTAGCTCACATTTTAGGTCCCATTGGCACATTAGCACACATTTTAGGTCCATTTGTCACCTTAGCACACATTTTAGCTCCCATTGGCACTTTAGCTCCCATTTTAGCTCCCATTGGCACATTAGCTCGCATTTTAGGTCCCATAGGCACTTTAGCTCGCATTTTAGGTCCCATTGTCACCTTAGCACACATTTTAGCTCCCATTGGCACTTTAGCTCACATTTTAGCTCCCATTGGCACATTAGCACACATTTTAGGTCCCATAGGCACTTTAGCTCACATTTTAGCTCCCATTGGCACTTTAGCTCGTATTTTAGCTCCCATTGGCACATTAGCACACATTTTAGCTCCCATTGGCACATTAGCTCGCATTTTAGGTCCCATAGGCACTTTAGCTCGTATTTTAGCTCCCATTGGCACATTAGCACACATTTTAGCTCCCATTGGCACATTAGCTCGCATTTTAGGTCCCATAGGCACTTTAGCTCGCATTTTAGGTCCCATTGGCACATTAGCACACATTTTAGGTCCATTTGTCACCTTAGCACACATTTTAGCTCCCATTGGCACTTTAGCTCACATTTTAGCTCCCATTGGCACATTAGCTCGCATTTTAGGTCCCATAGGCACTTTAGCTCGCATTTTAGGTCCCATTGTCACCTTAGCACACATTTTAGCTCCCATTGGCACTTTAGCTCACATTTTAGCTCCCATTGGCACATTAGCACACATTTTAGGTCCCATAGGCACTTTAGCTCACATTTTAGCTCCCATTGGCACTTTAGCTCGTATTTTAGCTCCCATTGGCACATTAGCACACATTTTAGCTCCCATTGGCACATTAGCTCGCATTTTAGGTCCCATAGGCACTTTAGCTCGCATTTTAGGTCCCATTGTCACCTTAGCACACATTTTAGCTCCCATTGGCACTTTAGCTCACATTTTAGCTCCCATTGGCACATTAGCACACATTTTAGGTCCCATTGGCACTTTAGCTCGTATTTTAGCTCCCATTGGCACATTAGCACACATTTTAGGTCCCATAGGCACTTTAGCTCACATTTTAGCTCCCATTGGCACTTTAGCTCGTATTTTAGCTCCCATTGGCACATTAGCACACATTTTAGCTCCCATTGGCACATTAGCTCGCATTTTAGGTCCCATAGGCACTTTAGCTCGCATTTTAGGTCCCATTGTCACCTTAGCACACATTTTAGCTCCCATTGGCACTTTAGCTCGCATTTTAGCCTCCATTAGCACCTTAGCACACATTTTAGCTCCCATTGGCACATTAGTGCGCATTTTAGCACCCATTGGCACTTTAGCTCGCATTTTAGGTCCCATTGGCACTTTAGCTCGCATTTTAGATCCCATTGGCACTTTGTCTTATCCTATAACATTAGATTAAGTTGGTCTGTTTCATAAAATTAGTTCCTCTGACTAAGATGTATAATGGAGCCTTTCCTGTGATGTGCAGAGGTTAGCTTCCATGCACATATTATGTTCAATATAATAAATGTAAGAGAATACAGACTAAGTTGAACTATTTTAACCAAATGTGACCTCAGTCTGAATGTTTTTCTGAAGAGTTACAGAATCCCAACATACAGGAAGCAGAACTTTACTATAACTGGATGAACTCTTTAAATGCAGCTTCTGAACTGATGCAGACGCGCTGACAGGTGGGGCTTCCATATACACCAAAATATTTAAAACCTGTGCAATAACTTTTTTTTATATTCAATACCCAGTGCAATTGCTATATACACGACCGTTCAAAAGTTTGGGGTCACATTGAAATGTCCATATTTTTGAAGGAAAAGCGCTGCACTTTTCAATGAAGATAAATTTAAACTAGTCTTAACTTTAAAGAAATACACTCTATACATTGCTAATGTGGTAAATGACTATTCTAGCTGCAAATGTCTGGTTTTTGGCGCAATATCTACATAGGTGTATAGAGGCCCATTTCCAGCAACTATCACTCCAGGTGTTCTAATGGTACAATGTGTTTGCTCATTGGCTCAGAAGGCTAATTGATGATTAGAAAACCCTTGTTCAATCATGTTCACACATCTGGAATCAGTTTAGCTCGTTACAGAAGCTACAAAACTGACCTTCCTTTGAGCAGATTGAGTTTCTGGAGCATCACATTTGTGGGGTCAATTAAACGCTCAAAATGGCCAGAAAAAGAGAACTTTCATCTGAAACTCGACAGTCTATTCTTGTTCTTAGAAATGAAGGCTATTCCAGGGGAGAAATTGCTAAGAAATTGCAGATTTACTACAATGGTGTGTACTACTCCCTTCAGAGGACAGCACAAACAGGCTCTAACTAGAGTAGAAAAATAAGTGGGAGGCCGCGTTGCACAACTGAGCAAGAAGATAAGTACATTAGAGTCTCTAGTGTGAGAAACAGACGCCTCACAGGTCCCCAACTGGCATCTTCATTAAATAGAACCCGCAGAACACCAGTGTCAGCATCTACAGTGAAGAGGCGGCTGCAGGATTCTGGGCTTCAGGGCAGAGTGGCAAAGAAAAAGCCATATCTGAGACTGGCCAATAAAAGAAAAAGATTAAGATGGGCAAAAGAACACAGACATTGGACAGAGGAAGACTGGAACAAAGTGTTGTGGACGGATGGATCCAAGTTTGAGGTGTTTGGATCACAAAGAAGAACGTTTGTGAGACGCAGAACAAATGAAAAGATGCTGGAAGAATGCCTGACGCCATCTGTTAAGCACGGTGGAGGTAATGTGATGCTCTGGGGTTGCTTTGGTGCTGGTAAGGTGGGAGATTTGTACAGGATAAAAGGGATTCTAAATAAGGAAGGCTATCAATCCATTTTGCAACGCCATGCCATACCCAGTGGACAGCGCTTGATTGGAGCCAATTTCATCCTACAACAGGACAATGACCCTAAACACACCTCCAAATTGTGCAGAACTATTTAGAGCAGAAGCAGGCAGCTGGTATTCTATGGGTAATGGAGTGGCCAGCGCAGTCACCAGATCTGAACCCCATTGAGCTGCTGTGGGAGCAGCTTGACCGTATGGAACGCTAGAAGTGCCCATCCAACCAATCCAACTGGTGGAAGCTGCTTCTGGAAGCGTGGGGATCAATTTCTCCAGATTACCTCAACAAATTAACAGCTAGAATGCCAAAGGTCTGCAATGCTGGAATTGCTGCAAATGGAGGATTCTTTAACCAAAGAAAAGTTTGATGTAAAAAAAATCTTATTTCAAATACAAATAATTATTTCTAACCTTGTCAATGGCTTGACTCTATTTTCTATTCATTTCACAACGTATGGTGGTGAAAAAGTGTGACTTTTCAGAAAAATACCCATCTATATAAATACCCATGTTAATACCCTGTGCAATAGCCCTGTATAATAGTATAACAAAATTTTGTTTCGTATATATACCCTGTTTGTAAACGCGATACACGTTGTCTAAGTCATAATCCTGTTAAATTTAGAGACTTAAGCGGTTATTTATAGATATATATATATACATATATATATATATATATACGGGTCTGTGTGTGTGGATCCACTGTATATCCAGTATATATCTCCATGCACATTTTTTCTCATTTTGGCACCTTCTTTCTGACTATTTAAACTGATGTAATCAATCAATCAATCAGTCAATCAATCAGTCAATCAATCAATCAGTCAATCAATCAGTCAATCCAGTGGGCTCCATGCAGAATCACTTCTTTCACTGAGATCATTGTCATATCAATCTGTCATTTTTTATCAAAATAACTGCATCTTCCTGAGTTGAGTTGAGAATTAGCAATATTAATTCAATTGGCAGATTATCATAATTTCCTGCCTAGAATAAAGGACACGTTTGGAAGGAAGGTGTCCTTTTTCTGGATCAGCTTTTGTTGTGAAATGCATGCAGGGAACTTCAGAGGCTGATGCCGATCCATTTAAAAACCTCGATAACTATTTTAAACCAGTGGAATATCCCACTATGACCTGCAGTGTGGACACATCCTGTGAGCCTTATATGGATGACACCCTGCATTTCATCTGTAGGGGACAATAATCCACCCCACTACATTCTAACGGTCTATTTATGATTAATCCCATAAACCCTCAATGATGGAGGAGAAGCAACTTGTTGGTTCCCCTCCATCATTTCCGTCTTAAATCCAACATTATTCTGAGTTTTATGGAATTAATATATTATTTAAAATGATGAATATAACATTTTTATCATTTAAACAGTTTTAGACCGTATGAAACAAAATGAATGCGGATTGTTTCCCTGTGGTTAAAGCAGGAGGATTGAAAGCATCTAATGTTAAAGTGAGGCAGAAGAGAACAGAAGAAGGATTCTGTTCAAATACAGCTGCTTTTATACAGCTGGACACCTATGAAGGGTCAGGCGCCACTCATCTGTAACTTTGGATTAGCTGATCATCTGGAGAGGTTTATAAAACATCAGGAGTCTCCTCTCTGCCAGGCAGGTGAGGAAGAGCAGAAGCATCAATAACTCCTCATTCAGCCTCTTTCAGAGTCAGATCAGTGGGAATTACAGGAAAGACAAGGAAACGGGCAGAGCTAAGCTTCATCACTCCAAATACATTAAAATCCTTTAGCCCGTTTCAGAGATGGTGAATGTTCTCATGGCTGACGTCAAACCTTTCCAAACAAGATGTCCCATAAATGGCTCTACAGTTACCTGGCTGGGAGGTTGATCTGGGGACGGCCGCTTTGCTACCAGCAACACTAGAAATGCTGCTGGTCATGCTCTGCCGCTTCCCACCTGCAGCAATCGCACCACGCAGTGTATCTGCAGGGAAGCCAAAGCCTTTACACCAAATAAACAATCATTTTACAAAAAGGGGGTGCAATGGAAATGAAGCTCCAACCAAAAACTGCAGCTCTACTCATGCAGGACTCAGGATCACAGAAAATAACCCACAATAATAACTTCATGCAACACAACATCCAGTCGGTTCTACAGTCAATGTTCAGGCAGTTCACAAATAAAAAACATCTAAAACATAAGAAACACCAGCAGCAGCAGCACAGGTAGAACATTCATCCAGCCTCCGTATACCTTCATAACCAAATGGAGTAGGATCACTCTTTATCTCGTGTCTCTTGCTCTTAATGCTAGCAGAGAGGGAACCTGGCAGAGAAGACGAGGCGAGACGATCTTCAGAAATGAGCTGACAGAAAAAAACATCAAGCTACAGAGGAGCGTTAAGCTCCACGTCAGATGTGATCAAATTATCAACTTTATTTATTTGTCAGGTAATAAAAACAAAACAACAGCAAAGATGTTTGATGACGGTCACCTTAGGTCATATCTAGTGTTTGTGTTAAAAAAGGTCGAATTTTTGCCTGTAGAGAAATTAAAGTCATCGATCTTCCAGACGTTTTGCCTTTTCAAATTATTTGGTTTTTGCTAGTTTAGCTTTTAGCAGTGGGGATGATGATAATTTCATGAAAATAAAGAAAATCAGCTGAATGACAGGTGCCCCCCCCCCCAATATGCCTCTATGTTACATGAAGCTAAAGGTTCTGAAGCACAGAGAAGTGAAAACTACCTAAAGCTGTCAGACATCCTCCAATGATTTATCTATTAATGAAAAACTATTTTCTACATTTGAAACTAACTCAATCAAAATTTCTTTATGGTTTTAAAATGTAGAAGAACTGAAGGGTTAATATTTCTTTTGCAAAGTGCTGTAAGTCAAGAGTACAAGCAAAGCTGGACGGAAGGTGTGCAGGGTGAATACCTTTGGTGCGTCGCATGGCAGAGGAAGAGGAGGCAAGAGAGGAAGTGAGGGAGAAGCGACGGGGAATCTCAGCTTCTTTGGCTGTGGGCTCTAAAGCAGGATCAGTTTTAAGAAAAGGAAAGGAGGCCATGAAATCAACACTGTTACTGATGGAGCAAAGAGGGAAAACGGCAGATGTGGCTGGAATGAAAAGACCAACAAGATGAGAGCAAAAACTCAAATAATGAAGAGATTGTTCATGTTTCACCTTTCCACCGCCACCAAGCAACAGTTTGAAATATATGAAGAAAACGCAAAATTCAGAGTGAAACAAATGTAAGGATGGACAGGATAGAAAACATGAAAAATGATCCAGCAAACTTTCCTTCAATGGGAAGTTGATGCAAATCAATCAGTTTCTTATATTTGACTACAGGCCAGAGGAGAAAGCTTCTCAGACCACATGTAAGAGCAACAAAACAGAGCAGCAGCTTCTAGATCCGCTTTCACCTCTAAACGTCAGACTTTTCCTTCTTCTGACTATTCTGTGACTAACTGGATGTGCTCTCTTCATCCTCTGACATGGGAGCTGGCTCGGAGCTCGTCTGCCTGGCTGTGTGTTTCCTGGACGGGGCCGCCTGTGGAGCTGGTTGACAGTTGCCTTTTGTATCTATGCTTCTTTTTCTATGTTTGCTTCTGTCTCCTTGAACCCCAGTGGGCCTCAGCAGATGGCCGCTCACACTGAGCCTGGTTCTGCTGGAGGTTTCTTCCTGTTCAAAGGGAGTTTTTCCTCTCCACTGTCGCTACAAGCATGCTTAGTGTGAGGGATTGCTGAAGAGTCAATGAGTCCATGCAATCAGCTGGTTTTCCTTAGATAGAAAACTTTAAACCAATCTGATTGGATGATCTGGTTGAACTGTCTCTATAAAGTGACCTGAGATGACATGATGTGAATTGGAGCTATAGAAATAAACTGAATGGAATTGAAAGTCCATGTTATATTTATTTGTTGATTCCTCACTTGTTTTAAAGGAGCCCAGTCACATATTATACTTATCAAAATAAGGAAAATAAAAACATATTTTCCAATTACGGTAAAATGAATCTATATTCAACCATAATTGTCCTGCTTTGTTTACTTTGTAGGCGCTATAGAAATAAACTGAATTTAAATCAAATTGAATTGGTGGTTTGGGGGGGTTGGCAAAGGTGCTGCTAACACTTCCAAATGTCAGGACCAATTATTGATACTAAACCAAATCTCAGATCAGACCTTTAGTTGCGATTTTGCTTCTTTTATTGTGAAAGGCTGCTGGTCATCCATTATCCCTGTTCCCAGGAAGCCAAGGTCCACAGAACTTAATGCATTTAGCCTCGTCTTCCTGACCTCTGTGGTTAGGAAGTTTGAGTGCCTTGTACTTTCACACCTGATCAGATCACTGACCCCCTCCTGGGCCATCTGCAGACGACGCACTTCTACTCCTCCATCACTGAGTCCATCCTCACCTCCTCCATCATCATCTGGTGCCACCTCCAAGGCGAAGGGCAGACTGCAGCGCCTCATCCGGTCTGCAGAGAAGGTGATTGGCGGCAATCTTCCATCTCTCCAGGATGTGTACGCCTCCAGGACTCTGAGGCCTGCAGAGACGATTGTGGCCGATCCCTCGCACCCCAGAAACAAACTATTCAGTCCCTTCCCTCTGGCAGGAGGCTGAGCTCCATCAGGACCAAAACTTCACGTTCTTCCCATCCGCTACCAGCCTGATCAGCAAGGACCAGAGACCCCCGTCACCCTGAACCTAATTTATTTTCATAAAATAATTTGCACAGTTTGATGTTGAATGGAAACAGCTACATGACAGACACGGAATGTTGACGATGTTGAGGCAGTAGATAAAACAACAATAATAATGGAGATGCTGCTGCTGCTACTGATGATGATGATGATGACACTTGTTACCTGCTGGAAGAGAGCGCCTATTGGACAGTCCATGCAAGGTGAAATGCTTCCGAGCATTAACAGCTGATTGGCCTGAAGCATCAACTGAGTGAAAAGGTACAGCAAGGCAAAGAAAGGGTTAATTAGTAAAGCTGGGATCCTGAATTAGCAGTAATGTCTAGAAACCCATTATTTACTCCGATAGTTTATAAATATTAGTGTAGAATCAGAGATATTCTTAGACTTTTATTGTCATTTGTCACTGTTTATTGTTTACAAAACTAAATTTAGTTTAGTACAGCTTTCAGACAGTAAGTGAACATTTCCATTCCATAAAGTCCAGCAGAGATCAACTGTAAACGGAAAAAAAAACATGGGGCAAAGACGCATTGATATGGAAGTTCAGAGCATTAAAATATATGGTGCAAATATGCAGTATTTGGTTTGTTATCAGTGTGATGCAGAGTCTGAGACATGATTAAAGTTTTCTCAGTGGAGTGGAGGATGTCTGATCCACAGTGTTGAACGCTGTAGTCAAGTCCAGGAGGAAGAGAAGAGATATGTATAAGATAAGATATAAAGGCAGTGTGGGGAAACCGTGTGGCAGGGAGCGGATTGTATCTACTTTCTAACTGATAAAATTGTTGAACCTCTCTTCTGCCTCTTTTGTATGACAGTGAGTTTGCTGTTTGAGGATGTAATTTATGGTTGAAAAAAGTTGCTTGGAGCTGCCAGGACTGTTGTTAGAATAATACGGTGAATGTGCATCACTCAAGGAAACTTGCATAAGATGGCTGATGTTTACTGTGGGCTGCCTATGAACAGTGACTCTGAGGCGCCGTTCACTCAGCCAGCTTTTTTCATTTGCCGTAGTTCAAAGGTGTACCATGGGGCCGAGCGTCAGAAGCTGACAGTTCTAGTTTTGACAGGGCTGTGGAGATCTAGGAGACTTCACAGAGACTGGTTGTAGAAGTCAACCGACTCTGTGAGGGGAGCTAGAACTGGAGGGCTGGAGCCATGTTTCTGTGAGACACGTGAAGTCTCTTGTTGGTGAGGTGGTCGTGTAGGAAGGATGCTTTCTCCTTGAGGGATTGAGAGTTAAAAAGTATTAACAACCCAGGAGATCTCTGCGACTCATCTGAGCATGCAAATATCTCCTGTGTTGTTAGCACCGAGAACAACACCTAACTGATTGTACGCCTTCCAGATTGATGGAAGGCTAGTTGTGGGCCAGACTGAAGGTAAACAAACTTTGGACGGGAACTTCTGCAGATGTAACGCGGATGAAGTCTAATCTCTCTGAGGGCTGCAGTGCACGTAGGAATGTACTGGTTGTTGAGAGCAAGATGGAGTATGTGAGCATCATGCCGGTCACCGGAGAGTTAGCCGGGAGCTAGCTGTTAGCCAAACACAGTGTTCACCACTGACAGCCGGAGGTGACCAATAATCCGCTGATGTTGGAGGTTGATGTCAGTTGGTGGATCAAACTCAAAAACTCAAACCATAGAACTCTGTAAAACTGTTAAAATTAAAACAACGTTCAAAATAATGTTCAAAGTAATACCTTGAAGAAGCAGCAAACATCAACTGCCAGCATCCTCTGCAAGCAGGCCAAAGCGAGCGGGCGGGCAGAAAAGGCTGCTGACCAAAACTGGTCCATGTAGATGGTATAAAAGGTATAGCTAAACCTAACTCTAACCCTATAATTAGAAATACAGGTGGATAGTTTCTGTAGGAGCACCGCCCGGTTCAGACAGACCTGATAAACCATCCCTCCAGCATCAGCCTCTGAGCTCTGATGGGGGAAATAAAACCTCTACTGTTCACATCCAGCGATAGAACAATGATTAGAACATCCTTGTTTTCTTTAATGATCAAAATGATCTTTAAATATTTAGAGATAGAGTTACGCCTCAGTGTATAACCTGTTCACCTCAGGAGGACAGGTGGAGGTAGGTAGACAGGTGGGGGTAGGCAGATAGGTGGAGGTAGGGAGACAGGTGGAGGTAGACAGGTGGAGGTAGGTAGACAGATGGAGGCAGACAGGTGGAGGTAGGTAGACAGGTGGAGGAAGGCAGGTGGAGGCAGACAGGTGGAGGTTATTAGACAGGTGGAGGCTTACAGGTGGAGGTAGGTAGTCAGGTGGAGGTAGGTAGACAGGTGGAGGTAGGTAGACAGGTGTAGGCAGACAGGTGGAGGTAGGTAGACAGGTGGAGGAAGGCAGGTGGAGGCAGACAGGTGGAGGTAGGCAAACAGGTGGATGTAGGTAGACAGGTGGAGGAAGGCAGGTGGAGGCAGACAGGTGGAGGTAGGCAAACAGGTGGAGGTAGGTAGACAGGTGGAGGAAGGCAGGTGGAGGTAGGCAGATGGAGGTAGGTAGACAGGTGGAGGAAGGCAGGTGGAGGCAGACAGGTGGAGGTAGGCAAACAGGTGGAGGCAGACAGATGGAGGTAGGCAGGTGGAGGCAGACAGGTGGGGGTAGGCAGATAGGTGGAGGTAGGGAGACAGGTGGAGGTAGGCAGATGGAGGTAGGTAGACAGATTGAGGCAGACAGGTGGAGGTAGGCAGGTGGAGGCAGACAGGTGGAGGTAGGCAGACAGGTGGAGGTAGGTAGACAGGTGGAGGCTTACAGGTGGAGGTAGGTAGACAGGTGGAGGTAGGTAGACAGGTGGAGGCTTACAGGTGGAGGTAGGTAGTCAGGTGGAGGTAGGTAGACAGGTGTAGGCAGACAGGTGGAGGTAGGTAGACAGGTGGATGTAGGTAGACAGGTGGAGGAAGACAGGTGGAGGTAGGTAGACAGATGGAGGTAGGTAGTCAGGTAGAGGTAGGTAGTCAGGTGTAGGCAGACAGGTGGAGGCAGACAGGTGGAGGTAGTTAGACAGGTGGAGGTAGGTAGTCAGGTGGAGGTAGACAGGTGGAGGTAGGTAGACAGGTGGAGGTAGGCAGACAGGTGGAGGGTTGACCAGTTTCCTAGTGAACACCAGCAGGTGGTGTCAGCTGTTTATTTCATGTTAATTGGAATCTTGGAATGAATCCATTCAATGATCTCAGACGGATTCATTCTTCTGACCTCGGTTAGAAGCGACCAGGTGGGACCACTTACCTTTCTTCTGCCTCATGTTGGGACTTGGATTAGCTCTCCTCAATCCGGACTCGGGACTTGATGAATCAGAATGCCTCAGTGCCATCTTACGGACAATCCTGCAGGGACAGACAGAGGGACACGTCTGCGAGTCAGAACGGAGTGCTGAGTCAGCGATACGTAAACTTGTTGAAATGACGGCAGTGGTTCTATGGACACACCTGGTTATATGAAGCACCTGGTGGCTGCTGGGGAGTCCATGTGATCATTTAGATTAAGGCTCATTTTACCTAAAGCTAAACTGCGATTACTTTCAATCACTACTGCAGTTTAATCCTTTGATCTAATCACAATCATGTGGACATTTTTATTCCAGGGTTTCTTCATGACCTGGAAGGTCTGCTAGTCCAGAGTCCAGGACTGCAGGACTTTACTCTAACATTTGCACAAACAAGTTCTTACTTCTACAATAATGCACTAATGTAGGGATTAGCTGTAACTTCTTGCCCTCTGTGGAACAGCATACCCACTTTAAACATTACCGCCCCCTAATGGGCAGGTGGGAGATTAAACATTGAGAGCCTCTGTGACTTGAAAATAGGATTTTTCTCAATTGCAATAATATTGCAAATGCAACTAATTGCCCAGCTTTAATCAGGTGTGCTGCAACATGCAGGGCAGTGGAGCTGTATGGAGCCGTTAACGAGGCAGGAGTGAGTGTTCATATACCACGCTGTGGTCTAAGCTATACAGGCCCTTTCCATTTTTGTTCCATTGTTGACGTAATATAAACTGTCAACTGTCCTTTGACTCTTCAGCCCATAAAGTCCAGTTCTCCTGTTATTCACCCCAATGATGATGGGTTACATTTTCCATATGCTCACTATTATATGACACCCTTTGATCACAGATAAAAGCACCAATAAAACTATTAAACTAACCTGGTTAGTATTAACCTGGTTTCCTACAAAACTAACCCACCCTGCACAGTCCTTTCAGCAGTGGCTGTTCAAGAACCATCTTTATCTGTAACTGGAGCGTGTTGGGATCTGGAGTTTTCTGCCATCTGTCTCCAGCAGAGAGCGCCCTAGGGTCTCCTGAGCAGGAGCTTCAGGCACACCTGAAGATCATCAGCCGATCAGGAGAGCAGCTACATAAGCAGCAGCCAGACGTGTCTTCAGCGCCAGAGTGTTGCCAAGTAATGGTTAGCAGAACCTGAGCCAAGCCTGCTAGTCTGATTCTACGTGCCTCTGAACATTGCTGTGTTCTAACCTATTGATGTGCTCTTTGTTTCCTAGACCTGTCCGCCTGCCCTCACGAGCCAAACCTGAAGACTCACTTCTGGATCTGTATTCCGTTCTCAGGAGAGAACCCTGGAAAACCCTCAAGGTCTGTGAAACAAACTCTAGTCTGAAGACAAACGCTGCTGCTATCAAGCCTCTGCTGGATCCACAAGCTCTGGACCCAAT
This sequence comes from Cyprinodon diabolis, assembly GCA_030533445.1. NCBI lineage: Eukaryota > Metazoa > Chordata > Actinopteri > Cyprinodontiformes > Cyprinodontidae > Cyprinodon > Cyprinodon diabolis. Next base: position 238,700 of record CM060070.1, on the reverse strand, counting down.
TGGTTCCCCCTCTCGTCGAATCAGTCTGAATACCTCCAGGTATTGAACCAACTTCAAACTCAGTCAAGAAACTCCAGACATCTGGCTAACCAAACTTTCCCTTCTCTACAGAGAACCCTCAAGAAGTCTGTCCGGGGCTTATACCAGAACCGTGTTCATATGTTTGTGCAACTCTGAATAAAACTTTGAACTTTTTACCCCTGTGTCCGTGGTGTGTTCTGCATGTGGGTTAAGTCTGTGAAGCCCATCATGACAGAGCGTGTAACAAAAGTAATTTCCCTCTGGGATTATTAAAGTATTTATGATTCTGATTCTGATTATAAGGTTGGAAATCAAAATGAATTCTTAAATAAGGTAACTGAAAACGGTGGATGGAGTTTGTTTCCAAAAACGTTTTCTATATTTATCGCTACGTATGCCAGTTTTTCTTTTTAAATAAGTATTTGACCTGGTTAAACCATTTGCTAATGATCATCTGGTTTATCTGCCCAAATTTAAAGCAAATAAACACATTTTATGACATTTTTACTTATTATTAGATCCGTTTCTAACAAATAAAGCTTAAACTTTACATGATGTTTCTAAAGCAGATATTTCAGTGGGTTTCCTTCTTACCTCATGGGGACGCCATAGCTGCTGTTCTGGCTGGCCTCTGTGAAGTCAAGAGAAGCAGCATTGTTAATATTTCATTTTTTACATATATTTCATAGTGAAACTAAAATGAAAGCAAATTTTATGAAGAAATCTAGTAATTATGTGATGGTCATACATGTTGATCAATTAGGACAGAAAAGCACACAAACATCAGGTTAATCAGACCTCGATCCATTACTGACCATTTTCCCTTCGAAATGATGCAAACATCATGGACGGACTGCAGAGGGATGGATGATGGATGGATGATGGATGGATGGATGATGGATGATGGATGGATGATGGATGGATGATGGATGGATGAATGGTGGAGGGATGATGGATGGATGATGAATGGATGGATGGATGGATGATGGATGGATGGATGGTGGAGGGATGGATGGATGGATGGATGATGGATGGATGGATGGATGGATGGATGGATGGATGATGGATGGATGATGGATGGATGATGGATGGATGGATGATGGATGGATGATGGATGGATGGATGGTGGAGGGATGGATGATGGATGGATGATGGATGGATGGTGGAGGGATGGATGGATGGATGGATGGATGGATGATGGATGGATGATGGATGGATGGATGGACCGATGGATGGATGATGGATGGATGGATAGATGGATGGATGGATAGATGGATGGATGATGGATGGATGGATGATGGATGGATGATGGATGGATGATGGATGGATGGATGGATGGATGGATGATGGATGGATGATGGATGGATGATGGATGGATGGATGATGGATGGATGATGGATGGATGGATGGATGGATGGATGGATGGATGGATGGATGGATGGATGGATGGATGATGGATGGATGATGGATGGATGGATGGTGGAGGGATGGATGATGGATGGATGATGGATGGATGGATGGATGGATGGATGATGGATGGATGGAGGGATGGATGGATGATGGATGGATGGATGGATGGATGATGGATGGATGATGGATGGATGGATGGACCGATGGATGGATGATGGATGGATGATGGATGGATGGACCGATGGATGGATGATGGATGGATGATGGATGGATGGATGATGGATGGATGATGGATGGATGAATATTTCGCAGGTCAGAAGGTCATCAGATGTCGCTAACATCATGCAGTTCGCCTCCCTACATTCCCCACAGGATCTACGTTAGCCCCGCCCACTAACTAACTGGATAACATAACAGCGATTTTGAAAAGCATCTTGAAACCCCCCCCACCTCGTGTCTGGCAACCGTTTCCATATTAGTAGACATGCCCCCCCCCGCTGGGGGCCGTGGCCCCCACTTTAGAAACTACCACCTTATGAAACAGACCTAACTTTGGATGAAAGCATGAAGATTAGTTTTTCCAGTAACATTCAGCGGCGTTTCCCGTATGAAGTCTGGATGAAGGAAACAAAGTTTGTCCAACATTGAAGAACATCTTAAAATAATGGCCGCCATGATGTCCCAGGATTCCCCCCCTTAAAAACCGATTAATTTCAGTTGGTCTGACCTTGTTAGCATCTTTAAATCGTTCATTCTGTGTTCATCTGATGGTGATGAGACGCAGCACAGGTCTCGCTCTGAACGTCCGTAACTCGTTACATATTCAGAGCATCAGTTAGAGCAGTGTCTTTATAGAACGACTGGCTCCGACAGATCCGACCCAACATATAAAGGAGGGATGGAATTACCTACACTCCTTTATTACATACCGTACCCTCTACTCCCCACCACCATGGCCTAGCCTTATAGTGTAATAAGTCATGTTTTGAATAGCAGAGTAATGTAGATTTGGCTGAATTAACTGAGACGAGCTGTAAACACGCAGGAGGAAATGAGCATGCGCTGCACAATAAATCTCTCCTCATGCATAACTACTTCTTTCAAGGGGCTGTTGCTGTTCTCTGCTGTCTACACACCTCAGAATAATCAGCCTTTATGAATAAAACATTGCTCAGTCCATGAAAGCAGATCCATTCTTTCTGCTGCGTGTTGAATGGGTCTATGCACAGTCTGCATTTCTGGGACAGACTCATCGGTTGCTGGGAATGGGAAGCAATAAGCCAGATCACTCACAGAGCACCGCATTTTACTCAGACAAGCAGAGTATGGGACTTTATTTTACATTTTTCATTTACAGAGATTTCTTTTCCCAGGATGGTGGCCTACAGCAGGCCAGGGTTGTAGTTATAAAAACTAAGGTTTAATTGTAGGAGATCTGAGATGGTTAGACGCTGGACTTACAGAAACTTTCCTTGCAGGGCAGCTGAGAGGCCTGATAAAGCCGTGGAATGAAGCGGATAGAGAGGAACCATTTATAGAGCAGAGGCACATTTCCAGATCTGTCATCTGCTTTGCTCCACAGACTGATGACTAAAACACTGAAACATTTATACTCAGGGGTTTATTTTTGGGGACAAAGATACCTGATGGTCTTAAGGTGAACGTTTTGGTCCACTGGATGCACTGGCTGCCATTTTGCTCCTATGCTACACTGAAAGGCCTGAGCGGCAGCTGTTCACACGCGTTTATATTCGTGCCTGTGCGCGTGCACAACAAAGCAGGGAACCACACAGAGACAGGCTGTGTGACTTCTGACCATAGTTCATTTGAAAAGACATACCTTTAGTTCTATGCAAAGCTATTTTATAAAATCCTTTCATCAAAAATAAAAACTTGAACCCCAGTCGGCCTCAGCAGATGGCCGCTCACAGTGAGCAGCTCTGCTGGAGGTCTCTTCCTGTTCTAAGGGAGTTTTTCCTCTCCCCTCTCCAATGCGTAACAAACACAACAATTGGCCCTTAAACATCATTACCTGGGTGAGCCCCATAGAAAGTACAACACCCCATCTCTGCGGTTCTTTGAAGAAACTGGTTTAATTTAGGAGTTTTTTCTGTTCTTCCAGCAGCTCTTCTTTGCTTTTGCTTTTCTGGAATCTGCTTAAGTACCTCATTTTGGTATCTATCGTCACTAACATATTGTACCTAATGGTTATGGTTTTAATTTACGCGCTGGATTACCCATAATTCCAAGTCGTATTCTAAAAAATGAAATGCTCAAATACATTGTTCTAATAAGGTCTTTATTGCCGTTTGAAACATATTATATGAGTGTATTTTTTTTTTACTAACCATCTAATAATCTATACACAGTTATTAACATAGTAATTAAAGGTCCCACAGTCTGCTTTGCTATTGTTGTCGTGTGTAACGGCTCACCATCATGGTGAAATCTGCCATGTGTTGCGGTATAAATACGGTGCGGCCAGTCACTCTAGTATCAGGTGGGTTTAACCCCCATTACATTTACAAAGAGACATCCTAGTCCAGAACTGCTGAGGGGGCCCATCAGGTGTCAGTGATGGGGCCCCTAAGAGGTTGGGGGCCCCTAAACATGGATGGATGGATGGATGGATGGATGGATTGATTGAGAAATGGATGGATGGTGGATGGATAATGGATGGATGATGGATGGATGGATGATGGATGGATGGTGGATGGAGGGATGGATTATAGATGGATGGATGGATGATGGAGGGATGGATGGATGGATGATGGAGGGATGGATGGATGGATGATGGAGGGATGGATGGATGGATAATGGATGGATGATGGATGGATGATGATGGATGGATGGATGATGGATGGATGGTGGATGGATGGATGGATGATGGATGGATGGATGGATGATGGATGGATGGTGGATGGATGGATGGATGATGGATGGATGGATGGATGGATGGATGGATGTATGGATGGATTATAGATGGATGGATGGATGGTGGATGGAGGGATGGATTATAGATGGATGGATGGATGATGGATGGATGATGGAGGGATGGATGGATGGATGATGGAGGGATGGATGGATGGATGATGGATGGATGGATGGATGGATGGATGGATGGATGGTGGATGGATGGATGATGGATGGATGGATGGATGGATGGATGATGGATGGATGATGGATGGATGGATGGATGGATGGATTATAGATGGATGGAGGGATGGATGGATGGATTATAGATGGATGGATGGATGATGAATGGATGATGGATGGAGGGATGGATGGAAGGATGGATGGATGGATGGATGGATGGATGGATGGATGGATGGTTGGATGGATGGATGGATGGATGGATGGATTATAGATGGATGGAGGGATGGATGGATGGATTATAGATGGATGGATGGATGATGAATGGATGATGGATGGAGGGATGGATGGAGGGATAGATGGATGGATGGATTGATTATGGATGGATGATGGATGGATGGATGATGGATGGAGGGATGTATGGAGGGATAGATGGATGGATGGATTGATTATAGATGGATGATGGATGGATGGATGGATAATGGATGGATGATGGATGGATGGATGATGGACGGATGGATGGATGGTGGATGGAGGGATGGATGGATTATAGATGGATGGATGGATGATGGATGATGGATGATGGATGGATGGATGGATGGATGATGGATGGATGGATGATGGATGATGGATGGATGGATGATGGATGGATGGATGGATGATGGATGATGGATGGATGTATGTATGGATGGATGGATGGATGGATGGATGGATGGATGGATGGATGGATGGATGGATGCACAGGCCTAGTGTGATAGACCAGTATTTAAAATAATGTCCAACATTGAAAAACTAACTTTGAGGAATGTTTGTGTTCAGTATTTAATAAAATAACCTGCTATCATTTTTGAAAAAAAGAAATATTATATACCATGTGAAGTATATCTAATAAACATATATCTAATAAATAAAAGCAGAGATGTGTGTAAACTAACCTCGACATGCTTCCAGCTGACCAGTAAGAACTTTACGGATCTCTGAGACCCACATGTTCTTCACCTCCATGGATGGAGCCTAAAGCAGAAAATACACATACATAACATTATATAAATGGACCAATCACTATAACATTATATATAGGGACGAATCACTATAACATTATATATAGGGACGAATCACTATAATATTATATAAATGGACCACTCACTATAACATTATATACAGGGACCAATCAGTATAACATTATATATAGGGACGAATCACTATAAAATTATAGAAATGGACCAATCAGTATAACATTATATACAGGGACCAATCACTATAACATTATATACAGGGACCAATCACTATAACATTATATAAATGGACCAATCACTATAACATTATATACAGGGACCAATCACTATAACATTATATACAGGGACCAATCACTATAACATTATATACAGGGACCAATCACTATAACATTATATACAGGGACCAATCACTATAACATTATATAAATGGACCAATCACTATAACATTATATAAATGGACCAATCACTATAACATTATATAAATGGACCAATCACTATAGCATTATATACATGGACCAATCCCTATAACATTATATAAATGGACCAATCACTATAACATTATATACAGGGACCAATCACTATAACATTATATAAATGGACCATTCACTATAAAATTATATACATGGACCAATCACTATAACATTATATAAATGGACCAATCACTATAACATTATATAAATGGACCAATCACTATAACATTATATAAAATGACCATTCACTATAAAATTATATACATGGACCAATCACTATAACATTATATAAATGGACCAATCACTATAACATTATATAAATGGACCAATCACTATAACATTATATACAGGGACCAATCACTATAACATTATAGAAATGGACCAATCACTATAACATTATATACAGGGACCAATCATTATAACATTATAAAAATGGACCAATCACTATAACATTATATACAGGGACTAATCACTATAACATTATATAAATGGACCAATCACTATAACATTATATACAGGGACCAATCACTATAACATTATATAAATGGACCAATCACTATAACATTATATACAGGGACCAATCACTATAACATTATATACAGGGACCAATCATTATAACATTATAGAAATGGACCAATCACTATAACATTATATACAGGGACTAATCACTATAACATTATATACAGGGACCAATCACTATAACATTATATTAATGGACCAATCACTATAACATTAGATAAATGGACCAATCACTATAACATTATATAAATGGACCAATCACTATAATATTATATACAGGGACTAATCACTATAACATTATATACATGGACCAATCACTATAACATCATATACAGGGACCAATCACTATAACATTATATAAATGGACCAATCACTATAACATTATATACATGGACCAATCACTATAACATTATAGAAATTGACCAATCACTATAACATTATATAAATGGACCAATCACTATAACATTATATACAGGGACCAATCACTATAACATTATATACATGGACCAATCACTATAACATTATATAAATGGACCAATCACTATAACATTATATAAATGGACCATTCACTATAACATTATATAAATGGACCAATCACTATAACATTATATACAGGGACCAATCACTATAACATTATAGAAATGGACCAATCACTATAACATTATATACAGGGACCAATCATTATAACATTATAGAAATGGACCAATCACTATAACATTATATACAGGGACTAATCACTATAACATTATATAAATGGACCAATCACTATAACATTATATACAGGGACCAATCACTATAACATTATATAAATGGACCAATCACTATAACATTATATACAGGGACCAATCACTATAACATTATATACAGGGACCAATCATTATAACATTATAGAAATGGACCAATCACTATAACATTATATACAGGGACCAATCACTATAACATTATATAAATGGACCAATCACTATAACATTATAGAAATGGACCAATCACTGTAACATTATATACAGGGACCAATCATTATAACATTATAGAAATGGACCAATCACTATAACATTATATACAGGGACTAATCACTATAACATTATATACAGGGACCAATCACTATAACATTATATTAATGGACCAATCACTATAACATTATATAAATGGACCAATCACTATAACATTATATAAATGGACCAATCACTATAATATTATATACAGGGACTAATCACTATAACATTATATACATGGACCAATCACTATAACATTATAGAAATGGACCAATCACTATAACATTATATAAATGGACCAATCACTATAACATTATATAAAATGGGCCAATCACTATAACATTATATAAATGGACCAATAACCAAGATCTGAGACAGTCTGTGTGTTACAACACTGCCCTCTGCTGGTCGGCTGCAGAAGATTCATGACTGTCTCCATACTATACTTCCACAGGAGAATAAATAGATTTTACAACATTAAATTAATACCTTGTCTGAATTAACACACTGTTGTCTTTTCTTATGGTAAACCTAACATGATTTAGCTCTACAGGTAATATAACCTATTCTATTATTGTATTTTTGATTATCTAAACACTCAGCTGCAGAAAAAAAAGGTTGATTATCACATACAGTTTCTTTAAATGAAACCTTAGCTTTACATTTTGGAAATCATGTTTCTAAATTTCCCTTTTAATTTCCCTTTTGCAATAATGTATTTCAGTTTATTGTTTATGGAACGCAGCACAGTGCCACAGAGAACCGCTGCGGTTTTTAATATTGAGATTGTTTTATTGAAATTGTTTATGACTGAGTTTTTTTTGTTAACTTTGTAATGAAACAGTTGAATGAAAATGTCTCAGGGTTTTTTCAGGGCTTTGGAGAATGTGGTCTGACAGTGACTGTAAATTAAACTGGTTTTCACATAATGAGTTTGATTTGTTCACGTAGTTTCAACAGATTATGAAGAAAAGAGATTCTCAGGAAAGTTTCCAGGAATGAAGGTAAATGATTTGACACATGTTTATTATTTATAGTGCTCTAAAAAACCTCCTGGGGCATTTAAATCATTTCATTTTCTTTATTAACCCCAAAGGGAGATTAAAGGTTGCAGTAACTAATGGGCAGTGCTTCAATGTTGCTGCTGCAGGGAGGAAAAATCTGCTGTAGAGGTCTGACCTGCACCGGATCTGCAGAAGCATCTGACTGAAGACACTGTTGGTGTTTAAAATCTTCTGCAGAGGCTGGTCAATGTTGTCCATGATGTCTTTGCTTTATGGAACGTTCTTCTCTGTGAAATCATCTCCAGATGTTTTAGAGGAGTTCCTGGAACATATCCGGCCTTCTTTAGCAGCTTAAGGTTTTTAAGTCGTTAGCTCTGACACTGTTACTGCAGCAGATGATGGCAGGTGAGATGTCACTATTCACAACAGAAGATCTGTAGCATCTGGCTGCTGAACCGGTTCTTTCAGTTTAATCTGCATGTTTTCTAAGCCAGAACAAGGCTTTGTTGGTCCACTCTATGAAGCCTGGAACTCTAATCCACTAATCCAGAAATGTTGAATTGAAAAAGCTTCCTGGTGGGAAGAGAAACGTCTTCAAACTAGGAAAACGAAGTCCACTGGTTTGTTATTTAACTTTTTTTGGAAACACCAAGGGATTCCTCCTCCTCCACTTCTTCTCCCATGAAGTTAACAGGATTCAACTTGTTCCTGTTTCTTCTGAAATCATCTCCTTGTTTTGTTGACCTTCAGGATCAGATGATTGTTTCCACAACATGCAGCAAAGCGCTTCACCAGCTCTCTGTCCTCAGCTTCTGCTCCATCTTTCATGCTCCCAATGACTGCAGAGTCATCCCAGGATTCCTGCAGATGGCAGGACTCTGTCTGGTCCTGGAAGTCAGAGGTGAATAAGGAATGGAGAGAGTTCCGTCCCCTGTGGTGCTCCTGAGCTGCTGGATCAGACAGCTGAGCCTTCAGTCTAACAACCTGTGGTCTGTCTGTCAGGTAGTCTTTGATGCCTCCACCTGATTGTTAGGTATGGTTGCTAAGTGACCTTATTACTAAAGATAAACCCAGAGATTTAATCTTTAAACATGAGGTGAAAATATATCATGTCTAACTGCAAACATACCTGGATTATGTAGACTTCTTCTCTGCCGTTATACCACACCTCAAACTTTTTATGGTCCCCTTTAACATTTTCTGTTATTCCCACTGAACTCATCTAGATGGTAAAGAAGAGAAAAAGATGCGGGAGACATGAGCAGCGATTTAATAAACCAGCTTCTGTTATAACTACTGTATCTGCAGCTTTCCAGGCTTCACTGACTTTATCCACAACATGATTCATGCTGGAGAAATGATCAGACTCATAGATATATGACCCTATGATTCACCTGCCCACTGTAACAAAGTCACTACTGAATGTGTTCTTAGTAAAGGTTCGAAGCGTACGGTGATGAGTTAGAAGGACAAGACTTACACATTTCATTTGTTTTTTTAAGGTTTAAACTTCTCCTCAACCACTTTTCTTTTTCCAGATTTTTTAACGTGTATAATATTCAAAAGTTAAGAAAACAAAGGATCTTTAAGTCATTAAGGGCGGCAGCTGGCAGACAGGAGGCGTCAGTCAGACCCTCCAGGACAGAGGATCCCAGCCGGTCCCAGCTGATGATTTTTGCCAAGTTGCATCATTTTGTGATGGTTTGTCATGTGACATCTGTAAACCTTAGTCATTTGAAAACACTTCAGTTTCTGCTCAGCAGAGACGGCAATTCAGCTGTTGCTGCAAATCCTCATTCATTAGCAATGACATTTCCTGCAGACATTAAAAAGCTCTAGGATTAAACAGAGAGGAGTTTCTGACCTTTAGTGAGTGCTTAAAGCTGTAGGATGGAGTCTTCTCATGGCCCTCGCTGGTCTCCTCTCGTTTCTTACAGAACAGCAGCATCTTATCGTACAGAAAGAGGTGCCTCTGCATGGGCTTAAACCGGGCCAGGTCCTTCACCTGAAATCCACAAAGTTCTCTCATTTTCTACTGCTTTGTAGATACAGTTAGCATTATTAGCATACTGAGCAAAGAGCATAGCAGATAGCAGAAATGCTCCTTTTGAATAAGATGACCATATTTGACCCAGAACAACCATTAGATAAATGATTTATTCAATATACAATCCATCCATATTCTCCTGTTTTCTCCATCAGCACTGGTAACTATCTCAGGAAGTCCACCCTGGACAGGTTGCCGGTCTGTCGCAGGGCAACACAGAGACGTACAAAACCTCCCACCCCCCCCCCCCCCCCCACACACACACACACACATAAACACTCACACACACCCACAGACACACTCACACACACACTCACACCTAAGGACAACCTAGAGAAGCCAATTAACCTGACAGTCATGTTTTTGGATTATGGTGGAAGGAAGCCGGAGTACCCGGAGAGAACCCACCATGCACAAGGAGAACATGCTAACTCCATGCAGAAGGAGACCAGACCGGGAATGGAACCCTGAACCTTCTGGCTGCAAGGGAACAGTGCTACCCACTGCTGCACCACACAGCGAATTATAGAAATGCCTTGGATGCTAATCACTCCTGTGCTGCATGTTTTACACTGAACCGTATTATCCTAAATATCCCCAAAGGAGTGCCACAGTGCGCCACTTTAGGTGCAACATGGTTTTCAATTTAAGTAAAGATTGTTGATAAACATGTTTCTGATGCTTGCACACATTTTTACGCTGATGACTCTGTAGTTCACTGCTATGCAGAAACTGCCAGTCTATGCTTGAATGTCTGCATCTGAAAATATTCCATCTAACTTTTCATTGGAGGCGATCTCCAACGCTGGTAAAAAAAAAAAGCTTAATCTTGATAACAAACCAGAGAACGTTTCATAAGCTCTTCCTTTCATAGAAATCAAGTTCATCCGTGGAGTATCTGGAAATATAGAAGAACCTTAGTGTAAAAAGAACAACAAGCTCTCCTTTAGATCTTCCTCAGTTAGATTTCCGTGGTCATTAACTGTGTTTTTCTCACCTGCAGAGTTTCCTGCCTGAAACGACCTAGCCATGGCTGAATACTGGGTCCTTCTGTTCTGAGCCGTGACAGATACCTGCTCTACAATTACAGATACAGGATGTCTGCAGTAATTTGGGCATTGATTGGGCTGCTGGACGCCCTCAAAAAGGCTGTGAATGAGCAGGACCGAGAGCTGAGCGTATGCTGGGTGCCATTGAAGTCAGGCTGGCTGCAGTGGCTGAACTCAAAGGTGGGATAATATGTTGGATGTGCACGCTCGCTTCAAGGTGGAAAAGCCCAACACATTCAGAATATTGGATTTGCCAAATGGAGCCCAGCGACAATAGGCTCAAGGCTGATGCAGGACTCTGTGCAACTTGCTGTCAGAACAAAAATGTGTGTTTTGGATTTGGCGCTGCCCTGCGATGGACTGGCGACCTGTCCAGGGTGGACCCCGCCTCTTGCCCATTGACTGCTGGAGATAGGCACCATCACCCCTCGCAACCCCACTCGGGACAAGCGTGTAAGAAAATGGATGGATGGATGGATGGATTTGGGGCTCCCCCTTATCAAAGCTCCTCATGGCGGAAGGGCCCAGAACTGCTCCCCCCTCCCCTACACACAGACACCTGTGGATGCGTTCAGAGCTTTAGCGCCAGTTGATAAAATTCCATCTCTAAAGGTCAATTGCCTCTGGAAATCGTTCATGGACAAACTGAACACACTCACTAATATGACTCTCAGCCTCCAAAGGTTTCCCTTTGCTGAAATGTTTGTCTCGTCTTATATTTGCTTTTCTTGGGCTGAGGTGTTTTTTTTTATATCTCAAACTGTATCCTGTCAAGGATAAAGTGTGAAATGTGCTTTTTTTTCCCCTCTCCCTCCCCAATGTGGCTCCCATCTTTCCACAAAGATAAAAGGCAGCGCCCTAAGGGAACCGCCCCACGGCGGGGCCCCTGGGAGCCGACAGAATGCGGCTAACGGCAGCGTTCTTTGGCAAACATGGCCTCAGTCAATCATCGTTTCATAGCACAGATCAGTCCCAATCCTAAGTCAATCAGCGAGCAAACAGCTTTGTTAGATCCTTCTAAAACAGATGTTGAAAATCCTGTCTACCTCTAGTTGTTGTTTCCGTACTTTGCTTTCTTCTTCCTCTAGTTTCTCCTTTAACTTTAATTTTTTCTTAGCAGTTTGTATGAAAGTGATACACTTCCTGTTCCTGCATTAAACCACTGAATCCATTCCTTCATTAATGCTTTAGAAAAGCAACCATAATAACTGAGAGAGATAATTAGATGCTTTTTCTTGAACTAATAGAAGGGTTCTTATTTTTATGCTAGAAGGCAAATTAGCTAAACTAAACTATGTTGATATTCAGCTAGTGTAACAAAAAGGTTTTTATTTGCTGTTTTTCTATTAAATAAGAAATGCAATTTAAACCATGTGTGAAAACGTTTGTTAAAGCATTAACTCATAAAAACATGGCGCCCTGTTATCCTCCTACTACAGCAGCATTATGATCAGTGATCATGTGATTCGTTTAGTTTAGCGTCACATCAATTTTCATGCGGATGTTAATTTCTTTCAGCGCACTTTCATAGAAAAAATGAATTTTCATAAATGGTTTTTACACAGTTATATGCAGGATTCAGCCTTTTTCAGCGTAAAATGTGTCCAGTGGACTGACATGGACTCCGTCCCACATGTCCAATGTGTTTTTTTTTAGCATAAATGCTGGTTATGTTCTAACAATCGACACAAACATAGGGCCAACAAACTGACTGGCAACATCTGTTGATGCAATCGGTCATTTTTTCATAGAAAACTTTGAACCAATCTGATTGTAAGATCTGGTTGAATTGTTTCTGTGTCTGATTGAAGTGAATTGTCATTGACTGACCCTGAAGGCCTGCAGGCAGGTGAGCAAATGTGCTGCAGCCCACAGCAGATAGAGGGTCACAGCAGATAGAGGGTCACAGCAGAGAGAGGGTCACAGCAGATAGGGGGTCACAGCATATAGAGGGTCACAGCAGACAGAGGGTCACAGCTGATAGAGGGTCAGAGCAGATAGAGGGTCACAGCAGAGAGAGGGTCACAGCAGATAGAGGGTCACAGCTGATGGAGGGTCACAGCAGATAGAGGGTCACAGCTGATAGAGGGTCACAGCTGATAGAGGGTCAGAGCAGATAGAGGGTCACAGCTTGCAGAGGGTCACAGCAGAGAGAGGGTCATAGCAGATAGAGGGTCACAGCTGATAGAGGGTCACAGCAGATAGAGGGTCACAGCTGATGGAGGGTCACAGCAGACAGAGGGTCACAGCTGATAGAGGGTCACAGCTGATAGAGGGTCAGAGCAGATAGAGGGTCACAGCTTGCAGAGGGTCACAGCAGAGAGAGGGTCATAGCAGATAGAGGGTCACAGCTGATAGAGGGTCACAGCAGATAGAGGGTCACAGCTGATAGAGGGTCACAGCTTGCAGAGGGTCACAGCAGAGAGAGGGTCATAGCTGATAGAGGGTCACAGCTGATAGAGGGTCACAGCTGATAGAGGGTCACAGCAGAAAGAGGGTCACAGCTGATAGAGGGTCACAGCTGATAGAGGGTCACAGCTGATAAAGGGTCACAGCAGATAGAGGGTCACAGCAGATAGAGGGTCACAGCAGATAGAGGGTCACAGCTGATAGAGGGTCACAGCAGACAGAGGGTCACAGCTGATAGAGGGTCAGAGCAGATAGAGGGTCAGAGCAGATAGAGGGTCACAGCTGATAGAGGGTCACAGCAGATAGAGGGTCACAGCTGATGGAGGGTCACAGCTGATAGAGGGTCACAGCAGAGAGAGGGTCACAGCTGATAGAGGGTCACAGCTGATAGAGGGTCACAGCTGATAGATGGTCACAGCTGATGGAGGGTCACAGCAGATAGAGGGTCACAGCATATAGAGGGTCACAGCAGACAGGGGGTCACAGCAGATAGAGGGTCACAGCTGATAGAGGGTCACAGCAGATAGAGGGTCACAGCTGATGGAGGGTCACAGCAGATAGAGGGTCACAGCTGATGGAGGGTCACAGCAGATAGAGGGTCACAGCAGACAGAGGGTCACAGCAGATAGAGGGTCACAGCAGATAGAGGGTCACAGCTTATAGAGGGTCACAGCAGATAGAGGGTCAGAGCAGATAGAGGGTCACAGCTGATAAAGGGTCACAGCAGATAGAGGGTCACAGCTGATAAACGGTCACAGCAGATAGAGGGTCACAGCAGATAGAGGGTCACAGCTGATAGAGGGTCACAGCTGATAGAGGGTCACAGCAGACAGAGGGTCACAGCTGATAGAGGGTCACAGCAGATAGAGGGTCACAGCAGATAGAGGGTCACAGCTTATAGAGGGTCACAGCAGATAGAGGGTCAGAGCAGATAGAGGGTCACAGCAGATAGAGGGTCACAGCAGAAAGAGGGTCAGAGCAGATAGAGGGTCACAGCAGACAGAGGGTCACAGCAGACAGAGGGTCACAGCTGATAGAGGGTCACAGCAGACAGAGGGTCACAGCTGATGGAGGGTCAGAGCAGATAGAGGGTCACAGCAGATAGAGGGTCACAGCTGATGGAGGGTCAGAGCAGATAGAGGGTCACAGCAGATAGAGGGTCACAGCAGATAGAGGGTCACAGCAGACAGAAGGTCACAGCAGATAGAGGGTCGCAGATGAGGGAGGGTCAGAGCAGATAGAAGGTCACAGCAGATAGAGGGTCACAGCAGATAGAGGGTCACAGCTGGGGGAGGGTCACAGCTGGGGGAGGGTCACAGCTGATTGAGGGTCAGAGCAGATAGAGGGTCACAGCAGACAGAGGGTCACAGCAGATAGAGGGTCACAGCTGATGGAGGGTCACAACAGATAGAGGGTCACAGCAGATAGAGGGTCACAGCAGACAGAGGGTCACAGCAGACAGAGGGTCACAGCTGACAGAGGGTCACAGCTGATAGAGGGTCACAGCTGATAGAGGGTCACAGCTGATAAAGGGTCACAACAGACAGAGGGTCACAGCAGATAGAGGGTCACAGCAGATAGAGGGTCACAGCTGATAGAGGGTCACAGCTGATAGAGGGTCACAGCAGATAGAGGGTCACAGCTGATAGAGGGTCACAGCTGATGGAGGGTCAGAGCAGATAGAGGGTCACAGCAGATAGAGGGTCACAGCTGATGGAGGGTCACAGCAGATAGAGGGTCACAGCTGATGGAGGGTCACAGCAGATAGAGGGTCACAGCAGACAGAGGGTCACAGCAGATAGAGGGTCACAGCAGATAGAGGGTCACAGCTGATAGAGGGTCACAGCAGATAGAGGGTCACAGCTGATGGAGGGTCACAGCAGACAGAGGGTCACAGCTGATAGAGGGTCACAGCTGATAGAGGGTCAGAGCAGATAGAGGGTCACAGCTTGCAGAGGGTCACAGCAGAGAGAGGGTCATAGCAGATAGAGGGTCACAGCTGATAGAGGGTCACAGCTGATAGAGGGTCACAGCAGATAGAGGGTCACAGCTGATAGAGGGTCACAGCTTGCAGAGGGTCACAGCAGAGAGAGGGTCATAGCTGATAGAGGGTCACAGCTGATAGAGGGTCACAGCTGATAGAGGGTCACAGCAGAAAGAGGGTCACAGCTGATAGAGGGTCACAGCTGATAGAGGGTCACAGCTGATAAAGGGTCACAGCAGATAGAGGGTCACAGCAGATAGAGGGTCACAGCTGATGGAGGGTCACAGCAGATAGAGGGTCACAGCAGATAGAGGGTCACAGCTGATAGAGGGTCACAGCTGATAGAGGGTCACAGCAGACAGAGGGTCACAGCTGATAGAGGGTCAGAGCAGATAGAGGGTCAGAGCAGATAGAGGGTCACAGCTGATAGAGGGTCACAGCAGATAGAGGGTCACAGCTGATGGAGGGTCACAGCTGATAGAGGGTCACAGCAGAGAGAGGGTCACAGCAGATAGAGGGTCACAGCTGATAGAGGGTCACAGCTGATAGAGGGTCACAGCTGATGGAGGGTCACAGCAGATAGAGGGTCACAGCAGATAGAGGGTCACAGCATATAGAGGGTCACAGCAGACAGGGGGTCACAGCAGATAGAGGGTCACAGCTGATAGAGGGTCACAGCAGATAGAGGGTCACAGCTGATGGAGGGTCACAGCAGATAGAGGGTCACAGCTGATGGAGGGTCACAGCAGATAGAGGGTCACAGCAGACAGAGGGTCACAGCAGATAGAGGGTTACAGCAGATAGAGGGTCACAGCTTATAGAGGGTCACAGCAGATAGAGGGTCAGAGCAGATAGAGGGTCAGAGCAGATAGAGGGTCACAGCTGATAAAGGGTCACAGCAGATAGAGGGTCACAGCTGATAAACGGTCACAGCAGATAGAGGGTCACAGCAGATAGAGGGTCACAGCTGATAGAGGGTCACAGCTGATAGAGGGTCACAGCTGATAGAGGGTCACAGCTGATAGAGGGTCACAGCAGACAGAGGGTCACAGCTGATAGAGGGTCACAGCAGATAGAGGGTCACAGCAGATAGAGGGTCACAGCTTATAGAGGGTCACAGCAGATAGAGGGTCAGAGCAGATAGAGGGTCACAGCAGATAGAGGGTCACAGCAGAAAGAGGGTCAGAGCAGATAGAGGGTCACAGCAGACAGAGGGTCACAGCAGACAGAGGGTCACAGCTGATAGAGGGTCACAGCAGACAGAGGGTCACAGCTGATGGAGGGTCAGAGCAGATAGAGGGTCACAGCAGATAGAGGGTCACAGCAGATAGAGGGTCAGAGCAGATAGAGGGTCACAGCAGATAGAGGGTCACAGCAGAAAGAGGGTCAGAGCAGATAGAGGGTCACAGCAGACAGAGGGTCACAGCAGACAGAGGGTCACAGCTGATAGAGGGTCACAGCAGACAGAGGGTCACAGCTGATGGAGGGTCAGAGCAGATAGAGGGTCACAGCAGATAGAGGGTCACAGCAGATAGAGGGTCACAGCAGACAGAAGGTCACAGCAGATAGAGGGTCGCAGCTGAGGGAGGGTCAGAGCAGATAGAAGGTCACAGCAGATAGAGGGTCACAGCAGATAGAGGGTCACAGCTGGGGGAGGGTCACAGCTGGGGGAGGGTCACAGCTGATTGAGGGTCAGAGCAGATAGAGGGTCACAACAGATAGAGGGTCACAGCAGATAGAGGGTCACAGCAGACAGAGGGTCACAGCAGACAGAGGGTCACAGCTGACAGAGGGTCACAGCTGATAGAGGGTCACAGCTGATAGAGGGTCACAGCTGATAAAGGGTCACAACAGACAGAGGGTCACAGCAGATAGAGGGTCACAGCAGATAGAGGGTCACAGCTGATAGAGGGTCACAGCAGATAGAGGGTCACAGCTGATAGAGGGTCACAGCTGATGGAGGGTCAGAGCAGATAGAGGGTCACAGCAGATAGAGGGTCACAGCTGATGGAGGGTCACAGCAGATAGAGGGTCACAGCAGACAGAGGGTCACAGCAGATAGAGGGTCACAGCAGATAGAGGGTCACAGCAAACAGAGGGTCACAGCTGATAGAGGGTCACAGCTGATAGATGGTCACAGCTGATAAAGGGTCACAGCAGACAGAGGGTCACAGCAGATAGAGGGTCACAGCTGATAGAGGGTCACAGCTGATAGAGGGTCACAGCAAACAGAGGGTCACAGCTGATAGATGGTCACAGCTGATAAAGGGTCACAGCAGACAGAGGGTCACAGCAGACAGAGGGTCACAGCAGATAGAGGGTCACAGCAGTTTGAGTGTCACAGCAGACAGAGGGTCACAGCTGATGGAGGGTCAAAGCAGATAGAGGGTCACAGCAGATAGAGGGTCACAGCAGATAGAGGGTCACAGCTGATAAACGGTCACAGCAGACAGAGGGTCACAGCAGATAGAGGGTCACAGCAGACAGAGGGTCACAGCTGATAGAGGGTCACAGCAGATAGAGGGTCACAGCAGACAGAGGGTCACAGCTGATAGAGGGTCACAGCAGATAGAGGGTCACAGCTGAGAGGGTCACAGCAGATAGAGGGTCACAGCAGATAGAGGGTCAGAGCAGATAGAGGGTCACAGCAGACAGAGGGTCAGAGCAGATAGAGGGTCACAGCAGACAGAGGGTCACAGCAGACAGAGGGTCACAGCTGATAGAGGGTCACAGCAGACAGAGGGTCACAGCTGATGGAGGGTCAGAGCAGATAGAGGGTCACAGCAGACAGAGGGTCACAGCTAATGGAGGGTCAGAGCAGATAGAGGGTCACAGCAGATAGAGGGTCACAGCAGACAGAGGGTCGCAGCTGATGGAGGGTCAGAGCAGATAGAGGGTCACAGCAGATAGAGGGTCACAGCTGATAGAGGGTCACAGCCGGGGGAGGGTCACAGCTGATTGAGGGTCAGAGCAGATAGAGGGTCACAGCAGACAGAGGGTCACAGCAGATAGAGGGTCACAGCAGACAGAGGGTCACAGCAGATAGAGGGTCACAGCTGATGAAGGGTCAGAGCAGATAGAGGGTCACAGCAGATAGAGGGTCACAGCTGATAGAGGGTCAGAGCAGATAGAGGGTCACAGCTGATTGAGGGTCACAGCAGATAGAGGGTCAGAGCATATAGAGGGTCAAAGCAGACAGAGGGTCACAGCTGATAGAGGGTCACAGCTGATGGAGGGTCACAGCTGATTGAGGGTCACAGCGATAGAGGGTCAGAGCATATAGAGGGTCACAGCAGACAGAGGGTCACAGCAGATAGAGGGTCACAGCTGATTGAGGGTCACAGCAGATAGAGGGTCAGAGCATATAGAGGGTCAAAGCAGACAGAGGGTCACAGCTGATAGAGGGTCACAGCTGATAGAGGGTCACAGCAGACAGAGGGTCACAGCCGGTGGAGGGTCACAGCTGATGGAGGGTCAGAGCAGATAGAGGGTCAGAGCAGATAGAGGTTCACAGCAGACAGAGGGTCACAGCAGATAGAGGGTCACAGCAGATAGAGGGTCACAGCAGACAGAGGGTCACAGCAGACAGAGGGTCACAGCAGATATAGGGTCACAGCAGATATAGGGTCACAGCAGATAGAGGGTCACAGCTGATAGAGGGTCACAGCAGATAGAGTGTCACAGCTGATAGAGGGTCACAGCTGATAGAGGGTCACAGCATATAGAGGGTCACAGCAGACAGAGGGTCACAGCTGATAGAGGGTCAGAGCAGATAGAGGGTCACAGCTGACAGAGGGTCACAGCAGATAGAGGGTCACAGCAGACAGAGGGTCACAGCAGACAGAGGGTCACAGCAGATATAGGGTCACAGCAGATATAGGGTCACAGCAGATAGAGGGTCCAAGCAGACAGAGGGTCACAGCAGATAGAGGGTCACAGCAGACAGAGGGTCACAGCTGATAGAGGGTCACAGCAGATAGAGGGTCACAGCAGACAGAGGGTCACAGCAGACAGAGGGTCACAGCAGATAGAGGGTCACAGCAGACAGAGGGTCACAGCAGATAGTGGGTCACAGCAGATAGAGGGTCACAGCAGATAGTGGGTCACAGCAGATAGATGGTTGAAAGCTAGAGTGAAGAAGTTGAAGTATGGAATGATTCCCAAACAGCTGGTTTGTGAAGCTGAACCAACCAATGATCAGAGAGAAAATGAACGCAGCATCGCTTCGCCCCTTTATAGGTCAATCTGATATTAAACATATTAATGGGACAAATTAACACTTCCTCCCAACATGGAGAAAATATGATTAAGTAAAGCAGGTCAGGAACAGACACTCAGTTTCCTGTCCTATTCTAAGGTGGGGGTGTGATGGTGGGAGTACCTTGCTATGGCCTCTCTTATGGTCAGTCCACACATTAAACGATCCCTGCATCAGCAGCTTCCCCAGTTCACTCAGGTTCCCCTGGAAACATCACAGAGCAGGAAGTCAGACCAGTAGAGAACCTTACAACAGCTGCTTGTGGTCTACAGCATCATACAGATTTTCCTAATAATGATCACAATGACCTAGAGTTAGACTAAATTTATTGTTGTTTTGTGTACACAGAGTGTATACAAAATAAAATTTCATTTATACAGCTTTCCAACATTGAAGCTTAAAAGGTGAAAATAAACATTTCCATTTATAAAGTGCACCAGTGATTGAATTTAAACAGTGTGGGAGAAAAAACATGGTGCAAAAAGGCAATGATGTGGAAGTTCAGAGAAGTGAAAAAAATAAATAGATATCGGGCAAAATTTAGTAAAAGACATTTGAGTTGAGCTCTATTTTGAAGATTCACCATGAAGTGCAAGTATGGTGTCATCATTGTGACACAGAGTCTTAATTTGTGACGTGATTTAGATCAGATTTTCTCAGCAGTTCATCAGTGTGATGGCGGTGGGGAAGAAGCTGCTGCAGAACCTGCTGGTCCTGCATTGAATGCTGTGAAACCTCTTCCCAGAGGGCAGCAGGGAGAACAGTCCATGGTGGGGGTTGGGGGGTCATTGATGATGTCACGGGCTCGGGACACGCAGCGCTGGGATGAAATGTCTTTAATGGAGGGAAGAGGAGCCCCCATGATCCTCTCTGCTGTTCTCACCTTCTTCCAGTCTGAGGCGCTGCAGCCTCCACACCACACAGTGAGACAGCTGCTCAGAACGCTCTCTATGGTGCTTCTGGAGAAGGTGGGGAGGATGGGGGGGGGGGCAGGAAGTCCAAGCGCTTCTGGGCCCTTTGGACCAGTGAGGTGGTGTTTCCAGTCCAGGTGAGGGTGTCTGTGATGAATGTGGTGCTGCTGACCACCTCTACAGCTGAGCTGTTGATGAGCAGTGGAGCGTGGTTAGGCCGGTTCTTCCTGAAGTCCACCATGATCTCCTTGGTCTTCTCCACCTTCAGGATCAGGCTGTTATCTCTGCACCACCAGCTGCTCCACCTCCTCTCTGTAGTCCAGGTCGTTGTCGTCTCTGATGACTCAGTCTCAGAGACGACAACGACCGAGGCCTACCATGGTCGTGTCGTCTGCAAACTTCACCATGTGATCGGTGGTGAACCTGGGGACGCAGTTGTGTGTCATCACATCATCTTGTGTTCTTTAACCAGCCTTTGGAAGCACTTCATCATGATGGGAGTCAGAGCGACAGGTCGCTAATCATTGAGGGAGGCAACCTGAGGCTTCTTTGGGACTGGAATAATGGAGGCAGACTGGAAGCATGCTGGCACTATGGATTGGTCCAGCCAGGTGTTAAAGATGTCTGTGAGGACACCAGGTGTGTTATCAGGCCCCGGGGCCTTCCTTGGGTTGACTCTCCTCAGAGTTTTCCTCCCTTCAGCTACGTCCAGGTTTAGTGCCTCCTCCCCCTGCTGTGGAACAGCTTTCACTGCTGGAGGCTGTTTAGTGTCTCAAACCTTCCAAAGAAGTTGTTCAGTTCAGGAAGTCAGTGTTTGCTGCATCTACCGGGGGGGGGGGGTTGTAAATGGTAGATGCCATGTACTTATATAGCGCCTTTATTCAAGTTAGGAGACTGCCGTACACTGGCGCCACCGGGCCCTCTGACCACCATCAGTAGACAATGCAGGTGAAGTGTCTTGCCCAAGGACACAACGACACCGAAAGTCGGAGCCGGGTCTTGAACCGTCAACCCTTCGATTTCAGGGCAAACTCCTACATCCAACGCCACTGTCGCCACTGTAGACTCCACCACCTCAGGCCCAACCGCTGAGTTCACTGTTTCTGTGGGCAAGGTGTAGCGTTAGCCCCCCCCAGGCTAACAGCATTGGATGAATGAAGCCATGATTCAGTCAGGATGACGGTGCAGCGGTTACTGGTCTCCTTTTCTCAGTTGGAGTCTGAGATGAACCACTTGGTTATTCAGTGAGTGAATGTTGGAGAGCAGGATGGATGGGAGCAGAGATCTGTGGGGATCCATCATCCATCATCCATCCATCCATCATCCATCCATCATCCATCATCCATCCATCATCCATCCATCCATCATCCATCCATCCATCATCCATCCATCCATCCATCATCCATCCATCCATCATCCATCCATCCATCCATCATCCATCCATCATCCATCCATCCTCCATCCATCCATCCATCCATCATCCATCCATCCATCCATCCATCCATCCATCCATCCATCATCCATCCATCATCCATCATCCATCCATCATCCATCCATCATCCATCCATCCATCCATCCATCCATCCATCATCCATCCATCCATCATCCATCCATCCATCCATCCTCCATCCATCCATCCATCCATCATCCATCCATCCATCCTCCATCCATCCATCATCCATCCATCATCCATCATCCATCCATCCATCATCCATCCATCATTAATAGTTTGTTTCTTACCTCAAACCCAGTGATGGCGATCTGGTGCATGGAGTCATTGACAGACTTGATGATCTCTAGCATGGTAGCTAACGCCTCCTCCAGCTCAGCTATCCCTTCACCTTTACTGCATTTTAACATTTCCTGTTATAGAGGAAGAAAGAGCAAAATTATATTGTTTGGCACATCTGCTGTTTTAATTATTTCATTCAGTTTAAGTTTCAATCACTTTCACTTCAAATCCTTTGGGATTTTTACTGTGATTCTTTTCTCAGAATCACAGAAATATTAAGGAGGTCAGACCTGCAGTTTCTCCCCAGATATTTTTGGAAACATTTTTAAAGCCACTCAGCAAAACTTTTAATGCAAACACTATAAATTACATTTGTGCAAATCTCCATATTAAAAACTAAACCAAACCTCATCCTGATCATATTCCCACCCATCATGCCTCGGGTCACATTGGCTATGAGGCAGAGTAAAAATGCTCTTTCTAGGCGATACAAGCTGATGAATATTAAGCTTGGCTTTAACTTTAGCCTCTACAGCACCATCCATCAGCGCTCTTTGGGTCATCTATGTCAACATTTTAATTTAGAGGATAAAATCTCAGTTTACTCCAGGAGGTACACCGGTGACCATCATGGTATTTCCTGATGCCAGCTCCTTGTTTCCTTTCAGTGAGACACTAAATGGTGATTTTATCATTCCATGTAGAAAATAGAGAAATCAGTTTTTTTCTGCAGTGTTCTTGCAGTTGCCAGCCATACTGTGAGTGTCTGTGTGAACCTTAAGCAGAAGCTGATATTTGGTGATCCTTTGAACGGGCTTCAGCAGGTAGGCATCCAGGGAAAGCTTGTGGTCTAGTTTCTTCTGGCATTCCTGTTGTCCAAAAGATCAAAGGCTGTTTATCAGTAAATGACCATCAGATACTGAGGCCGGCTAGTTCTCTAATGTTTGCATGTATTTCTGCATAACTTACCTGGAAGAAAGGACTGTCTCCACACTGTCGCCACACAACCTCAGAGCGCGGTTTATTCTGACAGTACTTCTCATACACCTGCAGTTCTTCTTTCTGGTAACAGACATGGTTGAATGAACACTTTAATGATGCAGCATGTTTTAGGACCAGAGTCCAACTAACCTGAATTAAATATGATCCTTACTTTCACCTTACTTTTGGTCCACTGTACCAAGAGCTAAAACCCACCAAACTGATGCAGCAGCGCTGCCTCCAACTTTTCAATGACTATTGCAGCACATGCTGCACTTTATGTAAATAAGATATTCAATGCTTTTTATATTAAGTCTGTGTTTCATTCTGAGCCTCAGCAAATGTCCATTTGGAAGGTATAATGATAATCCGATTATTTCTTAATATTTGGAATAAATAATTGTACATACATTAATATTTCATACTACATTTTGTTCTTAGCTGAATCTTGTGTTGACAGGCCGCCCCTAAATGAGGGGGAAAGAGCTGGCAGGGAAAACCGAGTGATATGTGGGAGAGTTAAGAGAAAACCAGCAAACAAGTCACGACAACAAAGGGAAACAAAAAAAGGCAAGTGTACCTATGCACCACAAAACAACAACTTTTGAGCCATATTGTTGGTTTAATCCCTCCCTTTTGAGAAACAATTTCAGCTCTTGATTGTGCTCTGTTATCTGGTGAAAAAAAAGTTGTTTTCATCGATCTTGAAAAAGGAATATACTGTAGTACTTGTAAGTATTGCTATTTGTAGGAAGGAGAGGAGGTACTTGATTCATATTGAGCTAAATCACTGACAGCTTATTCAAATGTGAATGTCTACAAGCTCTCAGGGTGTTTGCATCGGGGGCGGAGCTAAACTGACAGGGTTAGTCTTTCAGTTTGAACATTTCCAATTCTCTCATTAGATGGCAATGAATGCTGTCACTGATTCTGGAGCACATCTCCCATACAGGACATATCTCTGGTAGAAATGGATTTCTTACTCACCCTCTTTAAAAAACAGGTTCCAACCAGCTCTGGGTTTTCTGCACAGTTCTCCAGCTCCATAAGGAATGTCCTGCCAATAACACAGTCAAACTAAATATGGACTCATGCTACCTGATTATTCTTGCTATTGTGGTTGCTCTAATTGGTCGGATCTTCGTGGTGAAATATTCTCATTGCTATTAACAAGATAATGAGGCAGGATAGATGTTTTATAGAGAGTTAGGAGATCATGGTTCATTTAAAAGTCTCAATGAGACCTACTCATTGGAAGTGGACTCTTGTTGGGTTTTTTTGTGCCTCTGTGCTACTCTGCTGTGCATTGTACTTTATACTTTCAGTGGCATTTCAAAAGCATTTAGCAAATATACATCTGTCCAATGCTCATAATCGACATGAGGCTGATAATGCAGGATGATATTAAACGTGGTGCAGCACTGAGGCCTCTGTTTGTTCTGTCTTTAGGATGAGCCAGTTTCTTTCTGACTGCATTGTTGGGTTTGAAATTCATCGATATGTTGTGTTCAGAGAAAATCCGTCTGATTTTCTTGGAAATTCCTTTAACCTAAAGAATTACAATGTTCTGTTTTCTCCTCTGTTTCCAGTAGTGTTGTTCTCCCTGCTGGTTGTTTTGCCTGACTTAACAAATTGGACAATCTCATGCTTCAGGTGATTTCCTAACATTTTTTTTGTTAGTTTCGTTTTTTTCTCTGTACTTGAAGGAACATTATCGGCCAATCATCTCCAACTTCTGAAACTCATCTGGTCAGTCAGCCGCACTACGACTGTGACGACAGTCCCTGTCAGCTCTGGGTGCAGGAGAGCTGCTCCCCAGGATGCTCCTATCTTTAGCGTTAAAGAGGAGCTGCTGCACTGGACAACTTTTAAAGAGAGTCTGTGCCCAAAGATTTCTGTGCCCCAGGGAGGAAATACGTCACCAATCCAACGTCAAACAAAGCAGCTTTACTCCTTATTAAAGATTAAATATTTATCTTGCACACCTAAAAATATATTCATTTATTTCAAATGACTTTTATTTTATAATTAAAATTTTATTTGATTTTTTAAGGTCTACATCAAGGTCATTGGTTGGGTGGGGCTGCATCCTAGCGCCCTCTGTTGGCCAGCTGCCAACGATGCAGGTATCAGAAAATATGACCTACTTGTTGTGAAAGTCGTATATTTCTGGCAGGTTCCCAAAGAGTTGCTCCTTCTTGTTCTCCAGCGATGGGGGGATCAGGTGGCTGAGCTCTGAATTATTCAGTTCAGCTACGTAACCCTGTGGCCAGATTCAGAGATAAAGGAGCAAAGTAAGCAAATAAGACACATTTATGCTGAAGAGTTTTGATTGTTTAAGCTACATGTTGAGCAGACTGGGACATATGGCTGGATGCTATGTTTTCCACGCCACAATCTCAGAGGGCCAATCAGAACCTAGCTGTGGGTCTAGATACGACCGAGGCGGTGAGGAAGTGGGGGCAAGTTTGTCCAACAACGGAGGGACATGAGGACCAAAAAGAGCGGGGGTCGCAGCGTTCTCACACACCTCGCTCTTCTAGCTGCTCCATCTTCACCAGGCGTTTTCTACAACTGCGGTCATACAAACAAAACAAGCGGATGGAGATTTGACCAATCAGAGGCCTCCTGGCTGCGGTCACCTACAATTTGGGAGAGGTGCAGCAGAGTGTCTGCAGAAGGGGGCGGGGGTGTCTCTTTGTTCACTGCCACACCTACGCAGATGACCTAGTTTTGAAGTATAAATCAGCCTATATGGCTAAACAGTGCAAACAGATACTGTAGAGTCTAGTTAAATAGACGCACACTACTTACCTTTGGTAACGATGTGCAGAGATCCACACAGACAGGCTCATTATCAATTTACAAAGCACAAAATCTCCTGAACACACTGAAATAGTACAGTTTGGGAGAATAGACCTCCTCCCATACCAGGGTCTTCTATTTTGGAAATTAGGATCTTAATTACCCATAGATCCCATAAAAAAACATAAAAACCCATAGATCCCAAACTCTGGACCTCCGAAGTACACTTTGCAGTTCAAACAGGAAACACTGGTTCTCAGCAAACACTGACAGTGCTCAAATAACTAAATGGTAAATGGCCTAAACTTATATAGCTCTTTATCTAGTCAGAGAACTTTACACCACATTCAGTCATTCACGTACACACTGATGGTGGTGAGTTACATGGTAGCCACAGCTGCCCTGGGGCCTACTGGCAGAAGTCAGGCTGCTGTACAGTGGCGCCACCGGGCCCTCTGACCACCATAAGTAGGCAATGCAGGAGAAGTGTCTTGCTGAAGGACACAACAACATTGAAAACCAGAGCTGGGGCTTGAACCCACAATCCTGCAGTTGCAGAAAAAAGCTTCTTCATCCATTTTGTTGCCTCTCCTACCTAAAGCTTGGTTTTCAGTTCAGTTCTGCTTAGCCATTGGTAAATAAATTATGAGTCAACTGTTCCATCATGAAAATGGATTTGATTAATAATTTACACCCATTTAGATCGTATGTATTTACATTTGCTGCTTCTCCATCCATGAATTCGCTCAGTTTGGGCTCCAGTGATTTCTGCACTTGTAAATGTTGGGATCTGGAGGCTTGTCTAACTTTCTCCACCAGAGGGCGCCTGAGATCTTCCTCCTGAGGGCGTGAGCTGACTTCGACACACCTGTTTTTCCATCTACTCATCATGAGCCCTTCATAAGGAGGAGGAGGCTGACACTTCCCTGCCAGAGTGTTTGCCAGTAATGGTACCAGCAAAACCTGAGCCAGCTTCTCTGATCTGTTATCTGATTTTTGTGAACAAGTCTGACCCTGTGTTCTTCTGCCTCTCAGATCCTGACTTATCTGGATATCTGCCCAAAGCTGGAGAAAGCAATCGCTTCCTGGAACCTGCCTGTCTTTCCTCCGCCTCAGCCTCTGTCTCTGCCCTCAGCCCTCAGCCTGCCGACCAGCCTCTGGACCCACAAGGTTCCCCCCCTGCTGATCAGAATAACCTCTGAGCAGGTATTAATCCAAGTCACTGTTTAACTGCAGGTTTCCTGGATCCACTCGAACAGATCTGTCCTCCTCTACTGCTTCCCTCCCGTGACCAGTCTGCCGAGCCAAGATCAAGTTCACATTTCTCTGTAAACTTTGTAAATAAACCATTTAACTTTTTCCCTGTCTGAAGAGTGTTTCTGCATGTGGGTTAGACGCTTAGACCCCAACATGACAGTAAATGGCTGTTTGCATGCATTGTAATGCACTCAAAACTTCTGAAGATTAGGTCATGAGAGCTGATGTCATGCTGCACTGAGACAATCAAACAGAAATGTTTATGGTATGAACTTTACATTCTCTATGGATGATGTAATCCAAACCTTTGATCTTATTGAGAAGAGGACAGAAAGCAAACCGTACCTCCATGATGCTGTGCAACTCCTCCACATAAATCCGTTCTGATTCAATCAGCTCAGTCATGATGTGTCTGCAGAGCAGAGGACAAAATCCCCAATAAACCGATTAGCAGGAGACCAGTAATTTATTTCCAATATTAGAAGAACCACCAAAATTATAATGAAGAACGTTGTTGGTGAAAACATATGATTTAAAAGATATTTCATAAGGTGAAATGACAATATTAAAAGCAGAGGGCACGGCCTTAGCGACCTCAGCAGAGGGCACAGCCATAGCGACCTTAGCAGAGGGCAAGGCCATAGCGACCTCAGCAGAGGGCACAGCCATAGCGACCTCAGCAGAGGGCACGGCCATAGCGACCTCAGCAGAGGGCACGGCCATAGCGACCTTAGAAGAGGAAACGGCCATAGCGACCTCAGCAGAGGGCACGGCCATAGCGACCTCAGCAGAGGGCACGGCCATAGCGACCTCAGCAGAGGGCACGGCCTTAGCGACCTCAGCAGAGGGCACGGCCATAGCGACCTCAGCAGAGGGAACGGCCTTAGCGACCTCAGCAGAGGGCACAGCCATAGCGACCTTAGCAGAGGGCAAGGCCATAGCGACCTCAGCAGAGGGCACAGCCATAGCGACCTCAGCAGAGGGCACGGCCATAGCGACCTCAGCAGAGGGCACGGCCATAGCGACCTTAGAAGAGGAAACGGCCATAGCGACCTCAGCAGAGGGAACGGCCTTAGCGACCTCAGCAGAGGGCACGGCCTTAGCGACCTCTTCAGAGGGCACGGCCTTAGCGACCTCAGCAGAGGGCACGGCCTTAGCGACCTCAGCAGAGGGCACGGCCTTAGCGACCTCAGCAGAGGGCACAGCCATAGCGACCTCAGCAGAGGGCACAGCCTTAGCGACCTCAGCAGAGGGCACAGCCTTAGCGACCTCAGCAGAGGGCACAGCCATAGCGTCCTCAGCAGAGGGCACGGCCTTAGCGACGTCAGCAGAGGGCACAGCCATAGCGACCTCAGCAGAGGGCACAGCCATAGCGACCTCAGCAGAGGGCACGGCCATAGCGACCTCAGCAGAGGGCACGGCCTTAGCGACCTCAGCAGAGGGCACGGCCTTAGCGACCTGACTAGAGGGCACGGCCTTAGCGACCTCTTCAGAGGGCACGGCCATAGCGACCTCTTCAGGGGGCACGGCCATAGCGACCTCTTCAGAGGGCACGGCCATAGCGACCTCAGCAGAGGGCACGGCCATAGCAACCTCAGCAGAGGGCACGGCCTTAGCGACCTCTTCAGAGGGCACGGCCATAACGACCTCAGCAGAGGGCACGGCCTTAGCGACCTCAGCAGAGGGCACGGCCATAGCGACCTCAGCAGAGGGCACGGCCTTAGCGACCTCAGCAGAGGGCACGGCCTTAGCGACATCAGCAGAGGGCACGGCCTTAGCGACCTGACTAGAGGGCACGGCCTTAGCGACCTGACTAGAGGGCACGGCCTTAGCGACCTGACTAGAGGGCACGGCCTTAGCGACCTCTTCAGAGGGCACGGCCATAGCGACCTCTTCAGAGGGCACGGCCATAGCGACCTCAGCAGAGGGCACGGCCATAGCGACCTCAGCAGAGGGCACGGCCTTAGCGACCTCAGCAGAGGGCACGGCCTTAGCGACCTCTTCAGAGGGCACGGCCATAGTGACCTCAGCAGAGGGCACGGCCTTAGCGACCTCTTCAGAGGGCACGGCCTTAGCGACCTCTTCAGAGGGCACGGCCATAACGACCTCAGCAGAGGGCACGGCCTTAGCGACCTCTTCAGAGGGCACGGCCATAGCGACCTCAGCAGAGGGCACGGCCTTAGCGACCTCAGCAGAGGGCACGGCCTTAGCGACCTCTTCAGAGGGCACGGCCATAGCGACATCAGCAGAGGGCACGGCCTTGGCGACCTCAGCAGAGGGCACGGCCTTAGCGACCTTAGCAGAGGGCACAGCCATAGCGACCTCAGCAGAGGGCACGGCCTTAGCGACCTCAGCAGAGGGCAAGGCCTTAGCGACCTCAGCAGAGGGCACGGCCATAGCGACCTCAGCAGAGGGCAAAGCCATAGCGACCTCAGCAGAGGGCACGGCCATAGCGACCTCAGCAGAGGGCACGGCCATAGCGACCTCAGCAGAGGGCACGGCCTTAGCGACCTCAGCAGAGGGCACGGCCTTAGCGACCTCAGCAGAGGGCACGGCCTTAGCGACCTCTTCAGAGGGCACAGCCATAGCGACCTCAGGAGAGGGCACGGCCTTAACAACCTCAGCAGAGGGCACGGCCTTAACGACCTCAGCAGAGGGCACGGCCTTAGCGACCTCAGCAGAGGGCACGGCCTTAGCGACCTCAGCAGAGGGAATGGCCTTAGCGACCTCAGCAGAGGGCACGGCCTTAGCAACCTCAGCAGAGGGCACGGCCTTAGCGACCTGACTAGAGCGCACGGCCTTAGCGACCTCTTCAGAGGGCACGGCCATAGCGACCTCTTCAGAGGGCACGGCCATAGCGACCTCAGCAGAGGGCACGGCCATAGCGACCTCTTCAGAGGGCACGGCCATAACGACCTCAGCAGAGGGCAAGGCCTTAGCGACCTCTTCAGAGGGCACGGCCATAGCGACATCAGCAGAGGGCACGGCCTTGGCGACCTCAGCAGAGGGCACGGCCTTAGCGACCTTAGCAGAGGGCACAGCCATGGCGACCTCAGCAGAGGGCACGGCCTTAGCGACCTCAGCAGAGGGCAAGGCCTTAGCGACCTCAGCAGAGGGCACGGCCATAGCGACCTCAGCAGAGGGCACAGCCATAGCGACCTCAGCAGAGGGCAAGGCCTTAGCGACCTCAGCAGAGGGCACAACCTTAGCGACCTCTTCAGAGGGCATGGCCTCAGCGACCTCAGCAGAGGGCATGGCCTTAGCGACCTCTTCAGAGGGCGCGACCTCAGCAGAGTGCACGGCCTTAGCGACCTCAGCAGAGGGCACAGCCATAGCGACCTCAGCAGAGGGCACAGCCATAGCGACCTCAGCAGAGGGCACGGCCATAGCGACCTCAGCAGAGGGCACGGCCTTAGCGACCTCAGCAGAGGGCACGGCCTTAGCGACCTCAGCAGAGGGCACGGCCTTAGCGACATCAGCAGAGGGCATGGCCTTAGCGACCTCTTCAGAGGGCACGGCCTTAGCGACCTCAGCAAAGGGCACGGCCTTAGCGACCTCAGCAGAGGGCACAGCCATAGCGACCTCAGCAGAGGGCATGGCCTTAGCAACCTCAGCAGAGGGCACGGCCATAGCGACCTCTTCAGAGGGCGCGACCTCAGCAGAGGGCACGGCCTTAGCGACCTCTTCAGAGGGCACGGCCATAGCGACCTCAGCAGAGGGCACGGCCTTAGCGACCTCAGCAGAGGGCACGGCCTTAGCGACCTCAGCAGAGGGCACGGCCTTAGCGACCTCTTCAGAGGGCACGGCCTTAGCGACCTCAGCAGAGGGCACGGCCTTAGCGACCTCAGCAGAGGGAACGGCCTTAGCGACCTCAGCAGAGGGAACGGCCTTAGCGACCTCTTCAGAGGGCACGGCCATAGCGACCTCAGCAGAGGGCACGGCCATAGCGACCTCAGCAGAGGGCACGGCCTTAGCGACCTCAGCAGAGGGCACGGCCATAGCGACATCAGCAGAGGGCACGGCCTTAGCGACCTCAGCAGAGGGCACAGCCTTGGCGACCTCAGCAGAGGGCACGGCCTTAGCGACCTTAGCAGAGGGCACAGCCATAGCGACCTCAGCAGAGGGCACGGCCTTAGCGACCTCAGCAGAGGGCAAGGCCTTAGCGACCTCAGCAGAGGGCACGGCCATAGCGACCTCAGCAGAGGGCACAGCCATAGCGACCTCAGGAGAGGGCACGGCCTTAACGACCTCAGCAGAGGGCACGGCCTTAGCGACCTCAGCAGAGGGCACGGCCTTAGCGACCTCAGCAGAGGGCACGGCCTTAGCGACCTCAGCAGAGGGAACGGCCTTAGCGACCTCAGCAGAGGGCACGGCCTTAGCGACCTCAGCAGAGGGCACGGCCTTAGCGACCTTAGCAGAGGGCACAGCCATGGCGACCTCAGCAGAGGGCACGGCCTTAGCGACCTCAGCAGAGGGCAAGGCCTTAGCGACCTCAGCAGAGGGCACGGCCATAGCGAACTCAGCAGAGGGCACAGCCATAGCGACCTCAGCAGAGGGCAAGGCCTTAGCGACCTCAGCAGAGGGCACAACCTTAGCGACCTCTTCAGAGGGCATGGCCTCAGCGACCTCAGCAGAGGGCATGGCCTTAGCGACCTCTTCAGAGGGCGCGACCTCAGCAGAGTGCACGGCCTTAGCGACCTCAGCAGAGGGCACAGCCATAGCGACCTCAGCAGAGGGCACAGCCATAGCGACCTCAGCAGAGGGCACGGCCTTAGCGACCTCAGCAGAGGGCACGGCCTTAGCGACCTCAGCAGAGGGCACGGCCTTAGCGACATCAGCAGAGGGCATGGCCTTAGCGACCTCTTCAGAGGGCACGGCCTTAGCGACCTCAGCAAAGGGCACGGCCTTAGCGACCTCAGCAGAGGGCACAGCCATAGCGACCTCAGCAGAGGGCATGGCCTTAGCGACCTCAGCAGAGGGCACGGCCATAGCGACCTCTTCAGAGGGCGCGACCTCAGCAGAGGGCACGGCCTTAGCGACCTCTTCAGAGGGCACGGCCATAGCGACCTCAGCAGAGGGCACGGCCTTAGCGACCTCAGCAGAGGGCACGGCCTTAGCGACCTCTTCAGAGGGCACGGCCTTAGCGACCTCAGCAGAGGGCACGGCCTTAGCGACCTCAGCAGAGGGAACGGCCTTAGCGACCTCAGCAGAGGGAACGGCCTTAGCGACCTCAGCAGAGGGAACGGCCTTAGCGACCTCTTCAGAGGGCACGGCCATAGCGACCTCAGCAGAGGGCACGGCCATAGCGACCTCAGCAGAGGGCACGGCCTTAGCGACCTCAGCAGAGGGCACGGCCATAGCGACATCAGCAGAGGGCACGGCCTTAGCGACCTCAGCAGAGGGCACAGCCTTGGCGACCTCAGCAGAGGGCACGGCCTTAGCGACCTTAGCAGAGGGCACAGCCATAGCGACCTCAGCAGAGGGCACGGCCTTAGCGACCTCAGCAGAGGGCAAGGCCTTAGCGACCTCAGCAGAGGGCACGGCCATAGCGACCTCAGCAGAGGGCACAGCCATAGCGACCTCAGCAGAGGGCAAGGCCTTAGTGACCTCAGCAGAGGGCACAGCCATACCGACCTCAGCAGAGGGCACGGCCTTAGCGACCTCAGCAGAGGGCACAACCTTAGCGACCTCAGCAGAGGGCACAACCTTAGCGACCTCAGCAGAGGGCACGGCCTTAGCGACCTCAGCAGAGGGCACAGCCTTAGCGACCTCAGCAGAGGGTACGGCCTTAGCGACCTCAGCAGAGGGCACGGCCTTAGCGACCTCTTCAGAGGGCGCGACCTCAGCAGAGTGCACGGCCTTAGCGACCTCTTCAGAGGGCACGGCCATAGCGACCTCAGCAGAGGGCAAGGCCTTAGCGACCTCAGCAGAGGGCACGTCCTTAGCGACCTCAGCAGAGGGCACGGCCTTAGCGACCTCAGCAGAGGGCACAGCCATAGCGACCTCAGCAGAGGGCACAGCCATAGCGACCTCAG
This sequence comes from Cyprinodon diabolis, assembly GCA_030533445.1. Classification (NCBI taxonomy): domain Eukaryota; kingdom Metazoa; phylum Chordata; class Actinopteri; order Cyprinodontiformes; family Cyprinodontidae; genus Cyprinodon; species Cyprinodon diabolis. The sequence continues at coordinate 204,707 of CM060070.1, read as the reverse complement.
CAGAGGGCACGGCCTTAGCGACCTCAGCAGAGGGCATGGCCTTAGCGACCTCCTCAGAGGGCACGGCCTTAGCGACCTCAGCAAAGGGCACGGCCTTAGCGACCTCAGCAAAGGGCACGGCCTTAGCGACCTCAGCAAAGGGCACGGCCTTAGCGACCTCAGCAGAGGGCACGGCCTTAGCGACCTCAGCAAAGGGCACGGCCTTAGCGACCTCAGCAGAGGGCACGGCCTTAGCGACCTCAGCAGAGGGCATGGCCTTAGCGACCTCCTCAGAGGGCACGGCCTTAGCGACCTCAGCAAAGGGCACGGCCTTAGCGACCTCAGCAGAGGGCACGGCCATAGCGACCTCAGCAGAGGGCACGGCCTTAGCGACCTCTTCAGAGGGCACAGCCATAGCGACCTCAGCAGAGGGCACGGCCTTAGCGACCTCTTCAGAGGGCACGGCCTTAGCGACCTCAGCAGAGGGCACGGCCTTAGCGACCTCTTCAGAGGGCACGGCCTTAGCGACCTCAGCAGAGGGAACGGCCTAAGCGACCTCAGCAGAGGGAACGGCCTTAGCGACCTCTGCAGAGGGAACGGCCTTAGCGACCTCAGCAGAGGGAACGGCCTTAGCGACCTGACTAGAGGGCACAGCCTTAGCGACCTCTTCAGAGGGCACGGCCATAGCGACCTCTTCAGAGGGCACGGCCATAGCGACCTCAGCAGAGGGCACGGCCTTAGCGACCTCAGCAGAGGGCACGGCCTTAGCGACCTCTTCAGAGGGCACGGCCATAACGACCTCAGCAGAGGGCACGGCCTTAGCGACCTCAGCAGAGGGCACGGCCTTAGCGACCTCAGCAGAGGGCACGGCCTTAGCGACCTCAGCAGAGGGAACGGCCTTAGCGACCTCAGCAGAGGGAACGGCCTTAGCGACCTGACTAGAGGGCACGGCCTTAGCGACCTCTTCAGAGGGCACGGCCATAGCGACCTCTTCAGAGGGCACGGCCATAGCGAACTCAGCAGAGGGCACGGCCTTAGCGACCTCAGCAGAGGGCACGGCCTTAGCGACCTTTTCAGAGGGCACGGCCATAACGACCTCAGCAGAGGGCACGGCCTTAGCGACCTCTTCAGAGGGCACGGCCATAGCGACCTCAGCAGAGGGCACGGCCTTAGCGACCTCTTCAGAGGGCACGGCCTTAGCGACCTCAGCAGAGGGCACGGCCTTAGCAGAGGGCACGGCCTTAGCGAACTCAGCAGAGGGCACGGCCTTAGCGAACTCAGCAGAGGGCACGGCCTTAGCGACCTTTTCAGAGGGCACGGCCATAACGACCTCAGCAGAGGGCACGGCCTTAGCGACCTCTTCAGAGGGCACGGCCATAGCGACCTCAGCAGAGGGCACGGCCTTAGCGACCTCTTCAGAGGGCACGGCCTTAGCGACCTCAGCAGAGGGCACGGCCTTAGCGACCTCTTCAGAGGGCGCGACCTCAGCAGAGGGCACGGCCTTAGCGACCTCTTCAGAGGGCACGGCCATAGCGACCTCAGCAGAGGGCACGGCCTTAGCGACCTCTTCAGAGGGCACGGCCTTAGCGACCTCAGCAGAGGGCACGGCCTTAGCAGAGGGCACGGCCTTAGCGACCTCTTCAGAGGGCACGGCCATAGCGAACTCAGCAGAGGGCACGGCCTTAGCGACCTCAGCAGAGGGCACGGCCTTAGCGACCTCAGCAGAGGGCACGGCCTTAGCGACCTTTTCAGAGGGCACGGCCATAACGACCTCAGCAGAGGGCACGGCCTTAGCGACCTCTTCAGAGGGCACGGCCATAGCGACCTCAGCAGAGGGCACGGCCTTAGCGACCTCTTCAGAGGGCACGGCCTTAGCGACCTCAGCAGAGGGCACGGCCTTAGCGACCTCTTCAGAGGGCGCGACCTCAGCAGAGGGCACGGCCTTAGCGACCTCTTCAGAGGGCACGGCCATAGCGACCTCAGCAGAGGGCACGGCCTTAGCGACCTCTTCAGAGGGCACGGCCTTAGCGACCTCAGCAGAGGGCACGGCCTTAGCGACCTCTTCAGAGGGCACGGCCATAGCGAACTCAGCAGAGGGCACGGCCTTAGCGAACTCAGCAGAGGGCACGGCCTTAGCGACCTCAGCAGAGGGCACGGCCTTAGCGACCTTTTCAGAGGGCACGGCCATAGCGACCTCAGCAGAGGGCACGGCCATAGCGACCTCAGCAGAGGGCACGGCCATAGCGACCTCAGCAGAGGGCACGGCCTTAGCGACCTCTTCAGAGGGCACGGCCTTAGCGACCTCAGCAGAGGGCACGGCCTTAGCGACCTCTTCAGAGGGCGCGACCTCAGCAGAGGGCACGGCCTTAGCGACCTCTTCAGAGGGCACGGCCTTAGCGACCTCAGCAGAGGGCACAGCCTTAGCGACCTCAGCAGAGGGCACGGCCATAGCGACCTCAGCAGAGGGCACGGCCTTAGCGACCTCAGCAGAGGGCACGGCCATAGCGACCTCAGCAGAGGGCATGGCCTTAGCGACCTCTTCAGAGGGCACGGCCTTAGCGACCTCAGCAGAGGGCACGGCCTTAGCAGAGGGCACGGCCTTAGCGACCTCTTTAGAGGGCACGGCCATAGCGAACTCAGCAGAGGGCACGGCCATAGCGACCTCAGCAGAGGGCACGGCCTTAGCGACCTTTTCAGAGGGCACGGCCATAGCGACCTCAGCAGAGGGCACGGCCATAGCGACCTCAGCAGAGGGCACGGCCTTAGCGACCTCTTCAGAGGGCACGGCCTTAGCGACCTCAGCAGAGGGCACGGCCTTAGCGACCTCTTCAGAGGGCGCGACCTCAGCAGAGGGCACGGCCTTAGCGACCTCTTCAGAGGGCACGGCCTTAGCGACCTCAGCAGAGGGCACGGCCATAGCGACCTCAGCAGAGGGCATGGCCATAGCGACCTCAGCAGAGGGCACGGCCATAGCGACCTCAGCAGAGGGCACGGCCTTAGCGACCTTGGTATACTAAGTAGATCTATGCAGCTGCTTCAGATGTTATCATCCCAACAAATGGTCTTTATTAGAGGTTATCAGTCCCATAGAATGGCTTCAGATTTTGCCAGTAGAATCATTAGGTTATCATCGAGTTAATCCTAATCCTAACCATAAAGCCATTGCTTGTCCTGCCGTGGAATTAATTAATCTATTTATGTGTAATCTGAAAATAATTTCAGTAGTTCTTCATGTACTGCAATTATAACTAAATAAAAATAAAATGAACCGCATCTCGCTCATGTTAAATAAAACAAAAACAAATAAATGTCATATCCTATCAATTGAGTTGTAGAATCCTCTCCCTAAGGAGGGCGGAGCAGGAGGACACTCAGAGTTTACTAAAGGGAACCTGCTGCTGACCTGGTTAGCTCTAGGAGGATGTTACTATGGTAACAGAAACAGAAGATGAGGAAAACTCTGAGTTTCCCTGTTTTCAGGTTTAGAAAACATAGTTTTCAGTAAACCTCAGCAGCCGCCACCATGTCCACATTTTGGGACCCATCTTAGCACGGGGCTAATGCAAGTCTGCAAACGGAGTCCAGTCTGTTCATTGTTTTCTGCACTATAACCACAACACCACCTTCTAAATCCATTATATAAATGAATCCGTCCCTAGTAAAGTGCAGCTCAGTGTCATGGCCTTACATCATGTTTTTATCCTGTATTTTTCAGAGTTTTCAGGATCCTGAACAAATGGGGGCTTGTTGAAGCCCAGACATGGCTGACACTTAGAAGTGGGCATATTGCATAAAAATATTTAGCAAAACATTGATTGAAGACCTTTCGAGAAAGTTTTCTCCTATAAAGAGACAAAGAGGTAATTTGTAACATTTCTAACTGAATATATTTAATCATTTGGTTTTATGAATTAGGGGTAAACATAGTTTACACTGAGGAGCAGCAAACTTTTAGTAGGAAAAAAGTATCTTATAATTTGTGTAAATCCAAAGATAAGCAACCAAGATGAAGTTTTTCTCAAAGACGTGGGGAGTTTGTTTCATGGGGGGGTCATTAGTGTTGGTACCTGCGTCTATTGGACAGAGTCTCCTCGCTCTCATTTGAAACCACAACATGCGTTGAACCTCCTTGGCTCTCCTCATGCATCACTTCAATCTGTGAAAATAAACAAACACGAATATTTATGGATTACAGGATGCTTTTATTTCATAAGACAGGAAATTGTTTTGTCATTTCCTGTTTTTTCAGACTATCAAACTAACTAGACAGTAGAAGTCCCAGAGAATTCCGGTTTTCCTGCAAGCCCCCCCTTAAGTTAGTGTATTCACTCTGCCTTGCTAACTGTCCTTGTTGTAATGCTAATAACCTGTGATGTGACCAGTCCTTCTACATGAGACTGGATAAAGGCTGAAACTAACTGGCATCAGAACCAGAGCATGCTCCAAACACTTTTCATTACCTTCCTCTGCAACATCAGACCTTTTTGCAGGAATATCTTGATAAGTCAGATCTAAATCTTTTATTTAAACCTATTGAACAACCGGATATCATACGGGTCCTAGTTCCTGAGCTGAGAACAGGTCATAACCAGCTTTTCCAACAAGGCAAGGCAGAGCCTGTTTATATTGTCCATTCACCAACAGACTCATTTATATTGCAAAGCTCACTATGTGAAAGAAACTTAGAGAATAATTGTATTCTGTCTGTTCTCACCTTTTCATGTCTTTCAACATTTCAGCTTAGAGAATGAAAAACAGTCTGACTTCAGTATAGCAGTAACATTTATTTCACCAAGGAAAAGCTCTACCGATGAAGCTACAATTGTCCCATTTAGCAGTTTCTACAAACCCAAGGTGAGTCCTTCCTGCATTTGCGACAGGTATACTTTGTGCAGTGCACACAGCGCTCAGTGCTGTGGTTCCTGTTGCAGAGAATGAACACCTGGCCTGCTTGTGATAACAATGAAAAAATATTTTTTTTAAAATAGAGCTTTGCACCTTTTCCCAAAGTAAGAGTAGTAGTCTGAACTGGATGAGGTTATCTATGTATCCTACAAGTTTGGAGGCACTACAGTGATCTATAGTGTAATCATTGCTCATTTTATACTTATTCTAATAATAAAATAGAGGTGCCATTTATTTAGGCTTTGGTAAATTCCTCAAAAAAAGTATTATTTTTGAATCCAATAAATGTGATATGAAAGACATGAGATACACATAAAATGAATGTGATAATAATCCACCTCTCCTTGGTGACGCTTTTGAATATTTCTCTCTGGTTATTTTGCAAATTGCAGACGGAGCATTTGTGGAGCAGTGAGCTCCCCATAGGGTCCAATGTAATTCTCCCAGCGCGATAGAAGACTCGTTTTGAGGAAACTACGGTTGTAGCTCACCGTCTGCCTTGCTGTGGTTGCGGAGAGGTATATGTTTTGTAGAATTAATTATTTTAATTATTTTAGGTATAAATTGGGAAAAGCCGAATCTGTGAATATATTGCCAACTTTACTGCAGTCTCACGATGCTCTCTCTCCGCTGCTCCGCTGCAGCTGACTTGAGTCATAGTTGCCCCCTAGTAAATAGGGCAGATCATGGTATAAATATTGTTGCTTTCTACAGCGTTCCAGCTCATGCAGATATTTTCATTGTACAGATCAGTTATCGTCTGATCGCTGCACTGGTGGCTCCGCTGAAATCGTTCCGGTTTTAGCGACACTGATGACCTAGACCTAGTTATATTTAATTATAAATATGATTTTTTTCCCCCTGTGCTCTCAGGTGAATCCCTCTTTAATGGAGAGGCTTGAGCTAAAACCGAATGGTTCTCGAGCCACAGCGCTAATGGGGCATTTTACATATGAAAAGGGATTCATGAGCTATGAAGTACTGTTGGGGGGACTGGAGACTGATAAAAATTCTCGTTTCTGTAGGATTTCTAGTGTTAAATATTAGAAGTTTAGCTCAGAAAATCTTTTTCACGCAACATTTTGTAACTTTTAGCCACTAGGGGCAATGTTGGTGTCAGCAGATTGAGCGTCATGTCTGCTAGGAAGTGTGTTGGTGGTGGGCGTGAACGCAGGGAGGATCCATCACTCACCTTCTGGCTCACCCTATGATGGGGATGAAGTCTGGAGGAGAACTGACGGTTTCCTCCTGTGAACCCCCTTTATACCAAAACGCTGCCAATACGCCATTATACAGTAGCTGGAAATTAGAAACACGTTCAGCGCTTGTCTGGAACACGTCAGATACGCTGATATGTTGGAGAAAAGTTCTGGATAAGTTACGCAGAAGTTACTCAGAGGTTTAGGATCAGCTAGATGCCATGACTGATGAGGAACTGACACTGAACGGATGTCAGCCATCAGATAACTGACCTGGAACTGATGGCAGACGCTGGCAAATGCGGGCATACAGCATAATCAAAGTACCTGCCGTATGCCGATGTTTGCCAGTGTGTTTCAGCCTAAATGGTCAAGGTGTTACAGGAGCTTTATAACCCTAACAGAGCACTTTGCTCTCAATCTGCAGGTTTACTAGTGGTTCCTAGAATTTCTAAAAGTAGAATGGGAGGCAGATCTTTTAGTTCTCAGGCTCCTCTCCTGTGGAACCAACTACCAGTTTTAGTCTGTGAGGCTGTTCTATTCATGTTTGACTGTGACTTCATCCTTGAAAGACATGGATGTGATATCAGACGTGATATCCGCTGGGCTGCTGCCTTTAACAGCTTAGATTATAGGGTTTGGCCTATTTTTTTTAGTTTTTAGTCCTGTTTCTTTCTTTGACACGCATTGACTGAAAAAGTCTTATTAAACAAGGATTTGAGATCTGGTGTTTCTTCATTCAGCCAACATTATTCGGACACTGCAAGGTAGAGCAGATACCCTGCTGCCAATATTCCTGCCTGTTCGGGTCACAGCTTTTCCACAACAGGGAAACATTTCCACTGACAGGATAGACAGTTTCTCACAAACTGAAGCTTTTGTTGATGTGACCTTGACAGTCTAGCCTCCTACCATAACATCTAAAACTGTAAAACAGCTTTTTAGGCGTCGCTAAGATAAGACCTGTACCTAGAATGAATACTTTTAAGAGTAAGTAAATAAATATTAGCACTCATAGTTAACAGGAGAAGGGAAGTGATAGTAAATGCATTTTCTGACCACTCATGAAAACTGTCTTACAACTAGTCTGCCTAGTTTCCTGTTTCCTGTTACTTTTTCTGTAAAGTCATCTCAGGTCCCTGTAAAGATTCATTCAACAGTTCAGTTCATTTGAATTAGAGTTGGTCAACAACTCTGTGTTGTTTTAATGTGGGGAGCATTAAAGTTTGCTGGAAAATAAGTGTGAGAGTTCAAAGTACCTTTATGCCTCCCTTGGTCCTCCTTATGTTCTTCTTCTTGTTGGGATCAGCTTCAGCCGGCAGTTTGCTGCTGTTGGAGTTATCAGACAGCTTCCGAGCCAAGGCTGAAATAAAATCATAATAACAAAATAAAATCAACAATTCCGATAGTTTTTAATTAGCTCAGGTCGCTGAAGTGAAGTAGTAGAGATAAAAGTGAGTCTGTATAAGTTTCCAGCCATAATGCTGAATGTTTGAGTGAGATACTCACCCTGCTGGCCCACCGGTGTCCTGCTGGGGTTCTTCTGTGTGGGACGTTTAGGAGATGACTCCGGCCGCGGAGCAACTGGCTGAATGGGTCTCGTCTGTTTTGCTGATAGCCTCTTAAGGCTTACTTGTCTCTTCTCAATCATCTCCTGAACATCTTCCAGCCGTTTGAGGGCCCTGAGCACATTGCCCTGCAAACCGATCTCAAAATGAAATGGCCAAAAAATATTCTTCAAATCATCAGTTTACCAACGTTATTGTTCTGTGAGGCGCACCTTTATATGCTCTGATAGGACGCTCTCATATTGGTTGTGAAGGTTCCTCAGTTCTGTCACTTGGTTCTTTTCTGCCGACTCCAAAAAGTGTTGGATGTCTATTAAAGCTGATTCTGCCCCTTCCTGGGACTGACACTTATCCACCGCTTGGGAAGCCAGCAGGTAGATCCCTGACTCACACCACTGGTTAATCTAGACAGAAAATACCAGCAGGTTAGAGCCCAGCCAGGTTAGGATGCATGATTACAGGTAAATGTTAAACCTCAGTATTTATCGAGTGTAATAAATACGCTGCTGATAAAATCTGGAGGCCAGATGAGCAGCAAACTAAACTCTCACTAAACTCCTGTCACCAATTATTATCAGGCTTCTGCTGCATTATTAGCAGGTTTGGGCGATGAATGATAATAAGTAAATAAATAATTAAATAAAGGAAGCTCATTTACTACGAGCGTCATTTACTTTCTCGAACATTAAAGGTTGGAATGTTTAATTCTATATCAAAATTTGTCTGCTGTTTACACAAAGCTTATACAAAAGGACATTTGATTTTGTACAGTTTCCAGAACATTTCCATTCCTTAAAGTGCAGCAGTGTCAAATAAAACGTTGGGGAAAAAAACATGGTGCAGCAAACATCGATGTGGAAGTTCACAGCATTAATATCTATGCTGCAAATCTGCAGTATTTGGTTTGGTGTCATCAGTCTGATGCAAAGTCTGAGATTTAGAGTTCAACAGTTCATCAGTGTGATGGCGGTGGGGAAGAAGCTGCTGCAGAACCTGCTGGTCCTGCATTGAATGCTGTGAAGCCTCTTCCCAGAGGGCAGCAGGGAGAACAGTCCATGGTGGGGGGGTGAGGGGCTGGGTTCTCCCTGCAGAGAGCTAATCAAAAGCCTAAAAGCAGAGAGGATCATGGGGGCTCCTCTTCCCTCCATTAGAGACATTTCATCCCAGCACTGTGTGTCCAGAGCCCGTGACATCATCAATGACCCCCCCCCCCCCCCCCCCCCCCACAAGGCCTTGTTTGAGTGAACTCTATAAAACCTGGAACTGATTGCTATTTCAGACATTTTAAATAGAAAAATCTTCCTGGATGGGAAGAGAAACGTCTTCAAACTCGGAAACAAAGTCCAGTGGATTGTTTTTACTTCCAGATCAATGAACATTTGAGATCAACTTCCAGATCAATGAACATTTGATCACTGCTGCACTTTATGGATGGAAATGTTCTGATGGCTGAACAAAATGAAATTTAAGCAGTCTAAAGACTACAGAGTTTTAGTGACAGTGATTTGTGTTCATAGTGAAGGGAACAAACATTTGGTCATCACGAGGTATATTTAATAAGAAAAAATAACTAATTTACTCACCAGACTAAACTTCTAAAGCGATACATAGAAACACGTTAGGCTTTAAGTGCTGATGGCATTTTATTGACATTTCATATTATTTATTGTAGACCAAAACCTTAGTATCAAAGATTAATGTGATCATTTCAAGAGCGCCTGCATAAAACAGTTTTTAATCATAAACTTCTGCCATTCAGAGGACTCTAGCGCCATCCAGTGACTGAGGGAGAAAGTGGCATATTCAGGAGAACGGCTGAGAGCTGGAATATTGGGTTTTATGGAGTTTACATGGATCAGATTCAGCTTTTCCTTTGCTTTTTGATTCAGCCTTTATAGGATGGCGTCGGCTTATTGAAGTTTCCTAAGGATCCAGAGCTGATTTCAAAATCTACTTTAACACTGCAGACAAAGTTTGACCAACCTGAGGTAACTGTCGTCAGTCTGTCATAAAATCCAACTTTTTCAAATCCAATCTGGGCCACAGAAGGAATGTGACGGCAGTCTGAACAGCCAAGCCACCCTTATCGGATTTAATTGGACAAAGATGTCACTATGACAACAAGGAACAGTGTAGGGGGAGGGACAATGACTTCTTGGATTTAATAAGTAATTGGAACATAAAATGATCCAGAAGGGGTCAAACCTGGGGTCAACTGCTCAGCTGACAACAACGCTGCAGCCATGCATTTCACCCAGTAGGTGTCGCTGCACGCAGAGATGGGTTTCTACTTTCTATTAACCACAGAGCTGCTGTGGAGCTACTGAAGGGAGGATGTTTGATTCAAAAATCATCATAATAAACCTGGTTTGTCCTGCTGCTTGTTTTTAATGCAAAATTACAGGAAATCAATATTTCAACCGTTTAAAGCAACCAACCAAGAAAAGCTGGAGGGAAAGCAGCTTTATATTTTCAAACTGTCAAATTTTTCCAATCAGCTTTAACCCCTCCTGTTGTTACCTTCTCAACGCCCGTATGTATGTGCAGGGATTTAGACAAGACATCCGACTTCTTCCTGGCCTCGTTGCTGAAGTCATCACAGACTCTCCGGAGCTCCACACATTTAGGGCGGATGGAGTCCACCGCATAGTGGTTGCTTTGGATGAGCTGATCACCGTGCATGGCATGGAGCTGCGCCTTTTCCACTGTTGGCTGAGGAAAATACAAGTTTTGACAGAAATATTAGTATCCACTTTTTTAAATAATAATTATTCATTAAAATATATTATCTTTGTTTTCACAAAAGGCTGGACCTATGAATAAAGGGAGCTTTAAATGTTAAATGTTTAAATTTATATATTCTTTGGTTTAGAACCAAAGAATATATACACTACCGTTCAAAAGTTTGGGGTCACATTGAAATTTCCTTATTTTTGAAGGAAAAGCGCTGTACTTTTCAATGAAGATAACTTTAAACTAGTCTTAACTTTAAGAAATGCACTCTATCCATTGCTAATGTGGTAAATGACTATTCTAGCTGCAAATGTTGGTGCAATATCTACATAGGTGTATAGAGGCCCATTTCCAGCAACTATCACTCCAGTGTTCTAATGGTACAATGTGTTGCTCATTGGCTCAGAAGGCTAATTGATGATTAGAAAACCTTTGTGCAATCATGTTCACACATCTGAAAACAGTTTAGCTCGTTACAGAAGCTACAAAACTGACCTTCCTTTGAGCAGATTGAGTTTCTGGAGCATCACATTTGTGGGGTCAATTAAACGCTCAAAATGGCCAGAAAAAGAGAACTTTCATCTGAAACTCGACAGTCTATTCTTCTTCTTAGAAATGAAGGCTATTCCATGCGAGAAATTGCTAAGAAATTGAAGACTTCCTACAACGGTGTGTACTACTCCCTTCAGAGGACAGCACAAACAGGCTCTAACCAGAGCAGAAAAAGAAGTGGGAGGCTGCGTTGCACAACTGAGCAAGAAGATAAGTACATTAGAGTCTCTAGTGTGAGAAACAGACGCCTCACAGGTCCCCAACTGGCATCTTCATTAAATAGAACCCGCATAACACCAGTGTCAACATCTACAGTAAAGAGGCGGCTGCAGGATTCTGGGCTTCAGGGCAGAGTGGCAAAGAAAAAGCCATATCTGAGACTGGCCAATAAAAGAAAAAGATTAAGATGGGCAAAAGAACACAGACATTGGACAGAGGAAGACTGGAACAAAGTGTTGTGGACGGATGGATCCAAGTTTAAGGTGTTTGGATCACAAAGAAGAACGTTTGTGAGACGCAGAACAAATGAAAAGATGCTGGAAGAATGCCTGACGCCATCTGTTAAGCACGGTGGAGGTGATGTGATGGTCTGGGGTTGCTTTGGTGCTGGTAAGGTGGGAGATTTGTACAGGGTAAAAGGGATTCTGAATAAGGAAGGCTATCAATCCATTTTGCAACGCCATGCGATACCCAGTGGACAGCGCTGGATTGGAGCCAATTTCATCCTACAACAGGACAATGACCCTAAACACACCTCCAAATTGTGCAGAACTATTTAGAGCAGAAGCAGGCAGCTGGTATTCTATGGGTAATGGAGTGGCCAGCGCAGTCACCAGATCTGAACCCCACTGAGCTGTTGTGGGAGCAGCTTGACCGTATGGTAGCAAGAAGTTCCCATCCAACCAATCCAACTGGTGGAAGCTGCTTCTGGAAGCGTGGGGGGCAATTTCTCCAGATTATGTGCCTTTAAGGGGCCATTATGTGCTATCATGAGTGGGTTAACAGACCTGAGTGTTTTCCTCAAGAGCTTTAATCTCTTTCAGCAGATGCTCCACTCTGGCCACACAATCCCCAGCATCGGGTACATTTCTTAGAGAGTCCATCAGGTGATCTAGAGACACTTTAATCTGAAGAAAAAAAACACAAAAAAGAAACAAAGTCTCATTTTTACTCAAGCAATACTTAAAACAGAGGCACAAAGAAAACCCATAAAAGATCAATAAGACCAAGAATTATATGAAACTTTAAAATAAACAACCCACAAATGTTGTATGTTATATATAAAGAATTGCATTTTACCTTAAAAAAATGGTAGAGAAAGGCTTCCAAGCATTCCAACGTCTGCCCAGACCCCCCTATAGGGCACTATAGTGTGGTTACGCCTATAGACATTATATACTAGACGCCTCGATGGGCGGGGTCTGTCTATGCTGCAGTTGAGTGTCCACCATGTTGAATTTGCTGATAGACTCAGACACTTAAACAGTTTCAAAGGGGCTTTAATCTCAGAATATACTTTATATTCATAATATTTTTATTTCTGCTGCCAATAAAGTGGCCAGATTTTAACCTGGACCATAATAATCTGGATCTTCATGCTGCCTCTTATCCTTCCTGGATTCGGCTTAATCCAGTATACCGCAGCTGAGCTGCTGCGCATCTGCTGTCTCTGGACTGAGCCTCCACCGCCATCTTTACAGCCCTACCCTGATATTGCTCTCCTGCCCCACGGGAAATACGGACACCAAGGATCTCACCAACTCTTCCATCCCAGAGACTCCAAACCTGTCAAATCCTAATGCTCCTTTCTTTCACCTGCCTAACTCTGGTTTCCAATTACCATTCATCTAATCCACCTGCTCCTGCTTCTTTTTATACGGCTCAGTCCAGCTATCAAGGCCAGATGATTGACTTTGAGTTGGAGATCATTGCTGATGTCGTAGATCAGGTTCTCGTTTTGTGGTGAGAGAATATCTTAGTGCTCCTGTTTTCCTGATCATGTTCTGCTTCTTATCCACTGAGCTTCCTCTGTTCCTGTCTTGGCCCAGAGGAGAGAGCGAGTTTTTAGTCTACCGTAGTTCCTGATATCCTGGACTGTTCCGATTTATTTTTTCTATTTCTTTTTTTATATTTTGAAGAGGTTTGACTTCTGACACAAAATACAATCAGGGAAAATAGGCTACAGGTTTATGGATGCTTAAGTAGAGCATATGAGTCAGTCTGCTCATCAAAAGATTTTAGTTGTTAAAGATCAAATAAAAAGGCTATTCTAAATATATTTTTCAGTAAAAGAAAGAAAAAGTGTGAATAGAATAGAAACTCCTTATTGTCCCAGAATTGGGAAAATTCTGGTGTTTTCAGCAGCAAAAACAAATTACAGAAAAAATGGTCATACAAATGTGGACCTTAGAAAAATCTATAAAAACTAACATAATAGAGTTTAAAAAAATAAATAAATAAAATACTTTACTGTAAAGTGTTTTAACAATATTAAACGGTGGACCTTTTCAATAAATAACCAATAAACAGCTATGGACATTTTTTACAGTAATTTGAAAATAGCAGCAACATCAGAGATGTGCAGAATTACAGCAGCAGGTTATTTAACTGACTAAGGTAGAAACTGAGCAGAATCATCATGAATGGAAGAACTGGTTGAGGTTGCTGGGAACAGTGGCGGTTCTAGAGTCTTCCAGCTGCTGGGAGGAAGGATCTGTGATAACGCTCCCTGGTGCATTTAAGGTGCAGCAGGCTGTCACTGAAGGAGCTCTCCAGTTCAGCACCAGCGTCATGCATGGGGGGGGGGGGGGCATTATCCCCATCTGAATGTGTCTCTCATGAGTGTGCAGGAATGAAGGCTACCATGCTAACAGAGCTTATACCTCTCTGAAGTCGTGTTCAAAGTGGCGCAGCTGCAGGCACTGCTCCAGCTTCAGATGATGCTTAGACCAGAACTGTTCAAATGCGTTCTCCGTCTCATCGAGCTGGGCCAGCAGCCTAGAAAACAAGGGACCTACACTTCAAATACTGATCTAAAAACAACTAATAACTTGCTATATTTGTACATTTGCCCTTAATTTGAGCAGGTAAATAGGATGTCAATGGAATAAGTACATTTGCCCTTAAAACAGGCTTATTATATATTATGCACCTGAAATAAGACAACCTGTTCAGATGAAGGGAAAATCCTCTTATTTTGAGAAATAAAACTTTTCTGAGTTACCTTTCTACTGTGGTTTGGTTCTCCAACTCATCAGGGTTGAGTCTGTGATCCTCTGACTTGGCCGCCTGATCCTTGATGCAGGCAAACAAGGTGTTGCCTTGTCTTAAAGCTAGTTTCAGTTCTTCCTGTTTTAGGAGAAAGAATTCAAAACATCAATAAGAGCAGTTTATAAAACATTTTACACCTGGACCCGGAATAAGTGAGAACTGGGTGTAAATGGAGGGTAAATCCCTGTTTATTGTAGATTTTTAAAAAGCCAGACTCATTTATCTGGAGTCTAACCTAAGTCAGTCTGTAAACAACTGTTTGGAAGCAGGATTTGTTGACTGTTCTACATATGAGCAAAGCTCTGACCCGAGGAAAAGGTCAGAAAACTCATTTAGAGAAGGAGTCTGAAGATAAAATTACTTTACTCAACAGTTTTTTGAGCTTCCCCGGTTTGGTCTTAGTAAAATATGGCTCAAATTTCATTGATATCATATTTATCATAAACATCATATTTGCACTTTATGGTGAATTTTCAAATCCCTTTAAATAGAACTCAACTCAGTGTTTCTACTGCATTTCTGCACCAAATCTATTTATTTATTTTGCACTGCTCTGAGCCTCCTCCATCAATAGAAGAATAGAATTCAACTTTATTGTCATTCCACTGTCACAAGGACAGCGCAACGAAATGAATTCTCTGCATTTAACCCCTCCCCTTGGGGAGCAGTGGGCTGCCACGGTGTGGCGCCCGGGGAGCAGTGTGGGGTTAAGGGTCTGGCTCAGGGACCCAGAGTGGCAGTCTGTGGGAGTGGGACTCAAACTCAGAACCTCAGGATTCCAAGCTCTATGCCCTGACCACTAGGCCGCCCCCCCAATGCCTTTTGCACCACGTCTCTCCGACACTGTTTACATTCTGATCACTGCTGCACTTTATAAATGCAAAGGTTCGCTGCTGAGCTGCTCATTGACTGATGGTTTCACTTGGATACATTCTGCTCTCTGTGTCATCCCACTCACACAGTGACTGGTCTCTGTGATGCTTGAACTTTATTCATTAATATTAGAAGTTGCACAGGTGAGAAAGGCGTCTTTTCCCTCCCTGGCCATAGATCGTGTTTTCTGCTTTTCCACAAAAAATCCTCTGAAGATCAGATTTGACAACATTTTGCTGAAGTCTGGAGGCAATAAAGCTGCAGGTTCTGTACCTGTTACTTCATGTTACTCAGGCAGGCATCTCCCTGCATGTTAACCTCCCTTATTCTTCTGCCTGCACTGCTGCTATGCTATAAAGAAGGATGGTTGACAGCTCTGCCTTACCTTCAGGTTATTGTGTTTCTCAGTGTGCGCTGAAAGCAGGTCTTTGGTGCTCTGGACGTCATTGGGAAGCTCCGTCTCTGCCAGCTCTGTGCCAAACCTCTGCAGCATCTGCGCTGTAGTCTTAACAGTCAGGGCAAAGTTTTCTATAGCCTGAGGAAAAACAAGAACATGTGATTTCAAAGCATTCTGCAGCCGTTCCAACAGGGGAGACATGTGGTAGAGACAAGGACACTGCTGGACATTATGGACAATTCCATCCACCCTCTGCACACTGTCTTCACCACTCAGTGGGAGATTGCTGTGAAAGTAAAATCTGTTGGGCTCTTTTTGGCATCAAGACAATTATTCTTATCGCCACATTGCCAGACACGACACCGTTAAAAAAATAAAAATAAATAAGATAAACAATGGATCAGTTGAAATTTAATTTCTAGAGAGAAATTTTAAATTTAATGTATCCAATAAAATAGAGAAAATATAGTTATGACATCTGAACTGTGATCAGCAGTTCATTTAAATTGATCCAGTTCTGATGGATGAGCAGAACTTCCACCTGTCCTGCTTTACATTCAGTTGTTTCTTTATTTTACTTTTTCTGTCTTTAATGTTCATCTTCTTTTTTATGATTCTTGATTTTCTTATAATCTCCTAACTTCTCTTTGTGAGATCATCATTTATTTTATGTCTATAACCTTCAGTTTTCTTGCTTGTTTGACTTTTTCTCTTCATCCTGTCTTCTGCAAGCTTAGCTGCACTTTCTTCATTTGGTTATTTAATAATAATAATGATGCCAATCTACGCAGTACTGCTGGTGATTAGGATTAGACATTGGAAAGTGCTGAAAAGTCCCAAAAGATAAAACTTGATCCCATAACTTTACTTACTCAAGAACTCAACATAAACTTTGGATTTCAAGTGCTTTTCATAACATTTGATGATATTCCAGATTTATTTACAGCTCCATGTGCCTTATCGGCAGCCATCTTGGATTTCATGAGTGGAACCAAAAGAAGAACCTTCATGTATCTGTCAATTGCATGAAAATACATACATTTTCAGGAATGATTAAGGGGCTTTTTTGTTTCATACGGTAATAAAAGTAAAGAAACTGACAGTATTCCTTAAAGGCTAAGCTTGTCAGGTCAAAATCAAAAAATCTAAAATACTGAAAACAGACATGAGGAGCCAGGAAACGACGGAGCAAAACAAAAGCACAAAACAACAACAGGGATCCAGCAAACAGTGACTGAACATGAGGTAAGTAAACGGGAGACTGAACAAAGAGCAGGCTAATCAGCAGATTGGGAGCAGGTGTGGACAGAGGAGTCTAGAAGGGAGCTAGGAGAAAAGAGACTGCCACAAGAGGGCAGCAGAGGGCAAACAATACCTAAGAACTCAAAACAATGCAAAATAACTAGAATAAAACAAATGGAAATAAAACCAATAAACTAGAAAACACAGAAAGACATGAATCAAAGTATAACAGTAAAAAAGAAAACTTAAACAGAAGCAGAAAGTTCAGATTCATGACAAAGTGTCCTTAGCTCAGTGTTACCGATCAGTTCTGACTCACAGTTCTGTGGTGGATCCACTGGCTGTGAGAGTATTCCAGACTACCTCCAAATTCCTGGGTCAGTTGACTTTTATCCACATACCCATGAAGATCTGCCAGGGAGTTCAGCATAACCACCTGAAAGAGAAGGATTATAACCTCTGCTGGATGGATAATAGTCTTTAAGGCAAACACGGTCAGCCAAATTCAGGACACGTCTCTTTAAGACTGACATTTGCAGACGCAGCCGTTGGTTAACCAACTGTCCTGCAATGACCCAACAGGGATTCTCGCTGTAAGAAGCCGGCGTTGCAGCGTGTTTTTGTTGTTTTTTTGACTAAGCCATAAGTTACCATTAAGTTTTAGAGCCCCCCCTTCTTCCACCCAGAGCCGACTCAGTAAAACCCTCTCAGTATCCCATCGGATGCTCAGTCAAGGTGCTTAGCTTAGGCGAGGCTTAGCTTAGGCGAGTGTCGGGTTCCTTTAATCTATCAGAACTCATGGTATGAATGAATGTCGTGTGACCGCCTGCTATTGCGTTTATTTTGATTTCCTGTTTCCTTTGTTGTCCTGAAGTTAGCGCGTTAGAAGTGAACTGAGAGCATTGTAAGACGTCTTACGCCTCGTGCGACTGCATGGTAGGGGCGGCCATTTTCTGAGTTTTCAAAACCTATTGTCCTGAGATTTGTGGGGTTAAATTTAGCCATAACCCTTCTTTCAGCACTGTTACTCCACCTCCTTTGACCATGGTAGGGGGGCGGCCATTTTATGGCTCGTTGTCTTAATAAAGCTCCCCTAGCTGGGTTTTAGATGTACGTAGGCTAGCCGACGTGCTACATTGCTGTATAGTTAATGTGAACCATTAACCTTTGTAAAATTATAGAGAGCCGTTTAAACGCACTTTTAGAAACTTTTTGCTTCCTTCCAAATTATTCCTTTAATCTACCTCATGTTTATTTTCTTGTGCAGTGTTTGCATGGATGTTAAATTTCCCATAATCCTTGATTGTTAGAAATAAAGACATAATTTTAACCCGTAGTAGTTTATGTTTATTGTGCAACGAATGATTTATCACTGAGTTCAGACTCACTTTCGTCTTGGTAACATTTGAATGAGCAGTTTTCTTTGGTTGGTGATTAATAACTCTGCTGATAGCCACAGTCTAAACCAGCTGGTCCAGGAGTCTAACTTTGGATGGAAAAGACCAAGAATCCTGGTGAGTAAGGGGATTAGAGTTATAATAATTATTAAACTAAATGGTAAATTGTCTGTAACTTTTATAGCGCTTTTAAATTCAGGAACTTTACATTAAATCATTCATTCATAAACTGATGGTGGTGAGCTGCATTGTAGCCACAGCTGCCCTGGGGCTCACTGATTTTAAGAAAAAATAATCATTTGAATGAATTAAGACTATCATGAGTCATAGGATTAGCAAGTACAGAGTTGAAGCTACTAATGTTCTCTCTGACATGTCTAGTTCTATGTTTTCTGCTTGACATTATGTTATATCCATATTATATGTTTATCGGCTGCTGGTTTCATTGCATCTTTTTTCATTGTCTGTCCAGATTTATATTTTTAAAGTTAAATTTGGTGGAGCTTTGATCTGTTTTGGTTCCTTTAGCTGTAGAAGAAAAGCAGGATGTTCCTGCTTTTCTGTGTGTTGGTGAAGATTCTCACTCCTCCAGAACATAAAGTCTTAAATAACTTAAAAGCTTACAGGACTTTTTAAAATCTTTTTTCTTGAATAAGTTTTAGCTCTTAAGCAGAAGGCATATTTACTGCTTCTTCAATGTTCATAGGTTGAGAGAGTAAAAGTGGAAGTCACCGTAGCTCTTCAGGAAATGCTGTCCATTAAAATCCCGTTAGCCAATGGGCTTCCCCGATGATGCTATCATTAACCCATAGTTTCTCTTTGTTAAGTATAGTTCAGGATGTTTTCAGGTGTTTAGTTTTTCCACTGTTAGCCATCAGGAAGAAGAGGCGCAGGACTCCGTCTGACCAGAACCAAGATCTATTGAAGCTTCTTTCCCAACAGGAGAATATTTGGCAGCGCTAACCTTTCTACACTGATGTATTGCCTGCTACCAGGAAATGGGATTATAAAGGTTTATTGCTTTTGTGATTTTGTTTTTAGCTTATTTTCTGTTTATTTTGTTGATATATTTCCTAATGGTACATTTAGATTAAAAAGGGTCATATTTAGAGGGAGCCTTAGAATAGATACTACTTTTCAGTGATTCAGTTTTTTGAGGTGGAAAAAAACTTTTGGAAAAGTTCTGGCCAACTTTGGAACAAATGTTTATAATAGAGTTTCGTTAAAGTCCTGACAGAAATAGAAAATGGCAGCCATTCATCTATTTTAGGTGAAAAATGAAACATTTTACAGTTATAGCAGAGAATCTTTGCTCTAAGTATGAAAGTTGATGGAAAGTTTTCAGCCTAATAGTTCATCATTCGTTGACTGAAAGCAGATCTCAGCTCCTCTGTACCTTCATTTTGAAGTCATCTTTGTGGAGTTTTATTCCAATATCTGCTATTGTCCTCTGAAAGAATCTGGATGGCCTCAGCACCAGCACCAGCTGAAGGTTTCCTGGAAACGCACCCTAAAGAAACAACAACACACAGGTCAGCGATCGCTGTGCTGAGGAAGAACCTAGAAAAGAAAGAATAACACCTTTAATCTCTGCTTTAAAGGAAGTTCCCAGAGCTGTTACATCTTTTCCTGCCTTTTAATAATTAGGTTTGTGCAAAATTTAGGAACAATAAAGAAACCTGATGAGTTAAATGAAATCAAAGTGACAGAACTTTTATTTTGTTTAATTCCTCAGAGACGCTTCAAGGTTTCTGACTTTATCAGGGAATGTTCCCGTCTTTCTTCATTTCTCTTTAGGGATGAAACAGGCCAGTCTGCATCAATGGCAATGAAGAAAACTACGTCCAGATTCTTTGGCTGAAAGCAGAGAACATCTCTGTGGCTGCAGTTACCTTTCATTTACTTTTGGCTTTCTCTTTTAATCAGAAACTTGTTTTCCTTATTTAATTCTAATAAATAAGCCTTAAGTATGGTGGAAACTTTAGGACTTCCTCAGGAAAAAGATCAAAGGAATTAGAAGAAAGAAAGAACTAAAAGAAGTTTTTAAAAGCAGGCATCACATAACACATCTTAAGCATGATGCTTCCTGTTGGTTCCTGGTTGTTCTTCATGCTTCCGGATGGTTCCCAATGGTTCCTGTTGGTTCCTGATGGTTCTTCATGCTTCCGGATGGTTCCCAACGGTTCCTGTTGGTTCCTGATGGTTCTTCATGCTTTTGGATGGTTCCCAACGGTTCCTGTTGGTTCCTGATGGTTCTTCATGCTTTTGGATGGTTCCCAACGGTTCCTGTTGGTTCTTGATTGTTCTTCATGCTTTTGGATGGTTCCCAATGGTTCCTGTTGGTTCCTGATGGTTCTTCATGCTTTCGGATGGTTCTCAATGGTTCCTGTTGGTTCCTGATGGTTCTTCATGCTTTCGGATGGTTCTCAATGGTTCCTGTTGGTTCCTGATTGTTCTTCATGCTTCCGGATGGTTCTCAATGGTTCCTGTTGGTTCCTGATTGTTCTTCATGCTTCCGGATGGTTCTCAATGGTTCCTGTTGGTTCCTGATGGTTCTTCATGCTTTCGGATGGTTCTCAATGGTTCCTGATGGTTCTTCATGCTTTCGGATGGTTCTCAATGGTTCCTGATGGTTCTTCATGCTTTCGGATGGTTCTCAATGGTTCCTGTTGGTTCCTGATGGTTCTTCATGCTTTCGGATGGTTCTCAATGGTTCCTGTTGGTTCCTGATGGTTCTTCATGCTTTCGGATGGTTCTCAATGGTTCCTGTTGGTTCCTGATGGTTCTTCATGCTTTCGGATGGTTCTCAATGGTTCCTGTTGGTTCCTGATTGTTCTTCATGCTTCCGGATGGTTCTCAATGGTTCCTGTTGGTTCCTGATGGTTCCTGGTACATTTTTCCATTTTTTACTGATTTCAGTTTCCTTTTTTTCCAGAAACCCGAGGATGTCCTAAAATTGACTCTCTACCGATGTCTCTGACAGTTTAATCCGTTATTTTTATTTCTGCCAAGGAGGTCATGTTTTTATCTGTGTTGGTTTTTGCCTGCTGATCTGTTTTTTTGAAAATATCTAAAATTTTATGGAGAGATTTTGCTAAAATCTCCAGAAAAGGTGTGCGATGTCACTGGCGTAATAGATTATGTTTTGGTGATGATCCGATTCAACATCTGGATCTGGGAATTTATGCAAAGATTCTGTGAATACAGGAAATAACTTAAGGTGGGAATCTCAATTTGTCAGGAAAACCAGATACTTGGTGGAGGTTTACGTCTCCGAGTGCTTTTCTAGTTGTTTATCGTACTTTCTTTCTTTTCTTCAACATTTGACCCCATTTTAACGGAAAATGAAATCAGTAAATCTGTCTGGAAATGCAACTGTTGCCACAGAGAAATTGAAGGTGACTTATTTAGAGAACTCACGGCGATCCGGGACAGAGAGGCCTTCACTGAACTCCATTTATCCTTCCTCCGATCAATGATGATGATGAAGCCGATGCTTGCAGCATCCAAGCTGGGGACAAGGGAAGCATCAGAAAGCAAAGTGTTATTATTTTATCCAAATGCTGCAAACTGAGAGCAAAAAGAAATCATCTTTAGCATTACAAGGAAAACAAGCATTTCGGTCCACAGATTATAAATACTTATGGGGACCCTTGGACAATAAACTGGACTGGACTAAAATAACACGGATGCCCTCTAGAGGAAGGACAAGAGCGTCTCTGTTTTCTGAGGCTGCTGAGGTCCTTCAACATCTGCCGGACAATGCTGCAGATGTTTTATGAGTTTTTGTTTCAATCCCAATAATTTCTGCTGTAGAAATTCAGAGTAAAACCTCGGAATCTGTAAAGACAGACTGAAAGTTAAAAGCTTTATTTGTTTGCTTCCTTTTTTCCTGTGTTTCCATACATACCTGGGGATACTGGTCAGATAGGTAACGACATTCAGGAAATCTTCCTCTGGTACTTCACTAAAGCCTGAGTACTCCGGGAAAGTGATGATGGGGGCTCCATCCTTCCCTCTCCCTCCTGCAGCACAAAGAATGCCAGCTTATATTTACCGCCTTCATTTCAAGAACAAAAACAGAATAATTCTCTATAAATGCTGCAAAGGTCAAAGGTCTTAGGCTTAGATGTCCTGCAGCCTCTCTTCTGACATCACACTCTATAACACACAGTTTCAATGTTTTCTTGTCTGTCAATCACAATATTTTAACAGAAGTGTGCAACAGGAGGCTAACGGCAGACCTCTTGCTCATCCTCTTCACAACCTGCCCACCACACATCACCATCAGCCTCCTCCCACCTGCAGGTGGTCCATGAGGCAGACAACTTCAGCTTCCCAGGAAGATTGTGGAGACAATCTTATGATCTTATGGTCAGTTCAATGTAAGACCGTCCTCCTGGTGGAGCTCACCATCCCGTGGGAGCAGGGCATGGAGGCAGCGCCGAGTGGAGAGAGGCTGGCTGGAAAGCCGTCACATGCTCCATCCAGGTGGGCTGAAGGGGATTTGTTGGGCCGTTGATGGTCTGCCTGCTCCTCGACCTCGGACGCACTGGAGCTGGACGTCGCAAAGCAATCAGGAAATGGCAGAGAAGGCAGAGAAGGGCAGATTCTGGCTAAGGAGGAGAGATTGGGGGTGGGGCCTAACACCTAGGACATCAGCAGGGAGAGATCCCTGCCATCGCTGCGCCACCAAGAGATGAACTGGCGTTAAAGCAGAGAAACGTCCATGACTGCTGGTCCCCAGCTGATGACCCAATCAAGTCCAGGAGTCTCCAAGGTGGACTAATTTAAGGCACTGGTGCAGCAGCATCAGGCAGCAACGCCCCTAATCTTTACCCTTCTTATTTATATCAAATATCATGAAACAATGAATAAATAATAATGCATTTTTCAATCTGGTTCCAAACCTTTAAACTCACATTAAATGTTAATCATTCTAACCTCATGTTATGTTAAGGCCCAAATGACAAAAGGAAAGAAGGGAATTTATTAGTAGAGAATGAAGAAATGTTTTCTAATCTAGACCATCATTGGTGAAAAGGTTGGTCTTTCTAAAATACTCAAATCACTCTTTTCTCTATTGCCCTAACTTTGTACTCAAGCCTCATTTATTATTGTGCAATATTTTATCACATATTAATAAAATCCTGCTGCTTCAGCAGTGATTTCTAAGATTAGCAACTTATACAGAAACAGTAGCATTATTTTACACAGACAGACAGACAGAGAGAAGCACAGACAGACAGACAGACAGACAGAGAGAAGCACAGACAGACAGACAGACAGACAGAGAGAAGCACAGACAGACAGACAGACAGACAGACAGAGAGAAGCACAGACAGACAGACAGACAGACAGAGAGAAGCACAGACAGACAGACAGACAGACAGACAGAGAGAAGCACAGACAGACAGACAGACAGACAGACAGACAGAGAGAAGCACAGACAGACAGACAGACAGACAGACTGAGAGAAGCACAGACAGACAGACAGACAGACAGGCTGAGAGAAGCACAGACAGACAGACAGACAGACAGACAGACAGACTGAGAGAAGCACAGACAGACAGACAGACAGACAGACAGACAGACAGACAGACAGACAGAGAGAAGCACAGACAGACAGACAGACAGACAGACAGACAGAGAGAAGCACAGACAGACAGACAGACAGACTGAGAGAAGCACAGACAGAGAGAAGCACAGACAGACAGACAGACAGACAGACTGAGAGAAGCACAGACAGACAGACAGACAGACAGACAGACAGAGAGAAGCACAGACAGACAGACAGACTGAGAGAAGCACAGACAGACAGACAGACTGAGAGAAGCACAGACAGACAGACAGACAGACAGACAGAGAGAAGCACAGACAGACAGACAGACTGAGAGAAGCACAGACAGACAGACAGACTGAGAGAAGCACAGACAGACAGACAGACAGACAGACAGAGAGAAGCACAGACAGACAGACAGACTGAGAGAAGCACAGACAGACAGACAGACAGACAGACTGAGAGAAGCACAGACAGACAGACAGACAGACAGACAGACAGAGAGAAGCACAGACAGACAGACAGACAGACTGAGAGAAGCACAGACAGACAGACAGACAGAGAGAAGCACAGACAGACAGACAGACAGACAGAGAGAAGCACAGACAGACAGACAGACAGACAGACAGAGAGAAGCACAGACAGACAGACAGACAGACAGACAGACAGAGAGAAGCACAGACAGACAGACAGACAGACAGACTGAGAGAAGCACAGACAGACAGACAGACAGACAGGCTGAGAGAAGCACAGACAGACAGACAGACAGACAGACAGACAGACTGAGAGAAGCACAGACAGACAGACAGACAGGCTGAGAGAAGCACAGACAGACAGACAGACAGACAGACAGAGAGAAGCACAGACAGACAGACAGACAGACAGACAGAGAGAAGCACAGACAGACAGACAGACAGACTGAGAGAAGCACAGACAGAGAGAAGCACAGACAGACAGACAGACAGACAGACTGAGAGAAGCACAGACAGACAGACAGACAGACAGACAGAGAGAAGCACAGACAGACAGACAGACTGAGAGAAGCACAGACAGACAGACAGACTGAGAGAAGCACAGGCAGACAGACAGACAGACAGACAGACAGAGAGAAGCACAGACAGACAGACAGACTGAGAGAAGCACAGACAGACAGACAGACTGAGAGAAGCACAGACAGACAGACAGACAGAGAGAAGCACAGACAGACAGACAGACTGAGAGAAGCACAGACAGACAGACAGACAGACTGAGAGAAGCACAGACAGACAGACAGACAGAGAGAAGCACAGACAGACAGACAGACAGAGAGAAGCACAGACAGACAGACAGACAGACAGAGAGAAGCACAGACAGACAGACAGACTGAGAGAAGCACAGACAGACAGACAGACTGAGAGAAGCACAGACAGACAGACAGACAGACAGACAGAGAGAAGCACAGACAGACAGACAGACTGAGAGAAGCACAGACAGACAGACAGACAGACTGAGAGAAGCACAGACAGACAGACAGAGAGAAGCACAGACAGACAGACAGACAGACAGAGAGAAGCACAGACAGACAGACAGACAGACACACTGAGAGAAGCACAGACAGACAGACACTTTCCCACTTTAGACCAATATTAGATTTTAAACATCTTTTTAAATCCCTTTTCAACCCAATCTAGACGCCATTTGGACGTAAATCATGTCGTCTGCTCTATCAATTGTTGCTCGTTGGGAAATCTCCATCCAACACTGTTTAAAACATCATGGAGCTTTTTTATCAAGATCCAGTTTTTATAGCTTATATCTTATAGAAACCTTTAAAGCCCTTTATTGACCAGATTTTATGATTAAATGTTTTACCAGATTAGATCTTTACTTAATATTCATACATCATTGTTACTATGTTCTATATATTTTATATATTTATTGGTTTGTGTCAGCCATGGTTTTAACCTCACATCAACTCTATGTGTCACTTTAAAACTTGGGGATAGAGTTAGAGAGAGTAGAAGTCGTCATTGACAGCTAGGTTCCAAGGTTCTACAGCGGAGAACCTCCTGATGTCAGGAAATCACCTGGGCTTCACTTTGGAAAATAAAAGTATTTGATAGGGACAGAAAGAAACAGGAGAAATGGAATAAAATGTGGCTCTTAAAAGTATAGAAATTGAATTTTTGCTTTTCAACATGGAGATTTCTCCAGAAAGCACCAGCTATTCCCTACAGAAACAGTTAAATACAGAAAGAGCTTAATCTAAGGACACTTGTTTAGAAGTTGTACTCTGACAAACAGGACAGTAGATGGCGCCGTTTAACATGCAGACATTCAGAGGAAGATAGCTTTGTAGAAGCTAACACATAGAAAAGAATCTTATGGCATACCAGTAGTTATTCAGGTTTCTGCTTTTTGTGCAGCTTCCCTCTTTAACAAAATATTGTTTGACTGAACTTCTAAACTTCCTCTGCTCTCAGGAGGCTCCCATGTTTATAGAAGAGCTAAAACATATCCAGCCTATGAACATCTAATCAGAGCATCAAAGCCGGTTTGAAAACAGACACGCTCTTAAAAGACACGGAGCGAGAAACATTTTCACAGCTTTGTGTTTGAAAACTGAAAGAAGGAATGAGAGGCATCCTGGCAGAACCACAAAGGCTGCTGGGTTTGGGTTCCACATCTGGAAAGTCTGAGAGCACCGGACTAATTAGAGGCCTGACAGCATCCACATTCCTGGCTAGTCTTTAAAAATGACAGTTATGTGATTTTCTAGCCTCGGCTAAAGAACATGAGGAGAAGCTAGTCTTGTTTTGCTATCAAACATGCATGA
The DNA here is from genome assembly GCA_030533445.1 of Cyprinodon diabolis. Classification (NCBI taxonomy): domain Eukaryota; kingdom Metazoa; phylum Chordata; class Actinopteri; order Cyprinodontiformes; family Cyprinodontidae; genus Cyprinodon; species Cyprinodon diabolis. The sequence continues at coordinate 178,217 of CM060070.1, read as the reverse complement.
AGTGAAGTATAGACTGTCCACTTCCACATGGAAGACCAACTATTGCTGCAGATGGGTTCACTGACTCACCCTTATAGGGTTATTTTTAGATTTAAACATTTCTCATTGTCCAGCTGGACCGGATATCCACGGCAGGCCATAAGGCCGTCCTTTATGATGATTATAACAAAAAATGCTTTGTCTCACATGTGACCTTATAACGCTTCTAAAAGCATTAACTTTTATTTAACTCCTTTTTTAAACAATTCCTGTTTGCTCCAGAACATCAACCTGCTAAAACTGCTGCATGTCTCTAAATGATCATTAATCAATTCTATTTGATTAACAGCAGCCTGCTGCCTTTTTTCTTCTCACCTGGTTGAGAGAAACCAGAGTGTTTCCAGGTGTGTGGGACTGCATTGAAAACAAGCAAAGGTGTGACAGAGAGGGTTAGTCATTCACCTGAAAGCAAGGCAAACTGGCGATGAAGCTGCTCTATGATGTCCACAGCCAGCAGGGGCCTGATCTCCTGCTGCATGATCTCATCTGCAACAAAACAAACTCATCACATACATGATAACCATGCATTCGTCAGCATATTAGTCAAAGTTACTGTGTTAAAGGGGCCTAGTTACGTACTGTGACCGTACCAATATCGACTCTCTCAGTAAATGATCAAGACCTGTTGGCTAATCATATTTTATTTCTGTGATCTACACTTTATTGTTATTCTGTTTGTCAAAAAAATCTTATTTTAAAGTATTTATACCATAGAAAGAGAAAATGGTGTAAAAAATATGTTCATGCTGACTAAGTACACTCTACAAAGAAGAAGTAGTGCTGACATTGTTTTATTCCATGATACGGTTTTATATCAGTACGTGACTAGAACCCCTTTATAAGCTTAACGGCAGGTAAACTGAAAAAGTCTAAATTAATTCCAACAATAAAATCAGTCACTTTGTAAAGAGGCTTTTAAAGATCATACCCAGATAGAATACAGTATAAAACCAATCAGCTGGTTATGAAACATAAAGAACAGGTCTGATCAGCTGACACCAATCAGCTGGATGTTTGTGCTGTAATCTGTCATTCCTAGCAGGTTTAGCCCCTAAAGGCTGTTAGCATGAACCTGCCTAAAATCACCTGTCTGATATAAACCAGGTGCATCTATAAAGTGGGATTTAAAAAGTTTCTATTTAGCAGAAGGAAAGACTTGGAAGAACAGACGTCTCCATCAGCTCCCCAAGCCGCCTCCTCCAGACCTTCTCTGACCATTCTGCCATAGTTGGTCTCATCACAGGTGGAGACGACTTCAGATGACAGACAGTGGACCCAGAACTTGGTGGTCTGGTTCCAGAAGAACCACCTTCTGATGAATGCAGGGAAAACCACGGAGCTAGTGGTGGACTTTCACAGAAGCAGATCCTCCCCACTGACACCAGTGGACATCCAGGAACGGAGAGTTAGATAGTGGACTCTTCTAAGTACCTCAGTGTTCACCTGAAGAACAAACTGGACTGGACTCCCAACACTGAGGCTCTGGATCAGAGCAGACTCTTCCTGCTGAGGAGACTGAGGGGGGGGGGGGGGGGGGGGGGGGGTTGAGGGCTCCTAAAGACCTTCTCTGACTACTGTGGCATCAGCCATCTTCTGTGGAGCTGTCTGTTGGGGCAGCGGCTCATCTGGAGCTGAGAGGAAGCGTCTGGATCAGCTGATCAGGAAGGACAGCTCTGATTGGATGCCCTCTGGACTCAGTGCAGGAGGAGGGAAACAGACGGATCCTAACTAAAGGAACACCCCCCCCCATGCATGAAGCTGGTGCTGAACTGGAGAGCTCCTTCAGTGACAGCCTGCTGCACCTTAAATGCACCAGGGAGCGTTATCACAGATCCTTCCTCCCAGCAGCTGGAAGACTCTAGAACCACCACTGTTCCCAACAACCTCAACCAGTTCTTCCATTCATGCTGATTCTGCTCAGTTTCTACCTTAGTCAGTTAAATAACCTGCTGCTGTCATTCGGCACATCTCTGATGTTGCTGCTAATCTCAAATTACTGTTAAAATGTCTATAGCTGGATATTGGTTATTTTTTCTCCAGGTGCAGTACAGTATTGGTCACATGACGCACCTCCCCAAAGGGTTCCGGCGCCATCTTTATTAGTCACCACTGTCGGGTAGCGAGGAGAGCTCTCCTCACAAAGCATTGTGGGATATACACTATATTGCCAAAAGTATTTGCTCACCTGCCTTGACTCACATATGAGCTTAAGTGACATCCCGTTCCTAATCCATAGGGTTCAATATGACGTCGGTCCACCCTTTGCAGCTAGAACAGCTTCAACTCTTCTGGGAAGGCTGTCCACAAGGTTTAGGAGTGTGTTTATGGGAATTTTTGACCATTCTTCCAGAAGCGCATTTGTGAGGTCGCACACTGATGTTGGACGAGAAGGCCTGGCTCTCAGTCTCCGCTCTAATTCATCCCAAAGGTGTTCTATCGGGTTGAGGTCAGGACTCTGTGCAGGCCAGTCAAGTTCATCCACACCAGACTCTGTCATCCATGTCTTTATGGACCTTGCTTTGTGCACTGGTGCACAGTCATGTTGGAAGAGGAAGGGGCCAGCTCCAAACTGTTCCCACAAAGTTGGGAGCATGGAATTGTCCAAAATGTCTTGGTATGCTGAAGCATTCAGAGTTCCTTTCACTGGAACTAAGGGGCCAAGCCCAGCTCCTGAAAAACAACCCCACACCATAATCCCCCCTCCACCAAACTTTACACTTGGCACAATGCAGTCAGACAAGTACCGTTCTCCTGGCAACCGCCAAACCCAGACCCGTCCATCAGATTGCCAGATGGAGAAGCGCGATTCGTCACTCCAGAGAACGCGTCTCCACTGCTCTAGAGTCCAGTGGCGGCGTGCTTTACACCACCGCATCCGACGCTTTGCATTGCACTTGGTTATGTATGGCTTGGATGCAGCTGCTCGACCATGGAAACCCATTCCATGAAGCTCTCTGCGCACTGTTCTTGAGCTAATCTGAAGGCCACATGAAGTTTGGAGGTCTGTAGTGATTGACTCTGCAGAAAGTTGGCGACCTCTTCGCACTATGCGCTTCAGCATCCGCTGACCCCGCTCCGTCAGTTTACGTGGCCTACCACTTCGTGGCTGAGTTGCTGTCGTTCCCAAACACTTCCATTTTCTTATAATACAGCTGACAGTTGACTGTGGAATATTTAGGAGCGAGGAAATTTCACGACTGGATTTGTTGCACAGGTGGCATCCTATCACAGTTCCACGCTGGAATTCACTGAGCTCCTGAGAGCGACCCATTCTTTCACAAATGTTTGTAAAAACAGTCTGCATGCCTAGGTGCTTGAATTTATACACCTGTGGCCATGGAAGTGATTGGAACACCTGATTCCAATAATTTGGATGGGTGAGCAAATACTTTTGGCAATATAGTGTATGTGTTCGTCTAGTGACCGTGGATGATCACTAATTTTCAAGGTGCATTGTGGGAAATTTTGAGTCCACTAGAAACTCATTTAAAATGGCACGAATGAGGCTATTTGAAACACTGATAGATCTATACTTCTGCAAAAAGTAAAGTCGGCTCTGTCTGAGTCTGTTGTCTAAGTAAATACAGGTCCAGGTATTTATAGTCCTCCACTACCTCAACTTCTTACATGTGATGCTAATAATGTTATCTTCTCTACTTAGTAATCATCAATCAAGTAATGGGGATATAATAAAACTTCAATAAAACCCAATGCAAAGCCATTAAACTAGCATTCTAAAAGCAAAATGAGCTGAGAGATCCAACCATAATTGCAAAATTCTAAACAAAATGAAGAAGAAATTATCTGAAACACATTTATTATACCTTTAATCGTGAAAAACCTTAATGGCCAAATTGGTTTGTCTGGAACTTTTTGAGATTTAGGGTTTGTTGTTGATCCTTCAGATGTTTCCAGCAGAGCGAGTCTGGAATTTGCAGGTGGGCGGGACTCATTAGCTGCTCCTGCTTCTACACACATGAGCAGATCATCAGCCTCATCACCTGGGCCAGGGGTAACCAATGAAAAAACAGCAGGGTCCGAATAAGGAAAATCATCAACCAGTAAAGGTCCAGAGGCATTTTTAATTTTAATCTGTTACTTTAAACAGAATTTACACTGAAATAAAATTAGGTGGTTATGCATCAATGTTATACATTGAATTTATAAATAAAAACATATAAAAAAAATAGAACATTTTTTAAAATGTTTTTATAAAGATAATTTCCTGATTCCCATATTTTCTCAAACCCCTGAACTGATCGTTTGTTATTTTCTTTCTTTTTTCTGTTGGCAGTGGGCTTTAGGCTGCCCTGCAAGGCTTTAAACCTGGGTTTAACCGGAGACTAAGCCATTCTCAAGCACATATCAAGGAGCTCATTTTGAGCCTGGATCCAGGTTTATTGTTGATTCTGTTCATGGTGGAGAATCCTGCTTCACAGCAGCAGGTTGAGCCAAACATCCTCTAAATGTGCAGGGTCATCTTTGAGCACGCCATTTCACTTTTCTTTCACCAGTTCACCGCAGTTCTTCCAGCAGTCCACACTTTCTCTGCTCTCTTTTTCTCATGGTCTTCTCCTTCTTTCCCATCGCCCGGCTTGCCACAGGTTTGCCTGCTGTGTCTAAAAGTAGCAGCAGCAGCAACCCAGACTGACAGCTCATTGGCTCATTTGGATCACGTGCAGCTGGAGCCGGACGCTCCCCAGGGCTTTACCGTATTAACAGGAGAAGAGGAGCAAGTTAAGTTAGACACTGTTGGAAAATCAAGCGGTAATTTATAAATATTTTAAATCAGGTTGGGTTTGGATTAGCCAGCAGGGGGGTCCGGACCGCGGTCCGTTAATCTTTGACCTCTGACCTAGGCGGTATAAGAGTAGCAGGTCACCAGTTACTACAGTTACACTGCAGCCTGGATTTCTGAGCAGCGGGACGGACGGCTGTGCGGGAACCCTGGGATGTTTGCAGCATTCAGAGATTTGAGGTGTTTAACTGCAGAGATCAAAGCCTCCCAGTAAAATACGGCGTGCCAGTAAAATACGACTGCCGCTGTTCAGTACCAAGATCCCAGATTGAAAAGGGAAGCGAGTCAAAGTCACTTTAAAGTCCTCTGGATATTTCCATTCTTTGATCTGTTTATATTTTGGATTAGCTGAGGTTGGACTTATGCTTCAGGTAGCTATTTGGAAGTGAAATTTCTTTTTGGGATATTTGTCAGTTTTACCTTCAGCTTGATGTTTCAGGTAAATAAATTAGTTCGGTGCAAAGTCACCACCTAAATATGACTTATTATTATTTAAGAAAAATGGCGACTATGACATACATTTTGGATTGGTCTCATTTTCTTTTTCTAACTGTATCTGCGTGGAAACAAACCCTGGAGTTTGGTTAAAATGGGCTCTTTGTATTGGTGACACTTTTTAAAGTTCTCTGGTACAGATGTGTCTGAACAAATCTTCAATTACAAACAGCTGTTCTTTTACAGTAATTATCCCTCATCATAAAATCAAAGATATTTTTCAAACAGAACAGATTGATTTAATAGCAAAACATGCCGTACAAAAGAAAGCTGTTCTTAAGAGAAATAGACAATTTAACAGGTAAATTTGAAGCATTTGAAGTTTTCTCACCTGGAGCCTTTTTTCTTTAACAAAATCTTAACCTTTGTATCTTTTATCATAGCTTATTAAAACCCAGCAGTTATATCACCTCTTGTATTGGATGTAATCTGTCCCTTGTTCAGTGGAAATTTATTCTCATATATATTTAGAAAACAAGAACCTTCTCTAAAAATGCCTTAAGACCAAAGTAATGAAACCATTCAAGCCGAACGCTTCAGTGAACAAAACAGTTTTTGTCGTGGAGAATAAAGAGATAATTTGTTTGCTGCTGTGGTGGAAACAGCAGCTGATCACGACCTTTAATAATCAATGTCTCTGTTTATTGCTTAGTCTGCTGACATACTAGACCTGATTAGTAATACTCTGTATACTTCTACACATTTACAATGCAATGAACATATGCACCAAGAACACATCCAACACTGAGAATGAGTTTCAGTCACTGTCAGCAGAAATTGGTCATTCTTTGGATTGCATCGACTCATTTTTTTAATCAAAGCTGTGTTAATAGTGGAGGCAAATCTGCATGTAACTCCCTATAAACACACATCTGCTTTTTAGCTTTGATCTTACTAACTAGAAGAAAAAACATTTTCATCCAAAAAGCCAAAGTTCATTTGTTTTCTCTTTATAACCTTTTTCAGAGTTACTGGCTGAATATAAATCTAAACCAGGATTTTTTCTGCTAAGTCACCTGATCTCTGTCCTTAAGGACATTTTTTAACATCATTAATAATAATTAACATTATTTTTTAAATACAGACCCAAATCTCTAAAGACTGTTTCTGTACCTGAAATTTTAATGAAACACCAAACACACATTTATTTAAATATCCAGGGAACAAGATCATGACATAAACATTCTTACGCAACAAAGACAGAGAGCAGCTTCTTCCTGATGAGATTCATAAAAACGAAACAATCAGGAGTAACTAAGGCATGAATGAACATTTAAATATGTTCTGCTCTTCCTGCCTCGTTCGTCTATAACAGCAAACTGTAATAAAACTAGCTGGCTGCTCGTTTGCCAAATACAGAGAAAACAGTTAAACATTTTAACGGTTTAAAATCTGCCTCAGAATATTCATAATCATCTCAGTGAGCTTGTCGCTAATCAGCTGATTTTTGTGGTGAGGTTCGGACTGGAGGCCCCAGGCGGGTTTCTGATCCCGCAGACCGATAGGTGAAAGTCTGCTTAACATTTTCTATGATCTTTGACAAAAGATGCTGAGAGGCAAACATGCCCTGAATAGGAAACAGGATTAAAACCCAGCGGCTGATGAGACCGCTGGGTTGGTTGAACATTACCTTTGAGATGTTTGACACTCTTCATGCTAACACCTCAGACTGAAGAATAAATCCAGGAACTCTAAGCCACTATCAGATGGTTTGAGGATTATAACATCCGCTGCAGTAAGATGAGAGCAAGAGAGGAAAAAACCTCGACTCAGTGTCTTCATCACCATCATCACTGCAGCCATTTCCAGAGTCCAGATGAACTGATCTTCGTCCTCCTCAGGATTCTGTCATAGTTAACAGACATGCATGAGCCTCTGCAGCCGTTCCATGTGTCTGTGGTAAGTTTTTCCAGACCCAGCTGGGAAACAACTCTGCTCAGAACAGCAAGCAGCCTATGAGCAGCTGAGAGGAGAGCTGGGCGGGAGTTTATGTGAAAAATCCAGACAGAAGGGGAAAAAGCAACAGACTGAAGCTGAGCTACAGCTTTCTGTGTGTTTATGAGTGAAAACAAAAATCCAGTCATATGTTTTGTTTCTGTTTTTGGTCTATTGCTGGAACATTTTCTGGCTCCTCCTTCATAATGAATGCAAAGTAAAACGTAAACCTTTATGGTCTGAAAATCCTGCCTACATGTTTTCTTTACAAATTAACTCTATAGAGCAGAATATGTATGAAAATTGTTTAAATTCAGCTGGGTTACCAGTAAAACTGTATCCTCAATTTACATACATTAGTTTTTATTTACGCTCACATATACTTCCCCTAAAGTCAGCACAAAGAAGCTTTGAAATCCCCTCACTAACTAAGGCAGCACAGAAATACTCACAGCTAAATTCATCTGTTTAAGTCTGTGGTCAAAGAAGATTGAATTAACTTTAACTTTTTGTTGCTAATATCACAACAAAAAAGAATGAAACAGCAGAATAGTCAGAGCCTCTAACCCCAGTGCTGACAGGCCTGGATGCACCACTGTCACAACGAGGGAAACCTGAGTGACTCTGACCTAATGGGAAACTCTGCATAGAACAACCTTTGCTGGAGTGGATGAGAGTAACGAGGAATCAGCCAAGCAGCTGCTTTGCATCTCCTTAGTTGCAACACTAATTTAGAATAGAAATTAAACTTTATTTATCTCACACTGGAGAAATTCCCTCTCTGCATTTAACCCCTCCCCTTGGGGAGCAGGGGGCTGCCATTGTATGGCACCTGAGGAGCAGGGTGGGGTAAGGGTCTTGCTCAGGGACCCAGGATACAGTGGTCTGCAAACGTTTGGGCAACCTTGTTAATTTCCATGATTTTCCTTCATAAATCGTTGCTTCTTAGGATAAAAAAATCGTGTTAAATATATCGTATAGGAGACAAACACAGTGATATTTCAGAAGTGAAACGCAGTTTATACCATTTACAGGAAGTGTGCAATAATTGTTTTAACAAAATAGGCATGTGCATAAATTTGGGCACCACAATAAAAAAAAATAACTCAATATTTAGTAGATCCCCCTTTTCCAGAAATAACAGCTTCTAAACGCTTCCTATAGCTTCCTATGAGAGTCTGGATTCTGGTTGGAGGTATTTTGGACCATTCCTCTTTACAAAGCACCTCTAATTCATTCAATGGTTTCCGAGCATGGACAGCTCTCTTTAAGTCCCACCACAGATTTTCAATAAGATTCAGGTCAGGGGACTGAGATGGCTATTCCAGAATGTTGTACTTGTTCCTCTGCATGAATGCCTTAGTAGATTTTGAGCAATGTTTCGGGTCATTGTCCTGTTGAAAGATCCACCCCTGGCGCAGCTTCAGCCTTGTCACTGATTCCTGGACATTGGTCTCCAGAATCTGTTGATATTTGGTGGAATCCATGCGTCCCTCAACTTTAACAGGATTCCCAGTCCCTGCACTGGCCACACAGGCCCACAGCAGGATGGAACCACCACCAAATTTTACCTTAGGCAGCAGGTGTTTTTCTAGGAATGCTGTGTTGTTTTTCCTCCATGCATGACGCCCCTTGTTATGTCCAAATAGCTCAATTTTAGTTTGATCAGTTCACTGCACCTGATTCCAAAAGGAAGCCGGCTTGTCCAAATGTGCTTTAGCAAAACTCAAGCGGCTTTGTTTGTGATGTGGGCGGAGAAAAGGCTTCCTCCGCATCACTCTTGCGTGCAGCATCTCCTTGTGTAAAGTGCGCACAATAGTTGTACGATGCAAAATGACTCCATCTGCAGCAAGATCATGTTGTATGTCTTTGGTTCTGGCCTGTGGGTTGACTTTGACTGTTCTAACCGTTCTTCGCTTCTGTTTATCCGTGATTTTCCTTGGTCTGCCACTTCGAGCCTTAACTTGAACTGTGCCTGTGGTCTTTCATTTCCTGACTATGTTCCTCACTGTCGGAACAGACAACTGATATCTCTTAGACAGCTTTCGGTATCCTTCCCCTAATTCATGATGGTGAACAATCTTTGTTTTCAGCTCATGTGACAGTTGTTTTGAGACTCCCATGTTGCTACTTTTCAGAGAAGATTCACAGAGGAGGGAAACTTACAATTGCCCCCCTTTAAATACTCTCTCATAATTGGGTTCACCTGTGTATGTAGGTCAAGGGTCACTGAGCTTCCCAAACCAATTTTGATTTCCAATAATTGGTTCTAGAGATTTTTAAATCAGTAGAATGACAACAGTGCCCAAATGTATGCACATGCCTAATTTTGTTAAAACAATTATTGCACACTTCCTGTAAATGGTATAAACTTCGTGTCACCTCTCAAATATCACAGTGTTTGTCTCCTATATGATATAGTTAACTGATTTTTTTTATCCTAAGAACCAACGATTTATGAAGGAAAATCATGGAAATCAACCAGGTTACCCAAACTTTTGCAGACCACTGTACTTGCAGCCTTCTCAGAGTGCACTGCTCTGACCACTGATCCATCACTCTCCATTTCTTTAATCATAATAATTGATGAACATTATAGTTCAAAGTCAATAATCCCATAAAGTCATTCAACATCCTCATGTTGAATGTGACAAATTCTGTTTCTATCATATTTGCAAGCAAACACACAGCTACTGAAATACTGTAAATATAAACAAAGGTGCGTCATAAGAACAGAACCTGGAAGCCTGTCGTCTGGGAAACTAAAGAAAGTTTGCTCACAGAAAACACAAAGACATTGTTTCACACACAATGGTATCAGGCTATCATGTGTTAGAAACTACTTCCTGTGGAAGTATGAATATAATGTACCAAGATAAATGTTACTTCCTAACTACATTCAGAGATAAAATGTTATAGTGACATCTCTCTATGTTCTATTTCTAACCCTGATCACAAACATCTAACTCTAGTTAAAGCTGCCCTTTAAATTGGTTTTGAGAACTATATTTCAAACATAAATGCAACATACAATTTTTATAACTGCAGTTTAAACGTTGTATTTCAACATTTGATGACTTGTTTGCAGATCTAAACCCGGGGGGGCGGGGCGTTTCCACGAAATATGGGACGCAGGCACGTTTGCCCCCGAGGCCTCACATGCTTTTATTATGAAAGCTCAAAGCACCTCGATGTCACAAGTACTTTGTTACTCTACTTAAGTACATTTTTATGTATCTGTACTTTACTTAAGTAGATTTAATGATGGATACTGTCTACTTATGCTCCACTACAAAGTACCTGTACTTTCAACTCTACTACAAATTCTAATCCCCTCCCCCAAGAGGAGCGAGGTGATCATAAACCAGTGTTGGGCACGTTACTTTGAAAAAGTAATTAGTTATAGTTACTAGTTACTTCTCCCAAAAAGTAACTGAGTAACTAACTTTCTTACTCAACATTAAAAGTAACTAGTTACTAGTAAAAGCAACTATTGCGTTACTTTTGCGTTTCTCGCCCCCGTAACCCTCCCCACCCAGCCCCCACCTTCTCGCCGTGTGTTTCCAAAGCCAGCTGAATAGTGCGGACAACAAAGACAAGAACCTGCAGAGAGTTTAGCATTTATTGCAACTCAACGTAAATGACATCAGGGGGGAACGCTATCTGACGGGCCTATAAACCCCGTCAGATAGCGTTCCCCCTGCTTAACATGGGGGGAACGCTATCTGATGGGGTGTAAATATCATCAGGCTGCATTACCTCTACTCATGGGGGGACGTTTTTTAACAGGGTGTTCAGATCTGGGGAGTGAATGAAATTGAAAACTGGGGATGTTTGATTCTGAAATCCTGTGTGTTTGAGTTGTTATAGATACTGAAACATCCGTCCGTCCATCCATCCATCCATCCATCCATCCATCCATCCATCCATCCATCCATCCATCATCCATCATCCATTCCATCCATCCATCCATCCATCCATCCATCATCCATCCATCCATCCATCCATCATCCATCATCCATCATCCATCCATCCATCCATCCATCCATCCATCATCCATCCATCCATCCATCCATCATCCATCCATCCATCCATCCATCCATCCATCCATCCATCATCCATCATCCATTCCATCCATCCATCCATCCATCCATCCATCCATCATCCATCCATCCATCCATCCATCATCCATCCATCCATCCATCCATCCATCATCCATTCATCCCTCCATCATCCATCCATCCATCCATCCATCCATCCAGATTTCTCCCTTTCTCCATTTTATCCTTCACGCTCTCCATAGTTCTCCTGTGGCGCGAGCACAGGGCGACTGTTGCGCGCCTTTAGCGAGCATGCGCGTTTCCTGTCGCTTGCGCGGTGACTCGTGCCGCCTGCGCTGTGCGGAGATGCAGAGGAAACCGTATCTGATGGGGAAACGCAGCTCAACGTCACACCGGTATTTCCATGTGGAAAACGCTGTTTTGCTGCTGGAGTCCTCCTGACTCTCCATCTCTCTGTGTGTGCTGGACGTTAACACCCGCCAGCGGAAACACCCACCTACCCAACTGACAGACGGAATCTCACTATACATCAGCCATTCTCATCCTCCCCTCTCTCATGACAAGGCGCGCACAAGTCCCATCATGAAAAAAGGTTCATTGTGCGACCTGAGTAACGCGCAGTAACGGGGTGTCTGCAATGGAAACTGCGTTATAGTTACAGTCAAAGTAATTAGTTAGATTACTCGTTACTAAAAAAGGTAATGGTGTTAGTAACGCTGTTACTTTCAACGCCGTTACTCCCATCACTGTCCAAAATGCATCTAAAATGGAGGACAGAGAGTCCGACAACAGGATTGTTCGTTTTAACTGGAGATCCTGGCGCCTCCTTTGTCTCCCTGAAACACGAGCTTCTAGATTTCAAAAACTCTCCCTCAGATCTTAACAGATTTATTGAGCTAAGCTGCTAAATCCTTCCTTTTTTACATGTGAAAGACGTCAGTAGCTTAGCTAGCTTTTACCAAAGTACCACTAGCAAGAAGAAAACATGATTAACATGCATAACAGCATTTGCTTCGATGCTTATCAATGTTAGTCCTTAGAGACATCGCTATATTTAGCAACTGTCCAGACCCATTTAGCTTCTTTGAAAAGATAAAAGACACTAAGAATCTAACAGTTTCTGCATAGCCCCCCCCCGCTGAAAATACTCTGGTGCTTCTTCACTAAAACTTTTTTTTCCAGCTTTTTTATTCTCATTAAACTGCTACAAGTACAGACCAATGAAATTCCCTCTCTTCATTTAACCCCTCCCCTTGGGGAGTAGTGGGCTGCCATTTTGCAGCGCCCGGGGAGCAATGTGGGGCTAAGGGTCTTGCTCAGGGACCCAGAGCGGCAGTCTGTGGGAGTGGGACTTGAACTCAGACCCTCTATGTTGCAGGCGCCATGCCCTAACCACTATGCCAAACATCAAACGTGCAAAGCTCCGAGATATACTGCCCTGGATTAGAAAACAAGATATAAACATTTTATATAATAATGAATACATATTTAATCCACATATAATAATTTATTAAACTCCCTTTTTTTAAAGGGTCCCTTTTGCCAATTAGCACAGAGAATTGATGATGTGATGTTAGATAATAGCCACGTTCAGCTTCTTTGATCACTATAAATTCAGACTAAGCAGACATTTATCTAGATAAAATAATCACATTGATCATGTTTGGAATAAAATATTCTTAGCAAAGAAAGAAATGCTAGATTAGTTCTTTCCGTAAAAATTCAAAAAAATATCCACTGGACTTGGTTTCCAAGATTTGAAGACGTTTCTCCACCTCTCCAGGAAGCTTTCTCAATTCAAATGTCTGGATCCGCAGTGAGTTTGAGTCTTATATGGACAAGGCCTTGTATTGCTTGGAAACATGCAAATGGTAACCGATGAATGGGTCGTTTGGTTCCATCGTTAGCCTGTAATATCTGAACCTGTCTATGATTCTAGGGGTCGGTCGTTAAAGGGGGGATTGCCATTAAGGGGGGGATTGTCTCCTGTAATACCTGAAACCTGTCTATGATTGTTAAGGGTCGGTCGTTAAGGCTGTTATCTCTGCACCACCAGCTGCTCCACCTCCTCTCTGTAGTCCAGGTCGTTGTCGTCTCTGATGAAGCCCACCACTGTGGTGTCGTCTGCAAACTTCACCATGTGATCGGTGGTGAACCTGGGGACGCAGTCGTGTGTCATCAGGGTGAACGGCAGGGGGCTCAGGACGCAGCCCTGAGGGGAGGGGCTTAGACTGATGACATCAGAGGTGTTCTGTCTGACCTTGACTGACTGAAGTCTGTTGGTAAGGAAGTCTAGCAGCCAATAGCAGAGGATTGTATTGAAGCCCAGTTGTCTGCTGGAGGACATAGGGACCCCTTTTTCATCATTCTGCTTCATTCTATCTCTATTCTCCCACTCTGCAGAATCTGTTAGTTCAATCTCTAACGTTCTGCTCTCTCTGCTTTTTCTCATAGTAGCTTAATCTGGTCTGTTCCTGTTTGGCTGTGACTCCATCCTGGAGAGAAATATCAGCTGTGCTGCTGCCATCAACACTTAACAATCACACCAAACAGGAGAAAGAACGGCGAGAAGATCCAGTTTGTCAAATTAAAATATAGTAACAACAGATCGGTAACTACAAATTAGAGCATAATTCTTATATACTTCAAAAAATTAACACAGTTTATGTTAACGATTGGATGCAAACTCTTGGTCCTTCAACAGACCAGGAAGCAGATTTCTCATCTCCATCAGAAAATGAACATCTGCTGGATGCTGATGGGGAATTTTTTAATCTGCCATATTAAATTAAGCGTTCATTTCTCCATGTTTTGCTTCCACAAATTTAATAATAATATCGCACATGCTCTCCTCGAGCTCCGAGGAAGTCGGAGCGCAGCAATAGGGTAGGAACAACAGAGGCTGTAGGCTTTGCTTTGGGCAGGAGGTCTGGAGCGCTGCGGGGCGGAGCGGAGGATGGGGGGTTTCAGGGTAACAGGAGAAGCAAAGTAATTGACTTTTAGACACTGTCCTAAGTCAACATGTGGTAATTTATCAATGTTTTAAATCAGGTTGGGTCAGCAGGTAATCTGCTAATCAGTGACCTCTGCATTAAACCCAAGCCAAGAGTAACGAATAACAATTGTTTTAAAAATGTGTAAGGAATAGAAAGTACAGATACTTGTCTGAAAATGTAATGAGTAGAAGTCAGAAGTAGTAGGAAAAATTAGTAATGGAGTAAAGTATAGATACCTAAAAAGTGTACTTAAGTACAGTAACAAAGTATTTGTACACCTCCGATTCTGTATATATATATGTATATATATATATATATATATATATATATATATATATATATATATATATATATATATAGTCTGCATCATCAAACCAAGTCAAATTCCTGTTAAGTGCTAACCTACTTCACAAGTATATGGTTCTATATTAGGTGCTTTTCTATTAGGAGTCTATTTGATCCAACAAGCTTAGCCTATCTTTAGGCAGAAGCTTAGCCTATCTTTAGGCAGAAGCTTAGCCTATCTTTAGGCAGAGTCCCATATTTTTCTTAGCATCACATCTGAAGCTTCATCAGGTTGGATGTTAGATGGATGTCTGTGTTCAGATATACCTTCATATTCCAGCTTGGACTCAGGATTAGCCCGTCCAGAGGATTTACTGATCTTAGCATACACACCTTACATAAACATGCACACATAACCTGGACATAAGGACATAACAGCTACACATAGAAACAGAAACATGTTTTTGGCCCCAATGGATCCTTATTAGTTTTCCTACAAAGACAGGTTGGTTTAGATTTAGTTATTGTTCCTTCATGAATCAAATCATCATTTAAAAGCTGCTTCTTATATTTACTACGAGGGTTTTTAACTGATGACAAAAATGTTTTTGATAATTTGAAACATTTTAGTGTGACAAAAAGCCAAATGGTAAAGAGCTAAACTCTTTTTTATAAGAATATCTATATTAGAAGGATCTTAGGATTCTGCACAATTAATGAAGGTATTGTTTATTTTCCCTACTATTGATCTTATTTAAAGTTATGTTTATAAAACTGATCCTCAGAGGGAAGGAGGGTGGGTGTGGATGTTCTCAGGAAGAAGGTGTGATTACCAGAAAACAATCAGAGGATGTTTCATGACAGCAGCTGCAGATAACAGACGGCTTTACACTCAAACTCATGAGATACTGAGAGAATTAGGAGTTTCTCTCCTCTAAAGATGAAGAAAAGATGATGTCAATAAAGGGTCACTTATGGATAAAAATTATTATCGGTGTTTCATAGGGGAAATTTCCAATTCCTGAAATGCTCTTATAAGGTTTCTGTTTCCAGTAAATCACAGTTTGATACAACTTGGATCCGTATGACTTAAATAAAAACGATGATCATTGCAAAGAAACTTGCAGAGTTTTCCTATTTTACTGTCAGCAGAAATGAGCTGAAAGTTTTGACCTAAGACCAAATGAATCAAATCAGGGTGAAGGAAAAAGCAGAGATCTAACATTGTGTCTCTAATACAATAAAGTATGTATTTGATGCAGAAGAGTTAATTCTGCTCTGACCCTCTTCTGCCTGCATCCTTCTCCTAATAGTATTTGGGCCTCATGCAACAACTACTCTGGATTATTATGCTCGTTTCCCTGAAGTTTTCTCCTACTTAGCTTCAGATAAACACATGATGCAGTTCATTCTGTGAGTAAGTCAACCACATTCATGAGGTAGCAACTCTGCATTATGACCTCCTGATAATTCAATAGATGAGGTCAGAGTTACAGGACCAGTCAAAGCAGCAGGGAATAAATCACAGCGGCTGGAAATGATGCAGCTGCAGTTTATAACAGTGAAAATAAAGATAAGAAATAAAAATAAGATTCATTTCATCCAAACACCATCAATGGAAACAAGTGGAAGCAGGAAGTGAAACATGATGCAAACTTTTAATATCAGTTTCCATCCATCCATCATCCATCCATCCATCAGTCATCCATCCATCCATCCATCCATCATCCATCCATCCATCATCCATCCATCCATCAATCATCCATCCATCCATCCATCCATCCATCCATCCATCCATCCATCCATCAATCATCCATCCATCCATCCATCCATCCATCCATCCATCATCCATCCATCCATCCATCCATCATCCATCCATCCATCAATCATCCATCCATCCATCCATCCATCCATCCATCATCCATCCATCCATCAATCATCCATCCATCCATCCATCCATCCATCCATCCATCAATCATCCATCCATCCATCCATCCATCATCCATCCATCCATCCATCCATCCATCCATCCATCAATCATCCATCCATCCATCCATCATCCATCCATCCATCCATCCATCCATCCATCCATCCATCATCCATCCATCCATCCATCCATCCATCATCCATCCATCCATCCATCCATCCATCCATCAATCATCCATCCATCCATCCATCCATCCATCATCCATCCATCCATCCATCCATCATCCATCCATCCATCAATCATCCATCCATCCATCCATCCATCCATCCATCATCCATCATCCATCCATCCATCCATCCATCCATCCATCCATCATCCATCCATCCATCCATCCATCCATCAATCATCCATCTATCCATCCATCCATCCATCATCCATCCATCCATCCATCCATCAATCATACATCCATCCATCCATCCATCATCCATCCATCCATCCATCCATCATCCATCCATCCATCAATCATCCATCCATCCATCAATCATCCATCCATCCATCCATCCATCATCCATTAATTCCATCCATCATCCATCCATCCATCAATCATCCATCCATCCATCATCCATCCATCAATCATCCATCCATCCATCCATCCATCCATCCATCCATCATCCATCCATCCATCCATCCATCCATCATCCATCCATCCATCAATCATCCATCCATCCATCAATCATCCATCCATCCATCCATCATCCATCCATCCATCCATCTATCCATCCATCCATCATCCATCCATCCATCAATCATCCATCCATCCATCATCCATCCATCAATCATCCATCCATCCATCCATCCATCCATCCATCCATCCATCCATCAATCATCCATCCATCCATCCATCCATCATCCATTAATTCCATCCATCATCCATCCATCCATCAATCATCCATCCATCCATCATCCATCCATCAATCATCCATCCATCCATCCATCCATCATCCATCCATCCATCCATCCATCCATCATCCATCCATCCATCCATCATCCATCCATCCATCAATCATCCATCCATCCATCATCCATCCATCAATCATCCATCCATCCATCCATCAATCATCCATCCATCCATCATCCATCCATCAATCATCCATCCATCCATCCATCATCCATCCATCCATCAATCATCCATCCATCAATCATCCATCCATCCATCATCCATCCATCCATCCATCCATCCATCCATCATCCATCCATCCATCATCCATCCATCCACCCATCAATCATCCATCCATCCATCATCCATCCATCCATCCATCCATCATCCATCCATCCATCCATCCATCATCCATCCATCCATCAATCATCCATCCATCAATCATCCATCCATCCATCCATCCGTCATCCATCCATCCATCCATCATCCATCCATCCATCATCCATCCATCCATCATCCATCCATCATCCATCCATCATCCATCCATCCATCCATCCATCAATCATCCATCCATCCATCCATCCATCAATCATCCACCCATCCATCATCCATCCATCCATCCATCATCCATCCATCAATCATCCATCCATCCATCCATCCGTCATCCATCATCCATCCATCCATCATCCATCCATCCATCAATCATCCATCCATCCATCCATCCGTCATCCATCCATCCATCCATCAATCATCCATCCATCCATCATCCATCCATCAATCATCCATCCATCCATCAATCATCCATCCATCATCCATCCATCATCCATCCATCCATCCATCATCCATCCATCATCCATCCCAACGTCATCCATCCATCCATCCATCAATCATCCATCCATCAATCATCCATCCATCATCCATCCATCATCCATCCATCCATCATCCATCCATACATCATCCATCCATCAATCATCCATCCATCCATCAATCATCCATCCATCCATCCATCAATCATCCATCCATCAATCATCCAACCATCATCCATCCATCATCCATCCATCCATCCATCCATCATCCATCCATCATCCATCCATCCATCCATCCATCATCCATCCATCCGTCATCCATCCATCCATCCATCATCCATACATACATCAATCATCCATCCATCCATCCATCCATCCATCATCCATCCATCATCCATCCATACGTTATCCATCCATCCATCAATCATCCATCCATCCATCATCCATCCATCCATCCATCATCCATCCATCATATATCCATCCATCCATCATCCATCCATCATCCATCCCAACGTCATCCATCCATCCATCCATCAATCATCCATCCATCCATCAATCATCCATCCATCATCCATCCATCCATCAATCATCCATCCATCCATCCATCCATCCATCATCCATCCATCCATCCATCCATCCATCATCCATCCATCCATCCATCCATCATCCATCCATCCATCAATCATCCATCCATCCATCATCCATCCATCAATCATCCATCCATCATCCATCCATCCATCCATCCATCCATCCATCATCCATCCATCCATCCATCATCCATCCATCCATCAATCATCCATCCATCCATCATCCATCCATCCATCAATCATCCATCCATCAATCATCCATCCATCCATCCATCATCCATCCATCCATCCATCCATCCATCCATCATCCTTCCATCCATCATCCATCCATCCATCAACCATCCATCCATCCATCATCCATCCATCCATCCATCCATCATCCATCCATCCATCCATCCATCCATCATCCATCCATCCATCAATCATCCATCCATCAATCATCCATCCATCCATCCATCCATCCGTCATCCATCCATCCATCCATCATCCATCCATCCATCATCCATCCATCCATCATCCATCCATCATCCATCCATCATCCATCCATCCATCCATCAATCATCCATCCATCCATCCATCCATCAATCATCCACCCATCCATCATCCATCCATCCATCATCCATCCATCAATCATCCATCCATCCATCCATCCATCCATCCGTCATCCATCATCCATCCATCCATCATCCATCCATCCATCAATCATCCATCCATCCATCCGTCATCCATCCATCCATCCATCAATCATCCATCCATCCATCATCCATCCATCAATCATCCATCCATCCATCAATCATCCATCCATCATCCATCCATCATCCATCCATCCATCCATCATCCATCCATCATCCATCCCAACGTCATCCATCCATCCATCCATCAATCATCCATCCATCCATCAATCATCCATCCATCATCCATCCATCATCCATCCATCCATCCATCATCCATCCATACATCATCCATCCATCAATCATCCATCCATCCATCAATCATCCATCCATCCATCCATCAATCATCCATCCATCAATCATCCAACCATCATCCATCCATCATCCATCCATCCATCCATCCATCCATCCATCATCCATCCATCATCCATCATCCATCCATCCGTCATCCATCCATCCGTCATCCATCCATCCATCCATCATCCATACATACATCAATCATCCATCCATCATCCATCCATCCATCCATCCATCATCCATCCATCATCCATCCATACGTCATCCATCCATCCATCAATCATCCATCCATCCATCCATCCATCATCCATCCATCCATCCATCATCCATCCATCATATATCCATCCATCCATCATCCATCCATCATCCATCCATACCTCATCCATCCATCCATCCATCAATCATCCATCCATCCATAAATCATCCATCCATCATCCATCCATCATCCATCCATCCATCATCCATCCATCATCCATCCATCCATCCATCCATCAATCATCCATCCATCCATCCATCATCCATCCATCCATCATCCATCCATCCATCTATCCATCATCCATCCATCATCCATCCATCCATCATCCCTCCATCCATCCATCATCCATCCATCCATCCATCCATCCATAATCCATCCATCCATCCATCCATCATCCATCCATCCATCCATCCATCCATCATCCATCCATCCATCCATCCATTACTCTATCCATCCATCATCCATCCATCCATCATCCATCCATCATCCATCCATCCATCATCCATCCATCATCCATCATCCATCCATCAATCATCCATCCGACCATTATTAATCCATCCATCCATCAATCATCCATCCATCAATCATCCATCATCCATCCATCCATCATCCATCCATCCATCCATCATCCATCCATCCATCCATCCATCAATCATCCATCATCCATCCATCCATCCATCATCCATCCATCCATCATTCATCCACCCATCCATCCATCCATCCATCATCCATCCATCCATCCATCATCCATCCATCATCCATCAATCCATCCATCATCCATCCATCAACCCTCCATCAATCATCCATCCATCCATCAATCATCCATCCATCCATCATCCATCCATCCATCCATCCATCCATCCATCCATCATCCATCCATCCATCCATCAATCATCCATCCATCCATCCATCCATCCGTAATCCATCATCCATCCATCAATCATCCATCCATCCATCAATCATCCATCCATCATCTATCCATCATCCATCCATCCATCCATCATCCATCCATCATCCATCCATACGTCATCCATCCATCCATCCATCAATCATCCATCCATCCATCAATCATCCATCCATCATCCATCCATCATCCATCCATACGTCATCCATCCATCCATCCATCAATCATCCATCCATCCATCAATCATCCATCCATCATCCATCCATCATCCATCCATCCATCCATCATCCATCCATACGTCATCCATCCATTAATCATCCATCCATCAATCATCCATCCATCATCCATCCATCCATCCATCAATCATCCATCCATCATCCATCCATCATCCATCCATCCATCCATCAATCATCCATCCATCATCCATCCATCCATCCATCCATCCATCATCCATCCATCCGTCATCCATCCATCCATCCATCATCCATCCATCCATCAATCATCCATCCATCATCCATCCATCCATCCATCCTCCATCCATCATCCATCCATACGTGATCCATCCATCCATCCATCAATCATCCATCCATCCATCCATCATCCATCCATCCATCCATCATCCATCCATCCATCCGTCATCCATCATCCATCCATCCATCATCCATCCATCCATCCATCATCCATCCATCCATCCATCCGTCATCCATCCATCCATCCATCAATCATCCATCCATCCATCATCCATCCATCAATCATCCATCCATCCATCAATCATCCATCCATCATCCATCCATCATCCATCCATCCATCCATCATCCATCCATAATCCATCCCAACGTCATCCATCCATCCATCCATCAATCATCCATCCATCCATCAATCATCCATCCATCATCCATCCATCATCCATCCATCCATCATCCATCCATACATCATCCATCCATCAATCATCCATCCATCCATCAATCATCCATCCATCCATCCATCAATCATCCATCCATCAATCATCCAACCATCATCCATCCATCATCCATCCATCCATCCATCCATCATCCATCCATCATCCATCCATCCATCCATCCATCATCCATCCATCCGTCATCCATCCATCCATCCATCATCCATACATACATCAATCATCCATCCATCCATCCATCCATCATCCATCCATCATCCATCCATACGTCATCCATCCATCCATCAATCATCCATCCATCCATCCATCCATCATCCATCCATCCATCCATCATCCATCCATCATATATCCATCCATCCATCATCCATCCATCATCCATCCATACCTCATCCATCCATCCATCCATCAATCATCCATCCAGCCATAAATCATCAATCCATCCATCATCCATCCATCAATCATCCATCCATCCATCCATCCATCCATCCATCATCCATCCATCCATCCATCCATCCATCATCCATCCATCCATCCATCCATCATCCATCCATCCATCAATCATCCATCCATCCATCATCCATCCATCAATCATCCATCCATCCGTCCATCATCCATCCATCCATCCATCCATCCATCCATCATCCATCCATCCATCCATCATCCATCCATCCATCAATCATCCATCCATCCATCATCCATCCATCAATCAATCATCCATCCATCCATCCATCCATCATCCATCCATCCATCATCCATCCATCCATCAATCATCCATCCATCCATCATCCATCCATCCATCCATCCATCATCCATCCATCCATCCATCCATCCATCATCCATCCATCAATCATCCATCCATCAATCATCCATCCATCCATCCATCCGTCATCCATCCATCCATCCATCATCCATCCATCCATCATCCATCCATCATCCATCCATCATCCATCCATCCATCCATCAATCATCCATCCATCCATCCATCCATCAATCATCCACCCATCCATCATCCATCCATCCATCATCCATCCATCAATCATCCATCCATCCATCCATCCGTCATCCATCATCCATCCATCCATCATCCATCCATCCATCAATCATCCATCCATCCATCCATCCGTCATCCATCCATCCATCCATCAATCATCCATCCATCCATCAATCATCCATCCATCCATCAATCATCCATCCATCATCCATCCATCATCCATCCATCCATCCATCCATCCATCATCCATCCATCATCCATCCCAACGTCATCCATCCATCCATCCATCAATCATCCATCCATCCATCAATCATCCATCCATCCATCCATCCATCATCCATCCATACATCATCCATCCATCAATCATCCATCCATCCATCCATCAATCATCCATCCATCCATCCATCAATCATCCATCCATCAATCATCCAACCATCATCCATCCATCATCCATCCATCCATCCATCCATCATCCATCCATCATCCATCCATCCATCCATCCATCATCCATCCATCCGTCATCCATCCATCCATCCATCATCCATACATACATCAATCTACCATCCATCATCCATCCATCCATCCATCATCCATCCCTCATCCATCCATACGTCATCCATCCATCCATCAATCATCCATCCATCCATCCATCCATCATCCATCCATCCATCCATCATCCATCCATCATATATCCATCCATCCATCATCCATCCATCATCCATCCATACCTCATCCATCCATCCATCCATCAATCATCCATCCATCCATAAATCATCCATCCATCATCCATCCATCATCCATCCATCCATCATCCATCCATCATCCATCCATCCATCCATCCATCAATCATCCATCCATCCATCCATCATCCATCCATCCATCATCCATCCATCCATCTATCCATCATCCATCCATCATCCATCCATCCATCATCCCTCCATCCATCCATCATCCATCCATCCATCCATCCATCCATAATCCATCCATCCATCCATCCATCATCCATCCATCCATCCATCCATCATCCATCCATCCATCCATCCATCCATCACTCTATCCATCCATCATCCATCCATCCATCATCCATCCATCTTCCATTCATCCATCCATCATCCATCCATCATCCATCATCCATCCATCAATCATCCATCCGACCATTATTAATCCATCCATCCATCAATCATCCATCCATCAATCATCCATCATCCATCCATCCATCATCCATCCATCCATCCATCATCCATCCATCCATCCATCCATCAATCATCCATCATCCATCCATCCATCCATCATCCATCCATCCATCATTCATCCACCCATCCATCCATCCATCCATCATCCATCCATCCATCCATCATCCATCCATCATCCATCAATCCATCCATCATCCATCCATCAACCCTCCATCAATCATCCATCCATCCATCAATCATCCATCCATCCATCATCCATCCATCCATCCATCCATCCATCCATCCATCATCCATCCATCCATCAATCATCCATCCATCCATCCATCCATCCGTAATCCATCATCCATCCATCAATCATCCATCCATCCATCAATCATCCATCCATCATCTATCCATCATCCATCCATCCATCCATCATCCATCCATACGTCATCCATCCATCCATCCATCAATCATCCATCCATCCATCAATCATCCATCCATCATCCATCCATCATCCATCCATACGTCATCCATCCATCCATCCATCAATCATCCATCCATCCATCAATCATCCATCCATCATCCATCCATCATCCATCCATCCATCCATCATCCATCCATACGTCATCCATCCATCAATCATCCATCCATCAATCATCCATCCATCATCCATCCATCCATCCATCAATCATCCATCCATCATCCATCCATCATCCATCCATCCATCCATCCATCAATCATCCATCCATCATCCATCCATCCATCCATCCATCATCCATCCATCCATCCGTCATCCATCCATCCATCAATCATCCATCCATCATCCATCCATCCATCCATCCTCCATCCATCATCCATCCATACGTCATCCATCCATCCATCAATCATCCATCCATCCATCCATCATCCATCCATCATCCATCCATCCATCATCCATCCATCCATCCATCATCCATCCATACGTCATCCATCCATCCATCCATCAATCATCCATCCATCCATCAATCATCCATCCATCATCCATCCATCCATCCATCCATCATCCATCCATACGTCATCCATCCATCCATCCATCAATCATCCATCAATCATCCATCCATCATCCATCCATCCATCAATCATCCATCAATCATCCATCCATCCATCCATCCATCATCCATCCATCCATCCATCAATCATCCATCCATCCATCCATCAATCATCCATCCATCATCCATCCATCATCCATCCATCCATCCATCCATCATCCATCCATCATCCATCCATCCATCATCCATCCATCCATCTATCCATCATCCATCCATCATCCATCCATCCATCATCCCTCCATCCATCCATCATCCATCCATCCATCCATCATCCATCCATCCATCCATCATCCATCCATCCATCATCCATCCATCCATCCATCATCCATCCATCATCCATCCATCATCCATCCATCCATCATCCATCCATCATCCATCCATCATCCATCCATCCATCAATCCATCCATCATCCATCCATCCATCATCCATCCATCATCCATCCATCCATCATCCATCCATCATCCATCCATCCATCCATCATCCATCCACCATCCATCCATCATCCATCCATCCATCATCCATCCATCATCCATCATCCATCCATCCATCCATCAATCATCCCTCCATCCATTATCCATCCATCCATCCATCCATCCATCCATCAATCATCCATCCATCAATCATCCATCATCCATCCATCCATCATCCATCCACCCATCCATCATCCATCCATCCATCCATCCATCCATCCATCCATCCACCCATCCATCAATCATCCATCATCCATCATCCATCCATCCATCCATCCATCCATCATTCATCCACCCATCCATCAACCATCCATCCATCCATCCATCATCCATCCATCCATCCATCATCCATCCATCATCCATCCATCCATCCATCATCCATCCATCATCCATCAATCCATCCATCATCCATCCATCAACCCTCCATCATCCATCCATCCATCATCCATCCATCCATCCCTCATCCATCCCTCCATCAACCCTCCATCATCCATCCATCCATCTATCCATCATCCATCCATCCATCAACCATCATCCATCCATCCATCATCCATCATTCATCCATCCCTCCATCAACCCTCCATCATCCATCCATCCATCCATCATCCCTCCATCCCTCCATCAACCATCCATCCCTCCATCATCCATCCATCCATCCATCCATCCATACCTCCATCAACCATCCATCCCTCCATCAACCATCCATCCATCCCTCCATCAACCATCCATCATCCATCCATCCATCCCTCCATCATCCATCCATCATCCATCCATCCATCCATCCCTCCATCATCCATCCATCCCTCCATCCCCCATCCATCCATCCATCCATCCATCCATCAACCATCCATCCATCCATCCATCCATCCATCCATCCATCCATCCCTCCATCATCCATCCATCCATCCATCCATCATCCATCCATCCCTCCATCATCCATCCATCCATCCATCACTCCATCCATCCATCCATCATCCATCCATTTATCCATCGAATCCATCCATCATCCATCAACCATCCATCCATCATCCATCCATCATCCATCCCATCATCCATCCATCAAACCATCCATCCATCATCCATCATCCATCCATCAACCCTCCATCATCCATCCATCCATCCATCCCTCCAACATCCATCCATCCATCCATCCATCCATCCATCCATCCATCCATCATCATCCCTCCATAAACCATCCATCCCTACATCATCCATCCATCCATCCATCCATCCATCCCTCAATCATCCATCCATCCATCCGTCCATCCCTCCATCATCCATCCATCCCTCCATCATCCATCCATCCATTCCTCCATCATCCATCCATCCATCCCTCCATCATCCATCCATCCATCCATCCATCCCTCCATCATCCATCCATCCCTCCATCATCCATCCATCCATCCCTCCATCCCTACATCATCCATCACTCCATCATCCATACATCCATCCCTCCATCCCTCCATCATCCATCCACCCATCCATCCATCCCTCCATCCATCATCCATCCTTCCATCATCCATCCATCCATTCATCATCCAACTATCCATCTATCATCCATCCATCATCCAACCATCCATCCATCATCCAACCAACCAACCAACCAACCATCCATCATCCATCCATCATCCAACCATCCATCCATCCATCCATCCATCCATCCATCCATCCATCATCCAACCATCCATCCATCCAACCATCCATCCATCATCCAACCATCCACCCACCCATCCAACCATCCATCCATCCATCCATCATCCACCCATCCATCATCATCCATCCATCCATCATCCATCCAACATCCATCCATCATCGATCCATCCACCCATCCAACCATCCATCCCTCCATCATCTAACCATCCATCCATCCATCATCCATCCATCCACCCATCCATCCCTCCATCCATCATCCAACCATCCATCCACCCATCCAACCATCCATCCCTCCATCATCCAACCATCCATCATCCATCCATCATCCATCCATCATCCATCCATCCATCTATCCATCATCCATCCATCATCCATCCATCCATCATCCCTCCATCCATCCATCATCCATCCATCCATCCATCCATCAATCATCCATCCATCATCCATCCATCATCCATCCATCCATCCATCATCCATCCATCATCCATCCATCCATCACTCCATCCATCCATCATCCATCCATTCATCCATCGAATCCATCCATCATCCATCAACCATCCATCCATCATCCATCCATCATCCATCCCATCATCCATCCATCATCCATCCAACCATCCATCCATCATCCATAATCCATCCATCAATCCTCCATCATCCATCCATCCATCCATCCCTCCAACATCCATCCATCCATCCATCCATCCATCCATCCATCATCATCCCTCCATAAACCATCCATCCCTACATCATCCATCCATCCATCCGTCCATCCCTCCATCATCAATCCATCCCTCCATCATCCATCCATCCATTCCTCCATCATCCATCCATCCATCCCTCCATCCATCCATCCATCCCTCCATCATCCATCCATCCCTCCATCATCCATGCATCCATCCCTCCATCCCTCCATCATCCATCCATCCATCCATCACTCCATCATCCATACATCCATCCCTCCATCATCCATCCATCCATCCACGAATCCATCCATCCCTCCATCCATCATCCATCCCTCCATCATCCATCCATCCATTCATCATCCAACCATCCATCCATCATCCAACCAACCAACCAACCAACCATCCAGCCATCCATCCATCATCCAACCATCCATCCATCATCCATCCATCATCCAACCATCCATCCATCCATCCATCCATCCATCATCACACCATCCATCCATCCAACCATCCATCCATCATCCAACCATCCACCCACCCATCCAACCATCCATCCATCCATCCATCCATCATCCACCCATCCATCAACATCCATCCATCATCCATCCAACATCCATCCATCATCCATCCATCCACCCATCCAACCATCCATCCCTCCATCATCTAACCATCAATCCATCCATCATCCATCCATCCACCCATCCAACCATCCATCCATCCATCCATCCATCCATCATCCAACCATCCATCCACCCATCCAACCATCCATCCCTCCATCATCCAACCATCCATCATCCATCCATCATCCATCCATCCATCATCCATCCATCCATCTATCCATCATCCATCCATCATCCATCCATCCATCATCCCTCCATCCATCCATCATCCATCCATCCATCCATCAATCATCCATCCATCATCCATCCATCATCCATCCATCATCCATCCATCCATCATCCCTCCATCCATCCATCATCCATCCATCCATCCATCCATCAATCATCCATCCATCATCCATCCATCCATCATCCATCCATCATCCATCCATCATCCACCCATCATCCATCATCCATCCATCCATCCATCCATCACCCATCCACCCATCATCCATCCATCACCCTTCCACCCATCATCCATCCATCCATCATCCATCCATCATCCATCCATCCATCATCCATCCATCCATCAATCATCCATCCATCCATTATCCATCCATCCATCATCCATCCATCCATCCATTATCCATCCATCCATCCATCATCCATCCATCAATCATCCATCATCCATCCATCCATCATCCATCCATCCATCCATCCATCAATCATCCATCCATCCATCCATCCATCCATCCATCCATCCATCATTCATCCACCCATCCATCAACCATCCATCCATCCATCCATCCATCATCCATCCATCATCCCATCCATCATCCATCCATCAACCCTCCATCATCCATCCATCCATCATCCATCCATCATCCATCCATCCATCCATCATCCATCCCTCCATCAACCCTCCATCATCCATCCAGCCATCTATCCATCATCCATCCATCCATCAACCATCATCCATCCATCATCCATCCATCATCCATCCATCCATCATCCATCATTCATCCATCCCTCCATCAACCCTCCATCATCCATCCATCCATCATCCCTCCATCCCTCCATCAACCATCCATCCCTCCATCATCCATCCATCCATCCACCCATCCCTCCATCAACCATCCATCCCTCCATCAACCATCCATCCATCATCCATCCATCCATCATCCATCCATCTATCCATCATCCATCCATCCCTCCATCCCCCATCCATCCATCCATCCATCAACCATCCATCCATCCATCCATCCCTCCATCATCCATCCATCCATCATCCATCCATCCCTCCATCATCCATCCATCCATCACTCCATCCATCCATCCATCCATCCATCCATCATCCATCCATTCATCCATCAAATCCATCCATCATCCATCAACCATCCATCCATCATCCATCCATCATCCATCCCATCATCCATCCATCATCCATCCAACCATCCATCCATCCATCCATCATCCATCATCCATCCATCAACCCTCCAGCATCCATCCATCCATCCATCCCTCCAACATCCATCCATCCATCCATCCATCATCATCCCTCCATAAACCATCCATCCCTACATCATCCATCCATCCATTCATCCATCCATCCCTCCATCATCCATCCATCCATCTGTCCATCCCTCCATCCATCCATCCATCCTTCCATCATCCATCCATCCCTCCATCATCCATCCATCCATCCCTCCATCATCCATCCATCCATCACTCCATCATCCATACATCCATCCATCCATCCCTCCATCATCCATCCATCCATCCACCCATCCATCCATCCCTCCATCCATCATCCATCCATCCATCCATCCATCCATTCATCATCCAACCATCCATCTATCATCCATCCATCATCCAACCATCCATCCATCATCCAACCAACCAACCAACCAACCAACCAACCATCCAGCCATCCATCCATCATCCAACCATCCATCCATCATCCATCCATCATCCAACCATCCATCCATCCATCCATCATCCAACCATCCATCCATCCAACCATCCATCCATCATCCAACCATCCACCCACCCATCCAACCATCCATCCATCCATCATCCACCCATCCATCATCATCCATCCATCATCCATCCAACATCCATCCATCATCCATCCATCCACCCATCCATCCCTCCATCATCTAACCATCCATCCATCCATCATCCATCCATCCATCCATCCAACCATCCATCCATCCATCCATCATCCAACCATCCATCCACCCATCCAACCATCCATCCCTCCATCATCCAACCATCCATCATCCATCCATCATCCATCCATCATCCATCCATCCATCATCCATCCATCCATCTATCCATCATCCATCCATCATCCATCCATCCATCATCCCTCCATCCATCCATCATCCATCCATCCATCAATCATCCATCCATCATCCATCCATCATCCATCCATCATCCATCCATCCATCATCCCTCCATCCATCCATCATCCATCCATCCATCCATCAATCATCCATCCATCATCCATCCATCCATCCATCATCCATCCATCATCCATCCATCATCCACCCATCATCCATCATCCATCCATCATCCATCCATCCATCCATCCATCATCCATCCATCCATCCATCATCCATCCATCAATCCATCATCCATCCATCATCCATCCATCCATCATCCATCCATCCATCCATCAATCATCCATCCATCCATTATCCATCCATCCATCACCCATCCATCCATCCATTATCCATCCATCCATCCATCCATCCATCCATCCATCATCCATCCATCAATCATCCATCATCCATCCATCCATCATCCATCCATCCATCCATCCATCAATCATCCATCATCCATCCATCCATCCATCCATCATCCACCCATCCATCAACCATCCATCCATCCATCCATCCATCATCCATCCATCATCTCATCCATCATCCATCCATCAATCCTCCATCATCCATCCATCCATCATCCATCCATCATCCATCCATCCATCCATCATCCATCCCTCCATCAACCCTCCATCATCCATCCATCCATCCATCTATCCATCATCCATCCATCCATCAACCATCATCCATCCATCATCCATCCATCATCCATCCATCCATCATCCATCATTCATCCATCCCTCCATCAACCCTCCATCATCCATCCATCCATCATCCCTCCATCCCTCCATCAACCATCCATCCCTCCATCATCCATCCATCCATCCACCCATCCCTCCATCAACCATCCATCCCTCCATCAACCATCCATCCATCCCTCCATCAACCATCCATCATCCATCCATCCATCATCCATCCATCCATCCATCATCCATCCATCCCTCCATCCCCCATCCATCCATCCATCCATCAACCATCCATCCATCCATCCATCCATCCCTCCATCATCCATCCATCCATCATCCATCCATCCCTCCATCATCCATCCATCCATCACTCCATCCATCCATCCATCCATCCATCATCCATCCATTCATCCATCGAATCCATCCATCATCCATCAACCATCCATCCATCATCCATCCATCATCCATCCCATCATCCATCCATCATCCATCCAACCATCCATCCATCCATCCATCATCCATCATCCATCCATCAACCCTCCAGCATCCATCCATCCATCCATCCCTCCAACATCCATCCATCCATCCATCCATCATCATCCCTCCATAAACCATCCATCCCTACATCATCCATCCATCCATCCATCCCTCCATCATCCATCCATCCATCCGTCCATCCCTCCATCATCCATCCATCCTTCCATCATCCATCCATCCATTCCTCCATCATCCATCCATCCATCCCTCCATCTTCCATCCCTCCATCATCCATCCATCCCTCCATCATCCATCCATCCATCCCTCCATCCCTCCATCATCCATCCATCCATCCCTCCATCATCCATACATCCATCCCTCCATCATCCATCCATCCATCCACCCATCCATCCATCCCTCCATCTATCATCCATCCCTCCATCATCCATCCATCCATTCATCATCCAACCATCCATCTATCATCCAACCAACCAACCAACCAACCATCCATCCATCCATCCATCCATCCATCCATCCTCCAACCATCCATCGATCATCCATCCATCATCCAACCATCCATTCATCATCCAACCATCCATCTATCATCCAACCAACCAACCATCTATCATCTATCCATCATCCAACCATCCATCCATCATCCAACCAACCATCCATCCATCCATCCATCATCCAACCATCCATCCATCACCCATCCATCATCCAACCATCCATCCATTCATCATCCATCCATCCAACCATCCCTCCATCATCCAACCATCCATCATCTATCCATCCATCCATCCATCATCCATCCATCATCCATCCATCCATCCAACCATCCATCCATCCATCCATCATCCGTCCAACCATCCATCCATCATCCATCCATCATCCAGCCATCCATCCATCCATCCATCCATCCATCCATCCATCATCCATCCACCCATCCATCATCCAACCATCCATCCATTCATCATAGAACCATCCATCCCTCCATCATCCAACCATCCATCCATCCATCCACCCATCCAACCATCCATCCATCCATCATCCAACCATCCATCCATCCATCCATCATCCATCCATCCATCCAACCATCCATCCATCATCCAACCATCCATCCATCATCCATCCATCCAACCATCATCCATCCAACCATCCATCCATCCATCCATCATCCATCCATCCATCCATCCATCATCCATCCATCCATCCATCCATCCATCATCCATCCACCCATCCATCCATCCATCCATCATCCAACCATCCATCCATCATAGAACCAACCATCCATCCACCATCCATCCATCATCCAACCATCCACCCATCCAACCATCCATCCCTCCATCATCCAACCATCCATCATCTATCCATCCATCCATCCATCCATCCATCATCCATCCACCCATCCATCCATCCATCATCCATCCATCCATCCATCATAGAACCATCCATCCATCCATCCATCATGCAACCATCCATCCATCCATCCATCCATCCATCCATCCATCATCCATCCATCCATCAACCATCATCCATCCATCATCCATCCATCATCCATCCATCCATCATCCATCATTCATCCATCCCTCCATCAACCCTCCATCATCCATCCATCCATCCATCATCCCTCCATCCCTCCATCAACCATCCATCCCTCCATCATCCATCCATCCATCCACCCATCCCTCCATCAACCATCCATCCCTCCATCAACCATCCATCCATCCCTCCATCAACCATCCATCATCCATCCATCCATCATCCATCCATCCATCCATCATCCATCCATCCCTCCATCCCCCATCCATCCATCCATCCATCAACCATCCATCCATCCATCCATCCATCCCTCCATCATCCATCCATCCATCACTCCATCCATCCATCCATCCATCCATCCATCATCCATCCATTCATCCATCGAATCCATCCATCATCCATCAACCATCCATCCATCATCCATCCATCATCCATCCCATCATCCATCCATCATCCATCCAACCATCCATCCATCCATCCATCATCCATCATCCATCCATCAACCCTCCAGCATCCATCCATCCATCCATCCCTCCAACATCCATCCATCCATCCATCCATCATCATCCCTCCATAAACCATCCATCCCTACATCATCCATCCATCCATCCATCCCTCCATCATCCATCCATCCATCCGTCCATCCCTCCATCATCCATCCATCCCTCCATCATCCATCCATCCATCCCTCCATCCCTACATCATCCATCCATCCATCCCTCCATCATCCATACATCCATCCCTCCATCATCCATCCATCCATCCACCCATCCATCCATCCCTCCATCCATCATCCATCCCTCCATCATCCATCCATCCATTCATCATCCAACCATCCATCTATCATCCAACCAACCAACCAACCATCCATCCATCCATCCATCCATCCATCCATCATCCAACCATCCATCCATCATCCATCCATCATCCAACCATCCATTCATCATCCAACCATCCATCTATCATCCAACCAACCAACCATCTATCATCCATCCATCATCCAACCATCCATCCATCATCCAACCAACCATCCATCCATCATCCAACCATCCATCCATCACCCATCCATCATCCAACCATCCATCCATCCATCCATCATCCATCCATCCAACCATCCCTCCATCATCCAACCATCCATCATCTATCCATCCATCCATCCATCATCCATCCATCATCCATCCATCCATCCAACCATCCATCCATCCATCCATCATCCGTCCAACCATCCATCCATCATCCATCCATCATCCAGCCATCCATCCATCCATCCATCCATCCATCCATCCATCATCCATCCACCCATCCATCATCCAACCATCCATCCATTCATCATAGAACCATCCATCCCTCCATCATCCAACCATCCATCCATCCATCCACCCATCCAACCATCCATCCATCCATCCACCCATCCAACCATCCATCCATCCATCCATCATCCATCCATCCATCCATCCATCCAACCATCCATCCATCATCCAACCATCCATCCATCATCCATCCATCCAACCATCATCCATCCAACCATCCATCCATCCATCCATCATCCATCCATCCATCCATCATCCATCCATCCATCCATCCATCCATCCATCATCCATCCACCCATCCATCCATCCATCCATCATCCAACCATCCATCCATCATAGAACCAACCATCCATCCACCATCCATCCATCATCCAACCATCCACCCATCCAACCATCCATCCCTCCATCATCCAACCATCCCTCATCTATCCATCCATCCATCCATCCATCCATCCATCATCCATCCACCCATCCATCCATCCATCCATCATAGAACCATCCATCCATCCATCCATCATGCAACCATCCATCCATCCATCCATCCATCCATCCATCCATCCATCATAGAACCATCCATCCATCCATCCATCCATCATCCAACCATCCATCCATCCATCCATCCATCAGCTTCAACCTTCAAACTGCTGCTAAAAGTTTACAGATTGCAACTGTTTCTTCAGCAGCAAATGAGATTATCTTGTAATTCCAGATAGCTGGATTATTGGTTACAGAGATCAATATTAACTAACAACCAGGTTAGCAATTTGTAGATAGCAAATGCAACAACTACTCACTGCTTCTCTGAGACGATCATTTTGATTTGATTTCACACAAACAAGAAACAAAACCAACAAAGAGTTTAGCCCGTTAAACACAACTTCAAAAAGGTTCATTTCACCAAACAAGTCCTCCTGAATGGACGAGTGGACAAACCGAGCTACAGCGCCATCGTTTGTTAAACGTTCAGGCCGGCCAGAGTCATAACAGACACTATAGGAGATCTTGATGAATCAGAAACTGTGGGAAACACAGCGGTGCAGTTTTAGCAGCAGATCTCTGAGACAGGAACTTTATTGGACTGGTTTCCATCATTCATCCCCTCAGACTTAGACAAACCTTATTATAATTCTGTTTAATACACAGAGTGTGATGATCCATAACGCTTTTCAACACTTTAAAGCATTTTTATAAAATAAATGTAAGTTATGCATCATATGAAGGCATGTTTAATTTAAACATTTAATAAACTGAACTTTTGCTTTGACATTTATGTCTTCCATATAGTGGAAGTCAGTGTAGGGAAAATATGTCGTTCTTCTCTTTTCCTTGTCATTCCCCCCCCCCCATGCATGTCTGTTTCACCTCTCAGAAGATGCATCTTGTTACAGAGTCAACTTCATTCACCCTAAACCAGCAGCACCAGCAGCCATCACTCACATATCACAGATCCCATGGTGATGCTGGAGTTTCTTCACGGCTCTGCTAGCATTTAGTCCAGGAAATATAGAACCAGAACACACAGAAAGGCTCCGTGCTCCTCGGCTCTGCCTGGTGTTGAGCAGCAGGTCCAACCTGCACCTTCTCAGTATAATCCGGCCAGACTAGAGTCAGAGCTGTGGGCCCGTACAGCAGGCGGGGGTCTGAATCTCTCCCTCCCTTGTGACTTTCTTAGCAGCTAAGCTTTTACCGCAGTTCACAGCAATATCCTCAGCAGCACGTCATGACGCGGCGGGGGCTTCCCCTCCTCTCTGCATCCGTCCATGTTTACTCTCAGCTTTCCTTCCCCTCTCTCCTCAATCTCCTCAGGCCCAAAATACCTTTTCTCATTTTCAACTTTCAATCTGATTAGAATCTTTCAGATCTCAGATCTGTGATCCTGGAACAGTTTAGATCATTACAGATCATATCTTTTGCTTTAAAGAAATGTTTTATCTGTTGTTCTGAATTCAGAAGTCAGAAATCATCCAGAAGTTTTGAACCCAGAAATCAGCAGCGTCCAAATGTAGAAGACGTCTTTCTGAGGGACTTTTTTCTGCCTTTTTTCACATTCAACATTTTGGAAACAAGTTACTGATTTTTATTTCCTTGTTTATTGTGAGGGAAAAGAACAAGTTCTGGTTATAGAACTTCTATGTGAAAACATCTAAGCTGATTTATTTGGTTTGAAATGAAACAGATTTTTCTTTTTGATATTAGCTCTATGATTAAAGTCTCTAATTTAGTCTGATTATCTTAAATGTCCAGAAAGGTGACCATAAATAGGATTAGAAATATTTCCCTCAGCTTCATGGCCAGCAGTTGTCTGGTCTGCGGTTGTTTTTCTTTAGATCAGGCAGGCGACTGGAATCCATTCAACACCAGTTTCCTCTGAGACAGAATCTCCACCTAATTCCACCTCTCAGCTAGAAGGCAGGGAATTGCTCCTCTGCCAGTTTATCTGTCAGGTGATGAGTTGCTTTCCTCAAACTAAGAAGAAAGAAAATGAGGCCAGAATATGAAACCGGTTTCCCGTTTGGCCTGAGGATCCAGTCCTATTGTTCTGCATTGTTGTGATCAGCGGGAATCAACTGAACGGAAGACAAACACTTTCCCAAGGATATACGGTCCGTTCCCTCACCAACATCTAACCCTCCCTGCAAACAGACAGGAAAAGGAAGCAGAGAGAATACAGCTCTGATGTCATGGCAACAAAGACAGAGGGCTGGTGGGAAACTGGCTGGGAGATTCACGTCACTGACTGGGAATAGTGGGCAGAGTGGGTGAAGTAACCTCAACATTGAGAACAGCACTATAAACAATCATGGTCTGGTTTCGAAAACCTAAATGCAAATATAAAGAATCCAACTTATGAAGCAAAAGGATTTTTAGAGAATTATGTGTCAGAGGAGAAAGCAGCAGATTTAACAATGAAACAGTGACGAAGCAGAACCAACCGGATGGGACTGGATTAAAGTTTAAAGTCGTCATTCCAACTATTAGACCAAACCTCCTTAGTCAGTCTGTTCAGCGTGAAGGAAGAGGGACTTTGCTGTGTCCTCCATAGACGTTGTTTGTCCATTTTCTGGAGTGCAATTTTCAGCTCATCTGCATCTATTAATCCAGTTAAATCCATTTTATGATTGGCAGAGGGAGGAGCAAGGTGTGTGCAACATTCCAGATCAGGAAAACCATCAGAACAGTGCCAGACATTTAGTGGATGATTTTACATGTAATGGAGGTTATAGTTAGAACTGATCTGGTTCTAATTCACTCAGTTTGACTCATAAAAAAAAGCCTATCATGAAAAGTGGTTTAAAAGCTTTAAATGGTTGAAATATTCTTTTAAAAACTATTTAACTTTCTGCTGGTTTGTTTGGTATTTAGCAAAAGTCCAGATCTGATGCATTAGTGAATAATGGAGTCAATAATTGATGCTGAGCAGCAAGTTTCAATTCATGCCTGTCCAATAGATTCTGGGTGCTGAGACCTAGATCTCTGATCCTAGAATTGCCCCCCCAGAGACAGGGAGCTCCTCCTAACCTGCAGTGGGATTTACTTATCAGATTACTGGTATTTGTGCCTTAGGTTTTGTTGTTACACACAAAGCTAAATGTGGACCAGACTGGTGAACTGATGCAGACACAGAAGTGAAAGTAAAAAGAAACTTGGAACTAAAGATTAAGAGACAGATGCATTTAATATTTATTATGATGGAAAATGAGTGCAAACAAGCAGACACCAATAAACCAAAAAATACTCTAAAGAAACAGGAAAAATATTGAACCCTGAAAAAGCAGAACAAACTGGAAGCAGGGAAGATGAGGAAAGTTCTGGAAAGCATAACATCTGAGAAATGGTCCAAATCTACACAACAGAACATCAAACTCTCACAGCCTTCATCCAGTTATCAGCTAACCACACTTTCACACTCATTTCTGTTTCCATAGCAACACTAAAAGAAGCCCCACCCCCAGCATCCTGGAGTGTAGCACATTAACCTTCTCCACTGACAGCCAGAAAATGACCCGGATGATGAAGCAGAGAGAGACTGAGGAGGAAAGGAGGAAATAAAGGATCAATGGAAGAAAGAAATCTAGAGAAGAAGGAGAATCGTATAAAACAGAGAGAGATGATTACTGGAGCAGAATTAATGCGCCACATCCTAACAGAACCTGACAGACTAAACCACGATGAAGACATTTATCTTCTAGATCTCCCAGTGAGAGAGGGACCTGCATCCCTTTAATCAGCTTCAGAAGCTCCAAGCAGGATGTATTTCCAGGACGTAACAGACGATGGTTCTCTTCACATTTTTGAAGCTTAATGTTTTCTTTCGTTTATTTTTAAAGCCCTTCCATTTCCAAATGAATAAAGCTGAAAGGCAGAGATGCACAAACAGGCGAGCTGTGACTCACCGACATGTGCGATGACACACTGCACTCGTTGTAGCAGCTCCTGAACCGACATCTCGTCCTCCCTCATCCAGCACAGCATCTCAGGATGCAGGGAGGATCCACTCTCCTCCGTCTCTCTGCCTCCCTCTGATGCCACGCCTCCTCTTGCCTCTGTAGCTCCTCGCCGTTTGCTTTCCCAGGTTTTCTTTTGTTGTTGTTTTTCTTTTCACTCTGATAACCCTTTTAAGGGGATTTTCTTATTTCATTTTTGTCAGTCAAACCAATTTGAAGCCAAGCGGTTCCAGAGACAGCAGCAGATCTGTTCTGTGGATGAAAGCTGTGATGCCACTCCCAGATGTGTGACTAGAGTCAGTCTGTCCATCATTTCCTTTCTATTCAGG
The DNA here is from genome assembly GCA_030533445.1 of Cyprinodon diabolis. Classification (NCBI taxonomy): domain Eukaryota; kingdom Metazoa; phylum Chordata; class Actinopteri; order Cyprinodontiformes; family Cyprinodontidae; genus Cyprinodon; species Cyprinodon diabolis. Next base: position 138,471 of record CM060070.1, on the reverse strand, counting down.
TGAATTAGAAAAGAAACATCACAGAAAAGATCAAATGAAGTAACAGCAAAACATGCAGAGAGATGAAAAGTGCAATTTAGTCTAAAATTGATGTAAAACAACAAAAGCAAATAAAACATTTAAGTGAAAAAAACAAGGAACTGATTTAAAAGCTGTTAAAAAATCGTATTTAAAAAGACGTTAGCAGCAACATTTGTTTTTATAATGTCCCATCAGAAAAAGCTGAGAATAACAAAGAAGCTCTGCTGAGACAGACGGGTCTGCTGGAAACACCACTGCTGATGAAGATGCAGCATCATGCAGAGGGAGGATGAAACAGATCCACCGTCTTTCAGATGAAGGGACTGAAACACGGTTCAATTCCTGGAGCATGGAGCTGCTTTGCTCATGGAACAGACAGCCCAGGATTGAGAAGCTGCTTTAGAAAACGTTTGGAAATGAACTCACCAGTCAGTTGGATGTCTGCATAAAAACTTGGTCTTTCAAGATTTTCTTTTCTTTTATTCACTGAGAGCATCCAGACAGCCTTGTCTTTATCCGGTGCCACGTTTTCCCAGCTGCATCTAATGCATTCAGAGGGCCTAACCATCTCTTAGGGCCGATACTCTCAAGGGACAATTAAGGCTGCAGCTATTAGCTCAGGACATCTGCTTCCCTCCACCCTCCCATTTACCGGCCCCGCCTGCACAAACACAGTCAGCATGAATGATGGAGCAGCTGCCAAGTAGAAACAACTTTATTTTATGATTTCATCATATCAGAGCATCCAACTTTCAGTAGGCATCCTAAAGATGCAACTTTCAGTGTCAAGGAGCGCCGGTGCAAATGGATACGGATGGAGGGGTCACTCCTCTATGAACTTGGTGCTAAAGCTAGAGGACAGCGGACGGAAAAAGTCTACGTTTTCAGTCGCCTCCGTTTGCAGAAAATACTGCAAAAAATACATTAACAAATTACCATTACTTTTTAAAATGCTTTTAACACAAATCTGTTAAATAAACATGATCCATAATTACATGATGGATATTCATCTGCATAATCATATTATTATTTAAGTGCAAAATATTTGAATTTGTATATATCTTATCCAGTTTGTGTTCAGTTTAAATAGTTTTTAATCTGAATAAATATTTGTAATCAAACTGAAAGGTAATTTTAAAATTTGTTTTGTCATATAAGCGGTTGTCACATGTAAGAGATGATCATAATAATTATTGACTCATGTGATTAAAATGAGATCTAAGTGTATTTATTCCGACAGCAGCTGTCATTCCAAAAAAAGTTAAAAACAATCCACTGGAATTTACGTTCCACTTCCTACCAGGAAACATTTTCAATTCCATTCTGCTGAACTGTTCTTTCAGTTCAGTTTGAACAGGAAGGATAAGGAGAAACTGGCCACACAGATGAAACTGTCTGAGTTTGGGTGATGTGGCAAAGACGCCGAACACACCGATGAATCTAGCACCAGCGTCAGCAACAAGACTCATAGCGGAATGACTGCAACATTCGCAGAAACTCCTGGAGGACATGGATGCAGTGAACTTCAGCTTGTCAACTTAGAGTTTACATGCAAACTTAAAGAAAAGGAAGAAATGACAAAACGGTTAAACGAGTGTGCTAATAGAATCGGAGGCTCAGGCGCATTTGTTCGTGGCTGAGGATGAAATCTGCCCGTTGAAAAATTATAGTGGAGAAGTTGGTAAAAAGAAACCGAAGCCTGGAGGGCAAAGTTATTAATATGGAAACCAGATCCTGCTTTAATAATGTACGCCTCATAACTGAGAATCCAGACCCCTGTAAAATTCCCGAGAACAGGCTTCCAGGCGTGTCAGATATGCACCTTCAGGCTCCCTTTGTTCTGGAGCAGCAGCGCCTCATTGGACCAAAGAGGGGATCGGGAGACCCACTGAGGCCATTAATAAGGAAGTTCTAGAACTATTAACAGTAGATCGCTGTCAACAAGGCTGCAAAGAAAAAAAAGATATCCTGTTCTAGAACATACAGGTGCTGGTCATAAAATTAGAATATCATGAAAAAGTAGATTGATTTCAGTAATTCCATTTAAAAAGTGAAACTTGTATATTATATTCATACATTACATACAAACTCATATATTTCAGATGTTTATTTTGTTTAATTTTGATGATTACAAATGACAACAAATGAAAATCTCAAATTCATCATATCAGAAAATTAGAATATTACTGAAGACCAATAAAAACAAAGGATTTATAGAAATGTTGGCCAACTGAAAAGTATGAACATGAAAAGTATGAGCATGTACAGCACTCAGTATTTAGTTGGGCCTCCTTTGGCCTGTATTACTGCAGCAATGCGGCGTGGCATGGAGTCGATCAGTCTGTGGCACTGCTCAGGTGTTATGATAGCCCAGGTTGCTCTAATAGTGGCTTTTAGCTCTTCTGAATTGTTGGGTCTGGTGTATTGCATCTTCTTCTTCACAATACCCCATAGATTTTCTATGGGGTTAAGGTCAGGAGAGTTTGCTGGCCAATTAAGAACAGGGATACCATGGTCCTTCAACCAGGTACTGGTAGCTTTGGCACTGTGTGCAGGTGCCAAGTCCTGTTGGAAAATGAAATCTGCATCTCCAAAAAGTTGGTCAGCTGCAGGAAGCATGAAGTGCTCTAAAACTTCCTGGTATGTGGCTGCATTGACCCTGGACCTCAGAAAACACAATGGACCAACACCAGCAGATGACATGGCACCCCAAACCATCACTGTGGTGGTGGTGGACTGTGGAAACTTTACACTGGACTTCAAGCAACGTGGATGAAGTGCCTCTCTTCTTTTCCTCCAGACTCTGGGACCTTGATTTCCAAAGGAAATGCAAAATTTACTTTCATCAGAGAACATGACTTTGGACCACTCACCAGCAGTCCAGTCCTGTTTCTCTTTAGCCCAGGCAAGACGCTTCTGACGCTGTCTGTGGTTCAAGAGTGGCTTGACACAAGGAATGCGACAGCAGAAACCCATGTCTTTCATACGTCTGTGTGTGGTGGTTCTTGAAGCACTCACTCCAGCTGCAGTCCACTCTTTGTGAATCTCCCCCACATTTTTGAATGGGTTTTGTTTCACAATCCTCTCCAGGGTGCGGTTATCTCTCTTGCTTGTACACTTTTTTCGACCACATCTTTTCCTTCCCTTCGCCTCTCTATTAATGTGCTTGGACACTGAGCTCTGTGAACAGCCAGCCTCTTTAGCGATGACCTTTTGTGTCTTGCCCTCCTTGTGCAAGGTGTCGATGGTCGTCTTTTGGACAACTGTCAAGTCAGCAGTCTTCCCCATGATTGTGTAGCCTATAGAACTAGACTGAAAGACCATTTAAAGGCTTTTGCAGGTGGTTTGAGTTAATTAGCTGATTAGAGTGTGGCACCAGGGGCCATCAATTTTGAACCTTTTCACAATATTCTAATTTTCTGATATGATGAATTTGAGATTTTCATTTGTTGTCATTTGTAATCATCAAAATTAAACAAAATAAACATCTGAAATATATGAGTTTGTATGTAATGTATGAATATAATATACAAGTTTCACTTTTTAAATGGAATTACTGAAATCAATCTACTTTTTCATGATATTCTAATTTTATGACCAGCACCTGTATGTGTTCGGCTTCACCAGGATTTGGATACAGAGGTGAACAAAAAGAGGAAGCAGCAGAGAAAGGAGCTGGGATCGAGGCATGGCATCAGATCGCTGGTAACCTACAAGAATGAAACCTTGACTTTCTAAAACTCATCAGATGTAAATAAGTTCATGAACAAGATTAAAGAAGAAAGATTATCCAAAAATAACTGTATTTTAATTTCCTCTTTCTATTTCTTGCTTATAAAACCTGTAAGGGTTGGAAACAATGGCGTAACTAGAGACTACAATTGCTTAGGGCAGTGGTTCCCAAAGTGTGGGGTGCGCCCCCTTTCTCTGTTATTGATTATTTTCTCATCTCAGCTATACTGACGTCTAGAATAGATATCTGCTTCTACGACGGTGTGATGTTGTCCCATTACGGACCTTCATAGGACCCCTTGTTAGGGACCCACCTAGATGGAGCTCAAATCAGAATGTTATTGGATTATAATTTCGTTAAATATATAGGAAAGGAAATTGATCACTACTTAAAATATAATAGGACCCTAACAACTGCCGTGGTTAAATAGGAAGCTTTTAAAGCCATTTTGAGAGGTCATATAATAAACTACACTTTATCTAAAACTAGATAATTTCATAGAAAGAGGCTGATATTGGAGGCTAAAATAAAAAAGGTTCAGAATCTCTTAATCAATAATTATACGGCCATTTTTGAAATGAAACTGCTAACTGAAAAGGTGAAAGGTCACACTGATGACATCAAGATGTCTGTATCAACATGGTCATTTCCATTGACGCATGCTAGAATAAAGGCCATTGATAGCTTTACTGTAGTGACACAGACTTAGGCCTCAGAAAAGTCAGGCCTAAGCCATCGCTCTGTTTCTCCTTCACACTGTTCAAGAAATTGCTCCCAGAAGGCTGTGTGCACTCTGTGTCTCTGGACACTTCGGCATCATCAACAGCCTTTTCATTGATAAAGTCCATCTTTAAAGTCATATTCATGACGCTGCTGTCAGAAAATACAGCCAACAGATCATCAACAACCCAAGGGTGTAACTCTGTGATGACAGTTGGTGGGAACTTTTTAAAGGCTGAAGTACCAACAAAGTTACTCCATACAAATTCCGTAAAAATTCAAAAAATATCCACTGGACTTGGTTTCCAAGTGGATATTTTTTGAATTTTTACGGAATGACTATGACCTGGATGACTGAGAACCTTCATCAGCACACTCCATACAAATGCTTTCAATAGGGTTTGTATTTTCCAAAAACGAGCTCAAACATATATTTATTGGGAGCTTTCCTATAGTTTAGAACTCAAAAGAATAAAAATACACTGATATTTATATTTATGGGTAGTAAGACATGAATGTATTAAATAAAGAATGAATAAAAGCCGATTCAGATGCGACAGTAAGATATCATGCCTCCGTAATATGGACACATTTTCAGTCTCATTCATCCATCTAGAAAAATTAGGATTGATTGATGGATGTCTCCCTTTCAGCTACATCAGTGATTATCCTCCTTCAAAAGCGGCAAAATCAAATGTAGAAATTTGTCTTACATATTTTGCTGAGGCCAAAATCTATGTATTGAAATAATTGCTGGGGACATGTCCCCACCAGGCCAAAGTTGTCCTTCAGAAAGGTACGCCCGTGCAACAACCGTTATCCTGCAAACTGAAGAACGTGGTGTGGTGCAGAGACTTCCTGGGCCGCTGGTTGATGTGGATGATAACATCTGGCTGCTTGAATCTGAAGTCAGATTGAAATTTAGCCCACTGTCCAACTAGAAGAACAAAACACACAAAAACCAGAATAGTCATTGAATAAAGCAGAGGCCAAAGTATCCTTGTTTTTGGCATGTTTGTTCAAGGTTAAAATAGTTTTGGGTCCAATGGTTTTTATTAAAAATAAAGACAATCCATCAGGCTGTTGAACTAGACTCTGAATCACAAGTGCAACATTATTTTTGCACTACCAACTCGTTGAACTTTCATAATCCTTTTAAATGGGAAACAGCTCAATGGTTCTACTGTATTTTGCACTATAAAAGGCTTATTTCCATATTAATGCCTTTTGCACCATTTTGTTTTTAACTGGTAATGTTCATTTCACAGCTGGAATCTATAAGCAATGTAATTTTGTTTTGTAGACACTTAGTGTATACAGGATGACAAAACAGTTTCTCTAAGTCTAAGTAAAATACATATACACACACATATATATATATATATATATATATATATATATATATATATATATATATATATATATATATATATATATATATATATATATATATATCTAAAATCTTAAGATATAGTTACATATAATCACACAACTATTTATTTATTTATAATACTTCAGGATCTATGTATGCAAATGTATATCTAAAAACATTCACGTATAAAAGTGAATGGAACAGAAACGGTCGTTGCCATGGCAACACACTGACGCCGCGTGTGCGTGGCTGTAGTTCTGTGGCGCAGGTTGACATAATATCAAACATTTTCTTTAAAAGAAATCTATCCAGTGAGATCAAAGCATTCCAAAGAGCACATTCTCTTCAGGAATTAATTCATAATTGATTTTCTGTCAATGTGAAGAAGATGCAGCAAATAAGCGGAACTTACATGCGAATGCAGATGTTTCCTCCGGCATCATTTCGCCGTTACACCATCTGCCTGATAGCTACCAGGGCCTGAAGGCTCCCTGGATCTATGGATCTACCCTTTGCATGGCCAGGGGCGGCTCCTGATGGGAGCTTTGACATTCAGCCCAGATGTGGAGGGACCGAATATGGTGGGACACCGGAAGTAGACAAAGGGAAGCTAGCAGTGTTAGCTAGCAGGTTCCCTTCTGTTTATCCTCCTAAAGAAAGATTTTAGATTTAGTCTTTTGCAGGAAAACACCTTCATCCTTCGAGAGAAACTAACATCATCATCATCAGGAGGCAGAGATCGACCATCAGACTGATGAAGATCTGCAGAACCTTCAGGTAGGAGAACTTTTCTAAATAAACCAGAGAATCAGGGACTAGTTGATGCCGCAGAGGAATAAAGCCTGCTTTCCTTTATTTCCTGTTTAACTGGTTAACTGGTGGAGACTGGTTCAAATGGATTTTAATTCTTCGGCTGCCTCCTCCACGGGGCCGCCTCCTCCACGGGGCCGCCTCCTCCACGGGGAAGCCTCCACAGCAACAAAAGCATTACAGCAAAAGCAAATAATAAACACTGCATTCATCTGAAGAATAAATAATCAACATACAGCTGTTTTAACAGCAGTGCTAATGAGGAGCTGATAAAATAAACAATAACAGTCTTTTCAAAAAACCACCGAAGTTTAAATGGTGATAAGTTTTTATTTATGCCCCAGCACTGTGGAGGCTACAAACACAAGAGGAGAGAACGTATACTGAGGCAGAATGTTTCTCTGCTCTCCGCCATGTTGAAAGGTCAAAGTTTACCTCAGGGTCACCTTTAAGTAGAGCTTTCCAGTGAAAATGGTAACGAACGAGTAGAAGGATGCAAACAAAAAACAAAGTGGGAAAAAAACAACCAAACAATGAACAGATTATGATGATGATGACGAGCAGTTTATCCTTCCAAACATCAGATTTCTATTGGACCCTCTACAGCAATAAAGAAGATAAATAATTTTCTCTGGTTATTTGGATCCAACAGTTTGACCCCAATAAGTTTGATTTTCTGGCTGTGAGGGATTGCTGCAGAGCCAGTGAGTCGATGCAATCAGCTGGTTTAGATAGAAAACTTTGAACCTTAAATCTGACTAGATGATCTGGTTGAATTGTGTCTACAAAGTGACCTGAGATAACATGGTGCTATAGAAATAAACTGAATAGGATTTCCTTAAAAAAAAAAGAAGTGAACATTGTAAAAAAGATGAGAAAAGTTTCCTCTGATTTGCTGAAGATCAAAGGTTCTCTCTTCATGAGTTGGTTTGATCCAGTCAATTCCTCTTCTTTGACCTTTCTGTCTCCAGATGAAGGACCTGCTAACATCCAGACGGCAGCGACCTGCTAACATCCAGACGGCAGCTACCTGCTAACATCTAGACGGCAGCTACCTGCTAACATCCAGACGGCAGCGACCTGCTAACATCCAGACGGACGGCAGCGACCTGCTAACATCCAGACGGCAGCGACCTGCTAACATCCAGACGGCAGCTACCTGCTAACATCCAGACGGCAGCTACCTGCTAACATGTAGACGGCAGCTACCTGCTAACATGTAGACGGCAGCTACCTGCTAACATGTAGACGGCAGCTACCTGCTAACATGTAGACGGCAGCTACCTGCTAACATCCAGACGGCAGCGACCTGCTAACATACAGACGGACGGCAGCGACCTGCTAACATCCAGACGGACGGCAGCGACCTGCTAACATCCAGACGGACGGCAGCGACCTGCTAACATCCAGACGGCAGCTACCTGCTAACATCCAGACGGCAGCTACCTGCTAACATCCAGACGGCAGCTACCTGCTAACATCTAGACGGCAGCTACCTGCTAACATCCAGACGGCAGCGACCTGCTAACATCCAGACGGACGGCAGCGACCTGCTAACATCCAGACGGACGGCAGCGACCTGCTAACATCCAGACGGCAGCGACCTGCTAACATCCAGACGGCAGCTACCTGCTAACATCTAGACGGCAGCTACCTGCTAACATCCAGACGGCAGCGACCTGCTAACATCCAGACGGCAGCTACCTGCTAACATCCAGACGGCAGCGACCTGCTAACATCCAGACGGACGGCAGCGACCTGCTAACATCCAGACGGCAGCGACCTGCTAACATCCAGACGGCAGCGACCTGCTAACATCTAGACGGCAGCTACCTGCTAACATCCAGACGGACGGCAGCTACCTGCTAACATCCAGACGGACGGCAGCGACCTGCTAACATCCAGACGGCAGCTACCTGCTAACATCCAGACGGCAGCTACCTGCTAACATCCAGACGGCAGCTACCTGCTAACATCCAGACGGCAGCGACCTGCTAACATCCAGACGGACGGCAGCGACCTGCTAACATCCAGACGGACGGCAGCGACCTGCTAACATCCAGACGGACGGCAGCGACCTGCTAACATCCAGACGGCAGCGACCTGCTAACATCCAGACGGCAGCGACCTGCTAACATCCAGACGGCAGCTACCTGCTAACATCCAGACGGCAGCTACCTGCTAACATCTAGACGGCAGCTACCTGCTAACATCCAGACGGCAGCGACCTGCTAACATCCAGACGGACGGCAGCGACCTGCTAAGATCCAGACGGCAGCGACCTGCTAACATCCAGACGGCAGCGACCTGCTAACATCCAGACGGCAGCTACCTGCTAACATCCAGACGGCAGCTACCTGCTAACATCCAGACGGCAGCAACCTGCAGGAGGAGGAATTATTCCCCTGAAAGGTTGGTTAATGCATTACACGTCCTAGACATTAATATGGTAGCTCCTCAGAAAGTCCCTGAGCAGACGACTTTGTTCATTTCCCTCATCATTAATGTTGGTTTGGATCCAGCCTGCAGAGAATATTGAGTTGTTTTTGTTTGAATGTCTCTGTGATTCTAAATCAAAGTTTATTGTGAGGAAAACTTCTGTCCGTATGTCAGAACTCAGCAGGATAAAGTCTGGAAAAGGAGAGACGGATGTTTGTGACATGAAATCACATTTTAGGAGGAAGTTAATCCAACTTTTAACTCATCAGGTTTTTGATTAATGACCAGAATCTGTCTCTAATAAAAGCTTTGCTCCAGTCAAACTAAACTTCCTTCTTCTTCTTCTTTTGTTTAATTGCGGTTGGTAAGCAACGTTTAGGTGCGCATTAGCTCCACCTTCTGAATAGTAGGGTGGATTAGAATTTAAAAATTTCCCTACATTCTATAATATAAACCTGTTTTCCTAAAAGAAGAAGAAAACATTCTTAAATAAAATATGCCCTGAGTCTAATAGCAGTAAACTGAAAACATTAAACTATGCCTTCTATTGATCAGATTTAATCCTAATCTCTCCTTTGTTGATATTGTCTCCAGTATATCAGCACATGTTCTAAATCTGCCACTTCATCCCAGTAATCCCAGTTCCCTGTTACATATTTCCCTTTTATATGCAGTATTATTAATTCCTGTATGTCTCAGTCTCAACCTTCTTAAAATCAAGTTAGGGTCCCTCCTGTCTCTTCCTTATTTGATTGAACTCTATAGAAATGTCTTCCTTTACGTCCTCTGTCCTCCTTCCAACCAAATCTTCACCTTTTCTATAGATTTCATTTCTGCTTTACTGCATTTAATGCTAATTGTTAGCATAGAAGCTCATTGCCCTCCTATGTGAAGCTGGAAGCCAGAACAAGGTAACCTGCAGCGCATATCTTTTTATTCTAGTAACACGGTGAACAATATCAAACATTATTTCTAAAATATATTATGAAGACATTTCCTTAAAACTATTCAGAGCTCTGCCTGAATCTGAGCAAACAATAACAGAGGCAGGTTTGTAGTGCCGGCATTAACGCCACCAGCTCTCCTGTAGAAACAGACAAATGATCACTAACTACAATTTGATACGATATTTAGACCCGCAATAACAGAAGCCACTCCAACACTCTTCATCTGACTTACTGACGCATCTGAAAATATCTGAAATTTTTGTCTGTATTGTTGAACCGACAGATCCAGGCAGGTTTCAGGGTTCCGTGAGTCCAGCAGAGAGCCAGGTAGAGAGCCAGGCAGGTTTTATGGTTCTGTGAGTCCAGCAGAGAGCCAGGCAGGTTTCAGGGTTCCGTGAGTCCAGCAGAGAGCCAGGCAGGTTTCAGGGTTCCCTGAATCCAGCAGAGAGCCAGGCAGCTTTCAGGGTTCCGTGAGTCCAGCAGCGAGCCAGGCAGGTTTCAGGGTTCTGTGAGTCCAGCAGAGAGCCAGGCAGGTTTCAGGGTTCCGTGAGTCCAGCAGAGAGCCAGGCAGGTTTCAGGGTTCTGTGAGTCCAGCAGAGAGCCAGGCAGGTTTCAGGGTTCCCTGAATCCAGCAGAGAGCCAGGCAGGTTTCAGGGTTCCGTGAGTCCAGCAGAGAGCCAGGCAGGTTTCAGGGTTCCCTGAATCCAGCAGAGAGCCAGGCAGGTTTCAGGGTTCCTTGAATCCAGCAGAGAGCCAGGCAGAGAGCCAGGCAGGTTTCATGGTTCTGTGAGTCCAGCAGAGAGCCAGGCAGGTTTCAGGGTTCCGTGAGTCCAGCAGAGAGCCAGGCAGGTTTCAGGGTTCCCTGAATCCAGCAGAGAGCCAGGCAGGTTTCAGGGTTCTGTGAGTCCAGCAGAGAGCCAGGCAGGTTTCAGGGTTCCGTCAGTCCAGCAGAGAGCCAGGCAGGTTTCAGGGTTCTGTGAGTCCAGCAGAGAGCCAGGCAGGTTTCAGGGTTCCCTGAATCCAGCAGAGAGCCAGGCAGGTTTCAGGGTTCCGTGAGTCCAGCAGAGAGCCAGGCAGGTTTCAGGGTTCCCTGAATCCAGCAGAGAGCCAGGCAGGTTTCAGGGTTCCCTGAATCCAGCAGAGAGCCAGGCAGGTTTCAGGGTTCCGTGAGTCCAGCAGAGAGCCAGGCAGGTTTCAGGGTTCCGTGAGTCCAGCAGAGAGCCAGGCAGGTTTCAGGGTTCCATGAGTCCAGCAGAGCGTTCAGGCAGGTTTCAGGATTCCGTGATTCCAGCAGAGAGCCAGGCAGGTTTCAGGGTTCTGTGAGTCCAGCAGAGCGTTCAGGCAGGTTTCAGGGTTCCATGATTCCAGCAGAGAGCCAGACAGGTTTCAGGGTTCCGTGAGTCCAGCAGAGAGCCAGGCAGGTTTCAGGGTTCCGTGAGTCCAGGCAGGTTTCAGGGTTCCGTGAGTCCAGCAGAGAGCCAGGCAGGTTTCAGGGTTCCCTGAATCCAGCAGAGAGCCAGGCAGGTTTCAGGGTTCCCTGAATCCAGCAGAGAGCCAGGCAGGTTTCAGGGTTCCCTGAGTCCAGCAGAGAGCCAGGCAGGTTTCAGGGTTCTGTGAGTCCAGCAGAGAGCTTAGACAGGTTTCAGGGTTCTGTGAGTCCAGCAGAGAGCTCAGGCAGGTTTCAGGGTTCCGTGAGTCCAGAAGAGAGCCAGGCAGGTTTCAGGGTTCCGTGAGTCCAGCAGAGCGTTCAGGCAGGTTTCAGGGTTCCATGATTCCAGCAGAGAGCCAGACAGGTTTCAGGGTTCCGTGAGTCCAGCAGAGAGCCAGGCAGGTTTCAGGGTTCCGTGAGTCCAGGCAGGTTTCAGGGTTCCGTGAGTCCAGCAGAGAGCCAGGCAGGTTTCAGGGTTCCCTGAATCCAGCAGAGAGCCAGGCAGGTTTCAGGGTTCCGTGAGTCCAGCAGAGAGCTCAGGCAGGTTTCAGGGTTCCGTGAGTCCAGCAGAGAGCTCAGGCAGGTTTCAGGGTTCCGTGAGTCCAGCAGAGAGCTCAGGTAGGTTTCAGGGTTCCGTGAGTCCAGATGAGAGCCAGGCAGGTTTCAGGGTTTCGTGAGTCCAGGCAGGTTTCAGGGTTCCGTGAGTCCAGCGGAGAGCCAGGCCGGTTTTGGGGTTCCGTGACTCCAGCGGAGAGCTCAGGCAGGTTTCAGGGTTCCGTGAGTCCCGCAGAGAGCTCAGGTAGGTTTCAGGGTTCCGTGAGTCCAGCAGAGAGCCAGGCAGGTTTCAGGGTTCCGTGAGTCCAGCAGAGAGCCAGGCAGGTTTCAGGGTTCTGTGAATCCAGCAGAGAGCTCAGGCAGGTTTCAGGGTTCCGTGAATCCAGCAGAGCGCTCAGGTAGGTTTCAGGGTTCCCTGAGTCCAGCAGAGAGCTCAGGCAGGTTTCAGGGTTCCGTGAGCCCAGCAGAGAGCTCAGACGGGTTTCAGGATTCCATGAATCCAGCAGAGAGCTAAGGCAGGTTTCAGGGTTCCATGAGTCCAGCAGAAAGCCAGGCAGGTTTCAGGGTTCCGTGAGTCCAGCAGAGAGCCAAGCAGGTTTCAGGGGTCCGTGAGTCCAGCAGAGCGCTCAGGCAGGTTTCAGGGTTCTGTGAATCCAGCAGAGTGCTCAGGCAGACACACTCAATCGGAAACAGCCACACTCAGCAGTTGAAAAGCAGAAACAAGATACCAGGAAAACTGCAAAGCTTTAAACTAGCTCCCGCTGCTGAGCCAAAACAGGAGCAGAGAGTGCTCAGCGGATAAGAGCCAGGACACCAAGACAACACTAACAATCTTCTCTAAACACTGGCCTCCTAGATCGAAAACTAGAACTAAGGCATCAAAGTCCAACTCAAAAGCACAAACTCAAACATAATGATCTGGCCCTGATAGTTGGACTGAGTCGTAAATATAAAGCAGAGAGACAGGTGGATAAGATTTGTGATAATTAGTGAGCAGGGAGGATTAGGCAGGTGAGTGAAGTAAGCAATTAGGCCAGCTATCAGGGCAGCGAACATTAGATTAGATTCAACTTTATTGTCATTACAGAGGTACAGGTACAAGGCAACGAAATGCAGTTTAGGTCTAACCAGAAGTGCAATAGCAGCAAGTGCAGGATAATTAAATAATGGTTGCAAAAGTACAGGACATACACTATATTGCCAAAAGTATTTGCTCACCCATCCAAATTATTGGAATCAGGTGTTCCAATCACTTCCATGGCCACAGGTGTATAAATTCAAGCACCTAGGCATGCAGACTGTTTTTACAAACATTTGTGAAAGAATGGGTCGCTCTCAGGAGCTCAGTGAATTCCAGCGTGGAACTGTGATAGGATGCCACCTGTGCAACAAATCCAGTCGTGAAATTTCCTCGCTCCTAAATATTCCACAGTCAACTGTCAGCTGTATTATAAGAAAATGGAAGTGTTTGGGAACGACAGCAACTCAGCCACGAAGTGGTAGGCCACGTAAACTGACGGAGCGGGGTCAGCGGATGCTGAAGCGCATAGTGCGAAGAGGTCGCCAACTTTCTGCAGAGTCAATCACTACAGACCTCCAAACTTCATGTGGCCTTCAGATTAGCTCAAGAACAGTGCGCAGAGAGCTTCATGGAATGGGTTTCCATGGTCGAGCAGCTGCATCCAAGCCATACATAACCAAGTGCAATGCAAAGCGTCGGATGCGGTGGTGTAAAGCACGCCGCCACTGGACTCTAGAGCAGTGGAGACGCGTTCTCTGGAGTGACGAATCGCGCTTCTCCATCTGGCAATCTGATGGACGGGTCTGGGTTTGGCGGTTGCCAGGAGAACGGTACTTGTCTGACTGCATTGTGCCAAGTGTAAAGTTTGGTGGAGGGGGGATTATGGTGTGGGGTTGTTTTTCAGGAGCTGGGCTTGGCCCCTTAGTTCCAGTGAAAGGAACTCTGAATGCTTCAGCATACCAAGACATTTTGGACAATTCCATGCTCCCAACTTTGTGGGAACAGTTTGGAGCTGGCCCCTTCCTCTTCCAACATGACTGTGCACCAGTGCACAAAGCAAGGTCCATAAAGACATGGATGACAGAGTCTGGTGTGGATGAACTTGACTGGCCTGCACAGAGTCCTGACCTCAACCCGATAGAACACCTTTGGGATGAATTAGAGCGGAGACTGAGAGCCAGGCCTTCTCGTCCAACATCAGTGTGCGACCTCACAAATGCGCTTCTGGAAGAATGGTCAAAAATTCCCATAAACACACTCCTAAACCTTGTGGACAGCCTTCCCAGAAGAGTTGAAGCTGTTCTAGCTGCAAAGGGTGGACCGACGTCATATTGAACCCTATGGATTAGGAACGGGATGTCACTTAAGCTCATATGTGAGTCAAGGCAGGTGAGCAAATACTTTTGGCAATATAGTGTAGATTTCTACTGAATAAATATAGAGATGAATAACATTTTAAACAGAATTGTACTAATATTTTTTTCCTATGAATATAATATATAGATCACTAGTGTTATGAACTAAATTTACAGCTGATATCTACTGAATATAATATACAGGTTGATATTACTATTAATAGGGTTTTTACAGATGGGTACAATAGCATTTATGCAGATGGCTTTTACTATAAAATGAATAAATAAAGTTTGGACAGAAGCTATCTAAATTAACGTGCAGTGGAAGCTAATTGCATATTACAGTTAAAATACGTTATTGCAAATGTTGATGTAAACAATTGGTGCTGTGAATAAACAGTCGGCAGTGCAAATATAAACAGTCAATGCTTTCTATTGCACAGCGATAGAAGTTCACCAGGATAGTTGAGGGGAGCTGATTCTTCCTCAGTGTTCTCAGGAAGAAGAGGCGCTGGTGAGCCTTCTTGACCAGGCAGGAGGTGTTGGTTGATCAGGACATGTCTGCTGAGATGTGGGTCCCCAGAAACTTGAAACTGGAGACACGTTCAACAGCTATTCCATTGATGTGGATGGTGTCGTGGGTGCCTGTTGAATCTTTCCTGAAGTCTATGATGAGCTCCTTCGTTTTGGTGGTGTTGAGGAGCTGGTTATTTTCAGTGCACCATGTGGCCAAGTGCTCGATCTCCTCCCTATAAGCAGACTCTTCGTTGTTGCTGATGAGACCAATCACCGTGGTGTCGTCCTCAAACTTGATGATGGAATTAGATGTGTACACAGGCTTGCAGTCGTGAAGAAGGAGAGGGGAAACAGGCGTAGCACACAGCCCTGTGGTACACCAGTGTTCTGTTGGTCAGAAAGTCCAGAATCCAGTTTCACATGGAGGTGTTGATGCCCAGGTCTCGAAGTTTGACTAATGACTTCGCCAGAATGACAGTGTTGAATGCTGAGCTAAAGTCAACAAACAGCATGCGTGCATAAGTGTTCTTATTGTCCAGATGTGTGAGCACAGAGTGCAGTGCCATGGAAACTGCATCCTCTGTGCTCCTATTGCTTCAGTGTGCAAACTGGTGTGAGTCCAATGTGGATGGTACCAAGTCTTTCTGGTGTGCCAGGACCAGCCGCTCAAAGCACTTCATTATGATTGGTGTGAGTGCTACAGGGCGGTAGTCGTTAAGGCACCTTGGCCTAGAGTGTTTTGGCACTGGCACAATGGAAGTACATTTGAAGCCTGTTGGTACAGCTGCTTGGGCAAGAGTCAGGTTAAAAATGTCTGTAAAAACCCCAGCGAGCTGCTCTGCACATGCCCTGAGTACACGTCCAGGGATGTTATCTGGTCCAGCTGCCTTGTGCGTGCTGATCCTGCTCAGTGCATTGCAGACATCTCTGGAGGAGAGTGTGATTGGCGGGGGTCAGCTGAGGATTTCAGCTGGTGGCAGTTTCATTGTTGTCTCTTTCAAAGTGAGCATAAAAGTCAATCAGCTCATTGAGGAACTTGACATCAGATGCTGCAGAGCTGGGATGAGTGGGTTTATAGTCACTGATGGCCTTAATTCCCTGCCACATGCGTCAGGGGTCAGCTTTGGAAAAGTGTCCCTCTATCTTAAGCTTGTAGCAGTGCTTGGCCTCTTTGATGCCCCTTTTCAGGTTTGCTCTGGCTGTGCTATAGGCTGTGCATCTCCTGATCTGAAGGCAGTGTTGCGTGTCTTCAATAGGAGTCGCACCTTCCTGTTCATCCATGGCTTCTGATTTGGGTATGTGGTGATCTGCTTCAGTATTGTAACATTGTCAATAGTGGTATTAATATAATCCAGTACAGAGGAGGCATAACAGTTAATGTCCGTGTGAGAGCCACTGGTGGCTTGAGAAGCAGACATACTCCAGTCTGTGTGTAGGAACCTTTCCTGAAGTGTTGAATCTGCTCCCACAGGCCACACCTTGATGGTCTTCACTGATGGCTTCACACGATTGATGAAAGGTGCATATTTGGGGGCAAGGAACAAAGAAAGGTGATCTGACTGTCCCAGGTGGGGGAGGGGTGTTGCAACGTAGGCTCCAGCCACATTTGTGTAAACGTGATCTAAAGTTTTGTTTCCTCTGGTGTGGCAGAGAACATGCTGGTGAAATTTTGGTAGCACCGACTTTAAATTTGAATGATTAAAATCACCTGCAACAATAAACGCAGCTTCAGGGTGAACGGTCTGTTTACTGATTGCTGCGTGAAGTTCTTTCATAGCAGACAGCATCAGCGTCCGAGGGAATGTAGGATGCAGTGATAATGGTGGAAGTGAACTCCCATGGCAGATAGAACGGCCTACATTTAACTATCAGAAACTCCAGGTTAGCTAAGCAATGTCTCCCAACAATAACACTTTGTGCACCAAATTGTGTTAATGTAATGCACAGTCCCCCACCTCTGGTCTTACCAGAGCCATCTGATGTTCTCTCCGCCCGGAAAATATGTCGTCCGCTAGCTCAATAGCATTGTCTGTTATTCCGCTGTTTAACCATGTTTCCGTAAAGATTAGGACATTACAGTTCAGAAGTCTTGCTGTATGTAATGTTGAGTCAGATCTCCTCCATTTTGTTCAGCAGCGACCGCACATTGGCAAGGAAAATGCTGGGTAAAGAGAGCCGATGTGGTGTTAGCTTTAGCTTAGCTCTTAGTCCTCTGCGCTTCCCCCGTCTTTGTTTACGATCTTGGCGCCGTGTGGGAGCACTTTGGCCCGGCCGAGCAGAGTGCGAAGCCTCGGGTGTTCTGGCTATCTCAGGTAGGAGTCGTACGTTGTCCACAAAACTGTCAGAAGGTCGTAAACCAATATCCAAAAGCTCACAACGGGATACGATGTAATGGCACAACTGTTCTGCACGAACAGACCTGAAATGAACTAGAGAAATTAATATATGCCACTAACTGCTCCCCAAATAGTTTAATATCTACCTGACATTGCTTAATCTTTTTAGTGAATAATATTACTCTTCTTTTTGCAACTGAAAATCTAAAACCCCATTCCATGGCCCATCCCTCAATTACACCTACTGCCTGTTGTATCTCCTTTACCTAGAAAGGTACATAAGAACCCCATCATTAGCATTCTACACGCTATTTGTCTACCTTCTAAAAACTGTAAGAAACATAATATCTAGTATTTTACAGAACTTTCTGAAAGTGTTTTAGAGAAATCTTCTAACTCCTGTTCCACTGTTCTCTATTCCTTAAGGTCGCCCTCCGGCTGGTTGAGTTCTGGTCACTGAACAGAGGACCTCCAGGCTTCATCTCAAGATGGAAAATACTGTGGAACTAAACCAGGAGACACCAGAACCACAGCAGATGACAAAAGAGGAAGCAGAACCTCAACCAATTAAATGGGAAAAGGTTGATGTGAGCATCTGTCAGGAGGGGAGGCGGGTTCTAGTGAAGGAGGAGGAGAATCCTTTGATGGTGACTCCTGTTTATGCAGAAATGCTTTACAATGTAAAGGACCTGCAACAGACAGGAGAGACCAAGGAGGAACCAGAACCCGTACCGGTTAAAGTGGAACAGGAGGAACCAGAACCCGTACAGGTTAAAGGGGAACAGGAGGAACCAGAACCTGTACCGGTTAAAGGGGAACTGGAGGAACCAGAACCCGTACCGGTTAAAGTGGAACAGGAGGAACCAGAACCTGTACAGGTTAAAGGGGAACTGGAGGAACCAGAACCTGTACCGGTTAAAGTGGAACAGGAGGAACCAGAACCTGTACAGGTTAAAGGGGAACTGGAGGAACCAGAACCCGTACCGGTTAAAGTGGAACAGGAGGAACCAGAACCTGTACAGGTTAAAGGGGAACAGGAGGAACCAGAACCTGTACAGGTTAAAGGGGAACAGGAGGAACCAGAACCTGTACCGGTTAAAGGGGAAACAGAAGATGAAGAGCAGATTGCTGTGAAGCAGGAGGAGGACACCTTCATGGTTCATCCTAACTGTGAACAAACAGAAAACAAAGACCTAGGAACATTTAAGAACCAACCACTCAGTCCAAACTGGCCTGAAGCTGAGAACCGACATCAGCAGAAAAGCAGCCATGACGATTTGACGTCAGGTACAGATGAAGAGCTTCAGCCAGAGATGAGACATCAGAACAGCGGGACCAATCCACAGACATCCATGTATGAAGGGAATCTGTTTTCCTGTGAAGTTTGCGGTAAATCTTTCAACAAGCAAAAGTGCTTGACTGTCCACATGAGAACTCACACAGGGGAGAAACCTTATCCTTGTAAATTGTGTGGTAAATCTTTTGCCATCTATGGTACCAGAACTAGACACATGAGAATTCACATAGGAGAGAAACCATTCACTTGTGAAGTATGCGGTAAATCTTTCAGACACTCCTACCAGCTACGTCATCATCTAAGAACTCACACAGGGGAGAAGCCTTTCTCATGTTTGATGTGTGGAAAAGATTTCAGCCAGCAATCTAACCTAACTGTGCACATGAGAACTCATACAGGTGAGAAGCCTTTCTCATGTTTGAGATGTAGAAAAGGTTTCACTAGGCAAAGTACTTTGATTGAGCACATGAGAACTCACACAGGTGAGAAGCCGTATTCTTGTCAATTATGTGGTAATACATTTAGATACAGTCGCCATTTGACTCTTCATGCAAGGACTCACACAGGCGAGAAGCCTTTTTCATGTTGGACCTGTGGAAAAAAATTCTCAAGGCAGTCCAACTTGAACGTTCACATGAAAATTCACACAGATAAGAAGCAACATCCTTGAGATTTGGGCTACAAGTCTTTCATGGCAGGTAGTCAATCTGCCAAGACGAGGTCTTGAAAATGACATCTGACATTCTCTGTCATGGTGGCTGATAAACTGTCAAAATGGACAGCATTTAGCAGGAAGTAAGTTAAAATCTCCTGATATTCCTCCAAATACCTTAGGTTGAAGTACCTACACATAAGAAAAACAGTTGATGACATCACAGGCAGTGTCAGCCACAAATGATTGCGCAAACACTACTTTTGTCAAAATAATCCTGAATCAACTTGCATGAATAATTTGACATAAATGGACAGCTGAAACCCTGGATCAGAGATGATATCTCCCTTTAGTGGATTATTCAGCACTGCTAATCCACCTCCTGTGATTTTATCCTACTCAGGCAGAGAGTAAATATCCTGTAGTTTTATAGCACCTGTTCAAGTTAGTGGACTTCACAGCACTTAACACTATTTCCACTCAGTCATTCAGACACTGATGGTGGTGAGCCTGCTGTGCCACCACCCCCCCGATCGCCATCAGTAGGTCATGTGAAGTGTCCTATCCAAGAGGACCATGAATGAGACGGACTTCTGCATAATCCTGCAGCCCCATCACAGTGAGAAACCAACTACATGTTCTATATCCTGGGGGCGTCCTTGTTGGTGCTTGTAGTTCATTTCTTTAGTTCAGATTTTCTAAAACTGGTTACAGTCATTTTTTTCTCATTCTCTCCTTTTGCTTTGCTCCATCTCTGAATCTATGATGCTTCTGGTTTATCAAATCTAGGATTTTGATGAAAGTTTCAGCTGAAAAAGTGCCTAGACAGCTGGACATTACCGCCTTAAATTGCATTTTATTATATACATACAAACAGACAGAGAGACAATCCTGTTTTAACTCATTAAATCTAGCGCTGAAACAATTAGATTAATCATGATTAATCGATTATTGAAATAATTGTCAACTAATCGATTAATCATTAACTGGAATATAGAAACCCGCCTTTAGCTGAGAGACGGGCCCACTTAGAGCAGGAATTATATCAAGGCTGTAAAAAAATATTTAACCATTTTTGTATTTAAGATAAAAATGTTTTGGTCTGTCAATATGCTCCATACAGAACCTCTGAAGTAGAAAAGTTTTCATTTCACTTGGCTATCAGATTATTAATCGATTAAACAATTTATCTTCTGGTTTTATTAAACTTAACAGCAGCCTAGATGAGCCTATGAGCCAAGAAGTGCGGCAGAACCGTCAGCATCAAAAGCAGAGCAGTGAGGTGATAAACAGGAGGAGAAGGAAAACAGACTGCAAAGAACCACAGATGTTAGAATTAAGAAATACATTTTTTCTTTGTCTGCAGGGAATATTTTCACCTCAACAGTAGAGATAGATTAATTTCTGCCGTCAGAGAAGACCAGATGAGCAGAAGTACAGTCGCCAACATTTATGAAGAGCAGCTCAACTTATTGTCATTCACAAAAATATTAATGTTGATGCCCCCCCCCCCCCAATCCCCATTGGATAAGAGGCTGTTAGTAAAGAGGAAGGAGCCTTTTCATCCTTAAAGATGTTTTTACAACTTTGGAAGATGACATCACAACATGTCAGGGTTCGAAAGCACTGGGTTAGGATCACTCCTGCTCTGTCATAAATGCATTTTTATGTTAAATATTGTTTTAAATGAATGATGAATTCCAATCATCATATGATATCCGTATATATATCTAATGAGTTACATTAAAATTGTCTTTATTTCAATTTATCAACTTTTCAGTTTATCTGATTGGTTTTGATGCGTGTGATTTTTATTTTTTAATTTAAGCTGAAATATGAACAAGGATGTAAAATTCACATGTAAAATGTTTTATTGAAATAAATGTTTAATAAATACCAGTAACCCCAGTAATGTTAGCCTGATGTGTATTTTCTATCCATGCCTGTGTTTCCAGTAAAACCATCAACCTGCTCCGGATTCAGTTCATTTTAATGGCGGCGGCACCAACTGCTGCCAATCAGCTGTTCAGAGAGACGGTTTATTGAAGGAACTAGTGACTCGGTGAGCGAATAGGTGTCATCCACGTGAACCAGGAATAGTTCACTCAGCATCCATCATTATCTCTCACTAGTCTGGGCAGCGATTTGCTCTTTTTATTTTTCTGACTGTAGTCTCACAGTTTTCAACTGATTTTATCAGTTTCAGTATCAAAATGTTCAGCTTGTTCAGGAGAATTCTATGTCTTTTGGTAAAGATATTTTGTTGTAGTTTTTGCAATATTCAGCTTTTTCTGCCTTTTTTTTGTCCCATTGAAATGCATGTAAAATTCTCAGATTTCAGCTAAAACTTCACCATCTTTGACCTTTAACTACTTCCGCATACTTTCAGCTAGAAACACCGTTCAACTTCTAAAATGTTCATCAAAGATCCAGCTATTCCAATTGAACTCAGCTTTTTGATATCTTTTGCGGTTTTTATAAAATTGGGATTCAAACTTTACACAAATTTTTTCAGGTTTTCAATTTTCTAATGCAAGTCTATGGGTGGAATTCTTCAAATGTCATAGTGCGTGCTCTAGCTTTTGAGCCGTTCTGGTTTTTCCAAACAAATTCTTCTCACTCGCTAATTTTTCACTCAATTTAAATAAATTATACATCAAAATGTAGGATTTTTTGTCAGAATTTAGGAAATGTAACCCTCATTGGTGTGGGGTTTACAGTTTTCCTACAGTTTGGCCCAGACCGCAAAGAAGTCCACACCCCCCCAATAGAAATCCAATGACTTTCCAAAAATCAGACGAAAATCCAAGACAACAAATCTTTTTGTATCGCTGCCTTTTGTTAACCATTTCATGACCAAACATGAAACTTGCTATACAACTTCTCCAGACCCTTCTAGCGCTCACATTGAAGGAAATGTTTCAATATCGTTTAAGGTTTCGCTTTTTAGCTGTTGGGGCATAGGAAAACGTTGATTTTTGGGAAAAAGTCTCAGACTGAAATCTTTCAAAACAAGCCACATTTTTGGTTTTTGGTAGAAACATGAAAGTTGGCATATTTGTTCATCAAAGCCTGCTGATTCCTACGGTCTAAACAGTTCTGTATCTATTATGGTTTTTGATGTATTAAACATAGTTCACACACACTTTTATCCATTTTTCACATTTTGCCAATTTCCCTATTTTTTCACCGAGTTCTCTGTCTTTTCAAACACCTCATTGCATCTCGCAAACTGTTTGATGTACAAACATGTCATCATCAGACCCTTCTAGCGTTCACGTTGAAGGAATTCTTTTGATATCATGCATGGTTTGGCCGTGCAGCTGGTTTGTTCGGGGGCATCAAGTAGTTCAAATTTCCAGCTCAAATCTTTCAAAATGACACCCTTTTTTACATTGTTACCATGGCAACATTTTGGTAGAAATATAAAAGTTGGTAAATTTGATAATCAATGCCTGCTGATTCATACACTGAAAAAAAAAGAAATTTTGCCAATTTCCCTCTCTAACAGTAACCCTTTTCACAGAGAGCTTATCTTTACAAAAACAGCCCTAAAGTTTGTTCCCAAATATTCATGAATTAAACGGTGCGAGAATGACATCATACGGCTTATTGTGTCAGAGTTACAGGCATTTGTTTGGCAGGACGTCATACAGGCAATTAAGCCAGGATAGTAATTGGAGATGGTGGCTGAACACATCACTGCCTCTTCTAAACTGTTTCATTTATAAACATGAAACTTGGCATCATCAGACCTGACTAGCGCTCACATTAAAAGAATGTTTTTGATATTATGTAAAGTTTGGCTGTGCAGCTACTTTGCTCGGGAGCATCAATTTGGTCAAATTTTCAATTGAAATCTTTCAAAATGAGCCCCTTTTTTACATCATCACCATGGCAACATCCTTTTGTGAAAGTTGGTATAATCGTTCCTCGAAGAAAAATTTTGCTCTTTTCTTTTACCAAGGACTTTGTCTTTTAAAGAATATTTTCAGTTGAACTTCTGTCAACTCCCAGGTAAACAGATGCTTTTGGACTTGTTTTTTTTGGTTAAACAAATTTCACGAAATGTTCTGCTTCTAAGATGAGTCTGTTTCTGCCATTATTTTGCCAAATGATTCTACCTTACAAATCTTCTGATGATTCAATTGTTTTCTGCAGTTTGAAGTTTCTGATTACTTCCTATCACATTTTCATATGTTCTTCAGCTAATTTCTGTTTTTTTTCCCTTTTTCAGTTTCTTTAGCTAATTTTTCTTTTTTCATTCAGCAAAAAAAGGCATTCTCATTTAGCTGTTTCTCTGAAACTGCTTTTTCTAGTTATTTATTAATCCTTCCTCCCTGAGATCAAACAGCAGAAAGTAGATGACATTAAGGAAATAGAGGAATTATTGGGTAAACTACACAGAGCGGTCTGACATGTCATTGTTTTTGGGTGAGTATCCCCACTTCTCCAGGGACAGCACTGCACTACTGTATCTTAGTGCTATAAAGGGGCCTTAAACAGTTAGAGGGAGCTAGTGAGTCAGACCCAGCGAATAGAGGATAGATCTAGTTTAGCTCCGTTTCACAAAGCAGGTTTACCAAAAACGCTAAGTTCTCTAACCCTGAAAACAGGGAAACTCTGACTTTTCCGTTTCTTAAATCCTGTTTCTGTTGCCATAGTAACATCCTCCCAGAGCTAACCTGGTCAGCAGCAGTGTCGTCTGTCTCCGCTGTCCTTAGGGAGAGGATTCTACAACTCAGTTGACAGGATATGAGATGAGACTTGTTTTTGGTTTGTTTAATATCCGGTTCATTTTATTTTGTTATATTTACAGTACATGAAGAACTACTGAAATTATTTTCAGATTACACATAAATATAGTCATTAATTCAGCAGGAGGGGAACAGGTGGGACGGTTCAACAGAGCTATGGCTCTGGGTGAGTTTGGCAACTGGATTAAAAAGAAATCTAGGATTATTCTTATTCTCCTCTATGAGAAATATGCTGCTCTTGTTTTACAAAGGGTCCTCTTATACAGCAGTAAACTATTTTTCTAGACTAGGAAGGATTCCTGTAGGCCTGTGGAGCGCCATATTCTCACCAGTTTCCTAGCATTTTGCTTCAGAGTTCGCAGCTCTGCATTAAACAAAGGAGCCAGCTTTCTATTTTTAAAGTTTGAAAAACCTTCAACCTTTGAAAGGAAATAAATTCAACTTTTGCACTCTGCAGCACTGCTCAGCAACACAGAGGAGAGAGAAAGTGAAACAGATTCTTTAATATTCATTAATAAGTAAAACCCTTTTGGGGGAGGAAAACTGTTTAAGTAATCCTGAAGGATATTAAAAATTGGTCATACAGGAGAGGGTTGTGAGGAAATACAGTTATTTCTTTACATTGTTGGTGAAGATTATCAGTCATCCAGGTTGTAGTCAATTCCAAAAAAGGGTTAAAATCAATCCACTGGACTTAGTTTCCAAGTTCCCATCCAGGAAGCTTTTTCAATTAAAAATGTCAGAATTAGCATTGAGTTCCAGGTTTTATAGAGTGGACCAAACAAGGCCTTGTTACTTGCTATTTTATTGGGTATTGCAGGCTAACAAGATCTTAACGACTCCCCACTCCTAAAGGGTGGACAGATTCTTCTGGTTTCATTTTTAATGTTTTCTACACCATAACAAGGCTTTTGTTTGTGCCACTCTATAAGCCTGGAACTCAAACCATACTCCAGACATTTTGAATTGAGACAGCTTCCTGGATGGGAAGCGAAACATCTTCAAACTTGGAAAACCAAGTACAGTGGTTTTGTTTTTTTTACTTTTTTTACTTTGATAGGAGTTGCCTCATTTATGCTCACATAATCCTCTTGCTGCATCCAGGTTTCTGTAAGGCAACACAAGTCAATGCGATTATCACAAATCAAGTCATTGACTAGCAGACTTTTAGAGGAAAGAGATCTTATGTTAAACCGACCGCATTTAATCGTTTTAACTTTTTCCCCAATTGGAGTTATTTTAATTTTAATTAGATTATCATGATTTACTCCTTTGGGAATATTTGTTAATTTATTAGATTTTGGTTGTGGGCAAGACACTGTCTGGATGGAGTAAAGAGTGGGTAACAGTAGAGAAGCTGCAGAGAGGTCTGTTAAACTACAACTCTGCTTCCTGGTCTGCACTAGGGGTGTAAATAATAATCATTTTGTATCGATGCATCGATCCAAAAGCCGAGGATCCGATGCATCGATACGTCCGCAAGATAATTGATTCATGTTATTTTTCCTCCGGTCTATTTTTATCCATTTGCTCCTGGACGTAATTCTCCCTCCCGTGCTGCGGTGGCGCTAAACCTATTTTGCCCTCATACCTCAATTCCTGGTTATACTCTTACAGCAGTGTGTTGCAGTGAGCTTGATGCAGACATTTTTTAAATTATGCTCAATATTGAAGCGTGGTCTGAGCTACACACTGTGGGTCTAGATACGGCCGAGGCGGCGAGGAAGTGGGGGCAAGTTTGTCCGACAACGGAGGGACATGAGGGCCAAAAAGAGCGGAGATCCAGGTGGAAAAAGGGTCCCAGCGTTCTCGCGCACCTCACTCTTCTAGCGGGTCAAACTTCACGAGTTGTTTTCCACAATTTCGGTCATAAAAACAAAACAAGCCGGCCTCCTGTCTGCGGCACTGTCTGCGGTCAGCTACAATTTGGGAGAGGTGCAGCAGAGCGTCTGTGGAGGGGGCGGGATGTCTGGAGCCGAGGTATTGCATTGCACTTATTGAACTGATTATGTGCAGTATTTTTGCAGTATTTTTTGATGCAACTTTTCTACTTCTGTTATTTGCAGTTGTTTCTAAAAACACCCTTAGTCTGCACCCTGGGGGGTCAGGGTTTTGGAGGACTAATAAATGTGGCCAGATTCCTAGAAAGAAGAGCTGCACCATCCAAAGTGGGATGGATGCCGTCTCTCCTAATCAGACCAGGCTTTCCCCAAAAGGATTGGCAATTATTAATGTAGCCCACGTTGTTTTCAGGACACCACCTAGACAACCAGCGGTTGAATGACGACATGCGGCTAAACATGTCATCACTGGTCAGATCAGGGAGGGGACCAGAGAAAATTATCCAGTCCCACATTGTTTTGGCAAACTTACACACCGAACCAGATCCTTTCGAATAGGGGACACTGTGCTGCAGGCAGTGCATTAATTACATTTAATCCCAGTTTAAACCAGACCCATCTGAATAGGGGACACTGTGCTGCAGGCAGCGCATTAATTAAATTTAATCCCAGTTTAAACCAGACCCATCTGAATAGGGGACACTGTGCTGCAGGCAGCGCATTAATTACATTTAATCCCAGTTTAAACCACATCCATCTGAATAGGGGATACTGTGCTGCAGGCAGTGCATTAATTACATTTAATCCCAGTTTAAACCACATCCATCTGAATAGGGGATACTGTGCTGCAGGCAGTGCATTAATTACATTTAATCCCAGTTTAAACCACATCCATCTGAATAGGGGACACTGTGCTGCAGGCACCGCATTAATTACATTTAATCCCAGTTTAAACCAGATCCATCTGAATAGGGGACACTGTGCTGCAGGCAGCGCGTTAATTACATTTAATCCCAGTTTAAACTAGATCCTTTCGAATAGGGGACACTGTGAACACTGTTTCACTGTGACAGGAGTGAAAATAAAATCAAGTCTCTAAAGGATAGTGCCTCACAAAGAACAACAAATCTGCCTGATTGAAAATCCAGACTGTCTTAATCCAGACCCGTGGTAAACCACTGTAATCCGGTATTATTGTTCTTTGCTTCCTTATTGCAGTATTCCGGTTTGCGTGAACCTTTGGAAGAGTTGGTTATTTATGCTTTTTTTTTTTTTTTTTTACAAAAAAATCATAAATAATGGGGGGAAAAACTGGCGGAAATGATCTAACGTTCTTGTTTTCCACGTCACATTCGGTAATGACGCGCAGTAGGAACGCCCCTGCAGCAGCAGCAGCAGGCAGAGCCGTTAGCCTCCACGCTAACAGATGAGCTAACCCTCTCAGGACCGGAAATGACCAGCTGGCTTTAATTATAGCCAATTATAGCTTTAATTATAGCGGACAGCTTCCGGTGTTTTATGTTCAGGTAAGAGAATCATCTTTGACTTGCTGCTACATTTGAACCAAGCTAGCTGAAGATGACCTGCCGCCGACACGTCACCGCTTCCGCCATATTTGGAGGGGAATGTAAACCGTCTCAGTAAGGGGGGAGCTGCTGTTTTAACGGGGCTAAAAGCGTTTTAAGATAGATATTTCTAATTAACTTCTTAATGCAATGAACTGACCTTTGCCACCATGTTAAAAGGCTCCTTCACAGTCAGTGAGAGTGGGCTGTGTTCGAATCCAGCGGCTCCATCCTCCAACATAGACATTATTATTATTATGGTCAAATCATGTTGATATTCCACGATTGAAATATAATATTTATAGTATATTATATGTCCACTATATATATATAATATATAGTGGACATATATATAATATATGGTGGACAGGGGAAATGATAATGCCAAGGGGAGAAGCGGATACAGATGGATGAATACAAACTTTACATGAATCAGTTTCCAGATTCCTCACAGCTTTGGGGTTTCATCAGATCGAATTAGCAGAAGAACAGTTTAAAACGACGTTTCTCAGCAGCAAATTGTAGAACTTTGCCAAGATTAATAAAAGATGGATGAAATAATAGTTTGTCTTCTCAGAAGCAAAAACATTGATGTACATTCATATACTCATTAGTAAACAAGGATGTGAGTCTGAATGCTACTGGGTTCCCTGCTGCCAACAGACTCTACAATGGCAATAACTGCTGCAATGTAGAATTTGCAATTACTAGTGATGGTGAGATTAAGCCTCATGAGGCATTGAAGCGTTTGGCCAAATTGCTTCAACGATCCCCACAGTTCATGAGGCTTCATGTGAACATGTCACCACCTACTGGTGGAAAGCAGAACTACAGTTTGTAATAAAAATGTGTGTTTTTTTTGCAACTGTTCTTTTTTTCCCCATTTAAGTTCCTTTGAAATTGTTAATCGTTGGTGTGTATAATAAAATCTTTAGTAATTTTTTTAAGTGCAAAATTTCTTAGAACAATCATTTAAGGTGCCCAGTCTTTCTGCCATTTTAGTGAAATAAACTAAAGCAGACAGTGACAGTGTTTGTACAAATTGGGCAATTTCCCTTAATAATCCCTAAGGGAAATTACTTTGATGAGCAATGATGAGCAACAT
>CM060070.1:0-105000 GCA_030533445.1 Cyprinodon diabolis | reverse complement strand
TATTGTTTGAACCCCTTAGGGGCTTTTAAAAACAAAAATGTCTTTTTTTGCACTTTATGAAACAAAGTACCCTATATTTTGTGGATGTACAGCTACATTTCTCATGTAAGTTTGCGTAGTTTTAACACAAACATTTATTTTTCATATTGCACCAGGACAGTTAATGAGCAACCTGTACTTGTGTGCTTGTTTGTTCTGTCTAAAATGTTTATTTTGGAATAGAGAGGTTAATATAAAAAATATTTTTTGTCCGATTCATCGATTAATCGAAAAAATAATCGGCCGATTCATCGATTTTTAAAATAATCGTTAGTTGCAGCCCTAGTTAGGTGCCCATTGATTTTGACCCTGGCCCGTGGTTTATCATAAAGTGACCACAATCACCTAATAAACTGGTTATTAAAGCCCAGGCGTTCTAGTACTTTATATAGAAAGGTCCAGTCGACCCGATCAAAGGCCTTTTCTGCATCTAGACTAATTAATGCGGCACTGAGGCCCTGCTTTTTGGTTTGGTCTATGATATGTAATGTTCGTCTTATGCTGTCATGAGTTTGTCGTCCTTTGATGAATCCCGTCTGGTCTTCGTGTACTAGGTCTGACAAGTAACATTCCATTCTCAGAGAAATTATTGATGTAAAAATTTTATAATCGACATTCAGAATTGAGATTGGGCGATATGATTCGCAGTATTCAACATTTTTCCCTTCTTTAGGGAGGACAGATATTACAGCCTCTCTCCAAGATGGTGGGATCTTAGCTTTGCTCAATGTCCAGTTCAAAGATTCAAGCAGGACAGGGGAAAGCTCCTTCCTGAACGTCTCGTACCATTCATTTGGAAATCCATCGCTGCCTGGGCGCTTATTACTTTTCAATTGTCCAATAGCTGTATCTAATTCTTTCTGCATAATGGGAGCAGATAGAGTTTTGTTTTGGATTAGACCAAGTGAAGGTAGATCCAAAGCTGCCAAATAATCATCAATAGCAGTTACGTTAACTGGTCCTGGAGCAGAATATAGTGTTTTAAAGTAATTTTCAAAGGTCTTGTGTATTTTATCCATGTCATAGGTTAAGTTACCAGTTGATGGTTCTCTAATTTTGGTAATCGAATACTTCAAATGGTGCTTACGAAGTTGTCTAGCTAAGATCCGTGTAGCTTTTGGGCCTGATTCATAAAATGTTTGTTTGCAGAATCGTAATTTTTCCTCAAGTTCCTCAAGTATCATATAATTTATTTTGTTTTTATTTTTTGTATTTGTTCTGAAAGTCCTCCATTATTAATCATTTGCTGTTTTAATTCTAATTTCCTCAAAGTTTTTTCCAATTCATCGTATTTTAACCTTTTTATTTTTTAGATAAGCAGTTCTAGAAATTAGTCTCCCTCTCATTACTGCTTTGACAGTGTCCCAGACTAAGGTGGGATTTACCCGCCCATTACTATTGTCTTTTACACACTCCGTTATTTCTTTTCTAATCTCCTTTGTTGTGGTTTCATTATTAAGAATGCCTATATTTAGGCGCCATAATGTTGTTTTAGGCCTATTATACAAACCGATGGTCAGATATATAATGTTGTGGTCTGAAATATCCGATGTTCCAATTAAGCATTCCTTCACTTTAGATCTATCAATGGTGTTCATCCGAAACAGGTCAATCCTGGAGTGGACTTTGTGGGTAGAAGAGTAATGAGTAAATTCTCTTTCTTTAATATGAAGATCCCTCCAAACATCAAACAGGCCCATCTCCCTGATCAGGATATTTAGATCTTTTGACCGACCAGATTTTTGTTTCTTATGGCTTGTTGTATCTAGGATATAATTAGGGATTGTGTTCCAATTAGAGACTGACACAGGAGTGGATTTTCACTCCTGTCCCGTCCCACCTACAGAAAAAAATTGTGTCCCGTCCCGATCCCGGGCCAGAGTAGAAATCTAAATCCTGTCCCGTCCCACTCCTGGTGAAATTACTCCCACTCCCATCCCGCTCCCATTCAGAATGACTCCCGCACCACTCCCATGCTCTGTTCGAAAACCTAGGACGTGTCCTTAGAAGGCCAGATTCGGGGTACGATTACGTCATTTTAATACATACATTGTTTAGATTTACTTATATATTTCTACCCCTTTTATAGAATAGAATAGAAAATCCCTTTACTGTCCCACAATGGGCAAATTTACAGCAGCAGAAAGATTATTGAAAATGGTCACACAAATGTGGACCTTAGAAAAATGTATAAGATTAACATAATAGGGAAGAGTTAAAAAAAATAAAATAAAATACAATTCTGTAAAGTGTTTTAACAATTTAAAACTGGAGAATAAATAACCAATATGCAGCTTTGGACATTTTTACAGTGATGGATATTTGAAAATAGCAGCAACATCAGAGATGTGCAGAATGACAGCAGCAGGTTATTTAACTGACTAAGGTTCCTATCATTACATTTGATTTGATTTGATCCTGCTCCCGGTGGTTGGAACATTTATTCCACTCTGGATTCTCATCAGTCTTTGTTCACTTTACAAAAAAAAGAAATAAATAAACAAACAGTTTTGGAAACTTCGGTCTTCATTCTTTTCCTGCTTTGTGTGTCAACTTTCGCGGTTGCTAAGCAACAGACCTTACGGCGATAAAACGCGCTGAAGGGTTGACCTGGTCGAATTCACAGCCAAAACTCTTCCGGTCTCCTTATTTTCACGGACTTCAAAGGATCCAGTCTAAGTAGACCGTGTCCTTGGAGGATGCAGCCCAGGATTTCGAACAGAGCCCCATTCTTGTTGTTTTTGAGCGCGGGTGAAAAACTCAGAGCGGAATCACTGTTGGTTTTTGGGTCATGTAGTTTTTTTGACTCGCATTATAGTGTAGGCTTAAAGGAAAAAAACTACAAAATAGCGGCGCCGCGCCAGTACTGGATTTTTTTTCTTTCTATTTTATTTTATTTTTTGGCATTGATCCTAGTTTTTTTTTTAGTTATTATCGGTTTGCTCCCGCTCCCGTCTGCTCCCGTTAATGTTTAATCCTGTACCGTCCCAATCACGTGATTGTTACTAATACTGACTCCCATCCCACGTGAATCCCGTGACCCATGGGATTCCCGAAAAAATGTCAGTCTCTAGTTCCAATCTCCAGCACAAATAAGAACTCCTTCACTAAATGAGATAATGGTATCAAAGAACGTATTCAAGAAAGTCCTGTCGCTCTCTGGCGGTACATATAGTATATTAGCAATTGTGACCACAACATCATCAATTCTCCCCTTTATTATAACAAATCTGCCCTCTTTATCTCCCTTCTCAGATATCAATTAAAAATTCAATGAATTAGAAATTAGGGTGATCACCCCCCTCTTTCTACTATTTCTACAGGAGCTATAAAACATGTTCAGTAACCAAATTACTTAAACTTATCGTGTTCTTGTTTAGACATGTGTCTCTTGTAAAAGAGCGATTTGTATCCCATCTTTCTTCAGTTTAGCTAAGACCCTTTTTCTTTTCACTGGATTATTCAAACCGTTTACATTCAAGGAAGCAATTTTTAAATTATATAACAGTAATGCATAGAAATACCTTGACTGATTTGGCCCCTGAATCCAGAACACGAACGATAACAGAACAAAACAGTAACAAACTGACTTCCAAGGTGAGGAGAAGCTCCCTCTTCTCACTCATGACCCCGTTGGCAAGTCGAGGGTTATACCTCTCAAACTGAGAGGGCCCAAAAAGGACAGTAGAAGCGCCTTTAGGAAAAAACACGTCCATCCTATTAGTCCAACGTAGAAAAAAAAAAAAACAGTGTCCTCTCCCATCAAATAGTAAACCAGAGCCCAGTCAAAATAATGCTGCGTTATGTTATGTTATTCTGCCTATTTTCACTCAGCTATGCTCCGCTGGAAATCCTGCAGTTTGTTGCAGTGACTTGCTCTCAGCGCAACCGCAGCGCCGCTGCTATCCGCCGGCTGCCAGCCCAGCAGCTCCCGGAGACTCCACTCCGCTCTGGATCCGCCGTCAGCTGTTACCGGTTCCTCCGACTGGATTCCGCGTCTCTTCAGCTCGTTGTAGGCTTCCCGAGCGCTGGCATATGTGCGGGTTTCTGATTCCCAGTGGATCCTCATGTTGGTAAACGGTGTTTGGAAGCGGATGCCTTTCGCTTTGAGCGCTTTCTTGATAACGTTATATTTTCTGCGCTTCTTCACTATCTCAGGTGCATAATCGTGGTCGAAGTGAATAATAGAAGAGCCCACCTGGATCTTGCCTTTTTTCCACACTTCTCTTAAGATCTTTTCCTTTGTGGAAAATTCCAGAAAATTGATAATAATCGCCCTCGCTGGTGAATCGGGTGGGGGTTTAGTTGCTTATGTTCAAGTCCAGGTCCTCTGGTAGTTGTAGCTGGCTTCTCAGAAACGTCTCGATATACTGTGTAGTTGAGTTCCCCTCCTTTCCCTCTGGTACCCCAAATACACGGACGTTGTTTCTTCTGGAGCGAGACTCTAAATCAAGCACCTTAAGCTGTGTTTTCCTCTGTTGTTCGATGTAAAAGCACAGTGCCTCGGTTGCCCAGGTCTCCACTTGATGAACACGGGCCTCCGCCTCATCAACCCGCTCTGCCAGGCCCTGGACCTCGGTAGCAATATTGTCCAGCTTACCGTTGATCTTATGACCCAGATGGTCAATATTTTGTTGCAGCTTTGCATTATCACCCTTTAAAGCAGTCTTCAAATCGTCGATAGCCTTAATTATTCCCTCTGAGTCCATGTTCGTTCCAGGGCTCTCAGCTTCCGAACTAGCTACGTTGTCGCTAGCTTGCTTCAGACACGTGTTAGCCTGAGCTACTTGGGCACTTTTATCCTGAGCTTTGGGCATTTTTGTCAATTTTTTATGGCTCGACATGTTTCTCCTTCCGTTCATAAATTATTTTATCTAAATAGTGAGCAGATTAACAAGTTTTGAACGAAGAATTTTGAAATTAAGGTGGGAGAGAGGCTCTGACACACCTGTCTACTCCATTTGCTTCCGGAAGTCCCCGACTGACTTCATGTTTTAATTGTTTTTATCCAGACCCCTGAGCTGCTTTGATGAGCTGATAGCTCAGAGTGAAAACCAGCTGATCCCAGACTGCTCTCTACATCCAGACTGTTCTCTACTTCCAGACTGTTCTCTACTTCCAGACTGTTCTCTACTTCCAGACTGTTCTTTACATCCAGACTGTTCTTTACATCCAGACTGTTCTCTACTTCCAGGCTGTTCTCTACTTCCAGACTGTTCTTTACATCCAGACTGTTCTTTACATCCAGACTGTTCCCTACTTCCAGGCTCTACTTCCAGACTGTTCTTTACATCCAGACTGTTCTCTACTTCCAGACTGTTCTCTACTTCCAGACTGTTCTCTACATCCAGACTGTTCTTTACATCCAGACTGTTCTCTACTTCCAGACTGTTCTCTACTTCCAGACTGTTCTTTACATCCAGACTGTTCTCTACTTCCAGACTGTTCTCTACATCCAGACTGTTCTTTACATCCAGACTGTTCCCTACTTGCAGGCTGTTCTCTACTTCCAGACGGTTCTTTACATCCAGACTGTTCTCTACTTCCAGACTGTTCTCTACTTCCAGACTGCTCTGTACTTCCAGACTGTTCTCTGCATCCAGACTGTTCTCTACTTCCAGACTGTTCTCTACTTCCAGACTGTTCTTTACATCCAGACTATTCTTTACATCCAGTCTGTTCTCTACATCCAGACTGGTCTCTACTTCTAGACTGCTCTGTACTTCCAGACTGTTCTTTCCATCCAGACTGTTCTCTACTTCCAAACTGGTCTTTACATCCAGACTGTTCTTTACATCCAGACTGTTCTCTACTTCCAGACTGTTCTCTACTTCCAGACTGTTCTTTACATCCAGACTGTTCTTTACATCCAGTCTGTTCTCTACTTCCAGACTGTTCTCTACTTCCAGACTGTTCTCTGCATCCAGACTGTTCTCTGCATCCAGTCTGTTCTCTACATCCAGACTGGTCTCTACTTCCAGACTGCTCTGTACTTCCAGACTGTTCTCTACATCCAGACTGTTCTCTACATCCAGTCTGTTCTCTACATTAGGGATGCACGATATTTGGATTTTGGCCGATATCCGATATGCCGATATTTTAAAACTCATGTAGCCGATAACCGATATCGATACCGATGTTATAGCTGGACAAAAATAAGTAGTCATTGAAAATAGCAGTTTTGTTATCCATTTCTGACACTTTGTAAAATAATATACTCAAATATATTTTCATATGCCGATATCAAATTGATTTTTAAAAACGTGGTATCGATCTATTTTACTTTCAAAATCTCGTGAAATTTCATTGTTCTGTTACAAACTCTCGTGATATTTGGCAAATTGTTGTTAAATTTTGTTAGTAAAATAGATCGATACCGCGTCAATATATCAACATATAAAAATATGGCAAAGTTTTGTGAATTTTCGGGGGATTTCGTAGCATAACGATGACATATAGCAATATTTCATTAGTAAAAGTGATTGATATGGTGTTTTTAAAAGGCAATATATCAGCATATTAAGATATTGGGATATTTTAATGTATCAATATTTTTCCCTCGTCTTTAGAAGTTTTTAAGTCTGTAAAAAAGAAGTTTTTGAGGAAGAAGAAGTAGTATTTTTTTTTAGACTTTAGAAACTCAGAAGCTGATCAAATACCGGTGGGGTGGCCGATGTCCGATATTCAGTTTTAAGGCCGATACCGATAGGGGGCCGATTATATACTGCATCCCTACTCTACATCCAGACTGTTCTCTACATCCAGACTGGTCTCTACTTCCAGACTGCCCTGTACTTCCAGACTGTTCTCTACTTCCGGACTGTTCTCTACATCCAGACTGTTCTCTACATCCAGTCTGTTCTCTACTTCCGGACTGTTGTCTACATCCAGACTGTTCTCTACATCCAGTCTGTTCTCTACATCCAGTCTGTTCTCTACTTCCGGACTGTTCTCTACATCCAGTCTGTTCTCTACTTCCGGACTGTTCTCTACATCCAGTCTGTTCTCTACATCCAGTCTGTTCTCTACTTCCAGTCTGTTCTCTACTTCCAGACTGGTCTCTATTTCCAGTTTGTTGTCTACTTCCAGTCTGTTCTCTACATCCAGTCTGTTCTCTACTTCCAGACTGTTCTCTACTTCCAGACTGTTCTCTACACCCAGACTGTTCTCTACTTCCAGACTGTTCTCTACATCCAGTCTGTTCTCTACATCCAGTCTGTTCTCTACTTCCAGACTGTTCTCTACATCCAGTCTGTTCTCTACTTCTAGACTGGTCTCTATTTCCAGTTTGTTCTGTACTTCCAGGCTGTTCTCTTCATCCAGACTGGTCTCTACATCCAGTCTGTTCTCTACTTCCAGACTGTTCTCTACATCCAGACTGTTCTCTACTTCCAGACTGTTTTCTACATCCAGTCTGTTCTCTACATCCAGTCTGTTCTCTACTTCCAGACTGGTCTCTACATCCAGTCTGTTCTCTACTTCCAGACTGTTCTCTACTTCCAGGCTGTTCTCTACTTCCAGACTGTTCTTTACATCCAGACTGTTCTTTACATCCAGACTGTTCTCTACTTCCAGGCTCTACTTCCAGACTGTTCTTTACATCCAGACTGTTCTTTACATCCAGACTGTTCCCTACTTCCAGACTGTTCTCTACATCCAGACTGTTCTCTACATCCAGACTGTTCTCTACTTCCAGACTGTTCTCTACTTCCAGACTGTTCTCTACATCCAGACTGTTCTTTACATCCAGACTGTTCTTTACATCCAGACTGTTCTCTACTTCCAGACTGTTCTTTACATCCAGACTGTTCTCTACTTCCAGACTTTTCTCTACTTCCAGACTGTTCTCTACATCCAGACTGTTCCCTACTTGCAGGCTGTTCTCTACTTCCAGACTGTTCTTTACATCCAGACTGTTCCCTACTTCCAGACTGTTCTCTACTTCCAGACTCTTCTCTACTTCCAGACTGTTCTTTACATCCAGACTGTTCTTTACATCCAGACTGTTCCCTACTTCCAGACTGTTCTCTACTTCCAGACTGTTCTCTACATCCAGACTGTTCTTTCCATCCAGACTGTTCTCTACATCCAGACTGTTCTTTCCATCCAGACTGTCCTCTACATCCAGACTGTTCTCTGCATCCAGTCTGTTCTCTACATCCAGACTGGTATCTACATCCAGACTGGTCTCTACTTCCAGACTGCTCTGTACTTCCAGACTGTTCTCTGCATCCAGACTGTTCTCTACTTCCAGACTGTTCTCTACTTCCAGACTGTTCTCTACTTCCAGACTGTTCTTTACATCCAGACTGTTCTTTACATCCAGTCTGTTCTCTACATCCAGACTGGTCTCTACTTCTAGACTGCTCTGTACTTCCAGACTGTTCTCTTCTTCCAGACTGTTCTCTACTTCCAAACTGGTCTTTACATCCAGACTGTTCTTTACATCCAGACTGTTCTCTACTTCCAGACTGTTCTCTACTTCCAGACTGTTCTTTACATCCAGACTGTTCTTTACATCCAGTCTGTTCTCTACTTCCAGACTGTTCTCTACTTCCAGACTGTTCTCTGCATCCAGACTGTTCTCTGCATCCAGTCTGTTCTCTACATCCAGACTGGTCTCTACTTCCAGACTGTTCTCTACATCCAGACTGTTCTCTACATCCAGTCTGTTCTCTACATTAGGGATGCACGATATTTGGATTTTGGCCGATATCCGATATGCCGATATTTTAAAACTCATGTAGCCGATAACCGATATCGATACCGATGTTATAGCTGGACAAAAATAAGTAGTCATTGAAAATAGCAGTTTTGTTATCCATTTCTGACACTTTGTAAAATAATATACTCAAATATATTTTCATATGCCGATATCAAATTGATTTTTAAAAACGTGGTATCGATCTATTTTACTTTCAAAATCTCGTGAAATTTCATTGTTCTGTTACAAACTCTCGTGATATTTGGCAAATTGTTGTTAAATTTTGTTAGTAAAATAGATCGATACCGCGTCAATATATCAACATATAAAAATATGGCAAAGTTTTGTGAATTTTCGGGGGATTTCGTAGCATAACGATGACATATAGCAATATTTCATTAGTAAAAGTGATTGATATGGTGTTTTTAAAAGGCAATATATCAGCATATGAAGATATTGGGATATTTTAATGTATCAATATTTTTCCCTCGTCTTTAGAAGTTTTTAAGTCTGTAAAAAAGAAGTTTTTGAGGAAGAAGAAGTAGTATTTTTTTTTAGACTTTAGAAACTCAGAAGCTGATCAAATACCGGTGGGGTGGCCGATGTCCGATATTCAGTTTTAAGGCCGATACCGATAGGGGGCCGATTATATACTGCATCCCTACTCTACATCCAGACTGTTCTCTACATCCAGACTGGTCTCTACTTCCAGACTGCCCTGTACTTCCAGACTGTTCTCTACTTCCGGACTGTTCTCTACATCCAGACTGTTCTCTACATCCAGTCTGTTCTCTACTTCCGGACTGTTGTCTACATCCAGACTGTTCTCGACATCCAGTCTGTTCTCTACATCCAGTCTGTTCTCTACATCCAGTCTGTTCTCTACTTCCGGACTGTTCTCTACATCCAGTCTGTTCTCTACATCCAGTCTGTTCTCTACTTCCGGACTGTTCTCTACATCCAGTCTGTTCTCTACATCCAGTCTGTTCTCTACTTCCAGTCTGTTCTCTACTTCCAGACTGGTCTCTATTTCCAGTTTGTTGTCTACTTCCAGTCTGTTCTCTACATCCAGTCTGTTCTCTACTTCCAGACTGTTCTCTACTTCCAGACTGTTCTCTACACCCAGACTGTTCTCTACTTCCAGACTGTTCTCTACATCCAGTCTGTTCTCTACTTCTAGACTGGTCTCTATTTCCAGTTTGTTCTGTACTTCCAGGCTGTTCTCTTCATCCAGACTGGTCTCTACATCCAGTCTGTTCTCTACTTCCGGACTGTTGTCTACATCCAGACTGTTCTCTACATCCAGTCTGTTCTCTACATCCAGTCTGTTCTCTACTTCCAGACTGTTCTCTACATCCAGTCTGTTCTCTACTTCCAGACTGGTCTCTACTTCCAGTCTGTTCTCTATTTCCAGTTTGTTCTCTACTTCCAGACTGTTCTCTTCATCCAGACTGTTCTCTACATCCAGTCTGTTCTCTACTTCCAGACTGGTCTCTACATCCAGTCTGTTCTCTACTTCCAGACTGTTCTCTACTTCCAGGCTGTTCTCTACTTCCAGACTGTTCTTTACATCCAGACTGTTCTCTACTTCCAGGCTCTACTTCCAGACTGTTCTTTACATCCAGACTGTTCTTTACATCCAGACTGTTCCCTACTTCCAGACTGTTCTCTACATCCAGACTGTTCTCTACATCCAGACTGTTCTCTACTTCCAGACTGTTCTCTACATCCAGACTGTTCTTTACATCCAGACTGTTCTTTACATCCAGACTGTTCTCTACTTCCAGACTGTTCTCTACTTCCAGACTTTTCTTTACATCCAGACTGTTCTCTACTTCCAGACTGTTCTCTACTTCCAGTTTGTTGTCTACTTCCAGTCTGTTCTCTACATCCAGACTGGTATCTACATCCAGACTGGTCTCTACTTCCAGACTGCTCTGTACTTCCAGACTGTTCTCTACTTCCAGACTGTTCTCTACTTCCAGACTGTTCTCTACATCCAGACTGGTATCTACATCCAGACTGGTCTCTACTTCCAGACTGCTCTGTACTTCCAGACTGTTCTCTGCATCCAGACTGTTCTCTACTTCCAGACTGTTCTCTACTTCCAGACTGTTCTTTACATCCAGACTATTCTTTACATCCAGTCTGTTCTCTACATCCAGACTGGTCTCTACTTCTAGACTGCTCTGTACTTCCAGACTGTTCTCTTCTTCCAGACTGTTCTCTACTTCCAAACTGGTCTTTACATCCAGACTGTTCTTTACATCCAGACTGTTTTCTACTTCCAGACTGTTCTTTACATCCAGACTGTTCTTTACATCCAGTCTGTTCTCTACTTCCAGACTGTTCTCTACTTCCAGACTGTTCTCTGCATCCAGACTGTTCTCTGCATCCAGTCTGTTCTCTACATCCAGACTGGTCTCTACTTCCAGACTGCTCTGTACT
Source organism: Cyprinodon diabolis (assembly GCA_030533445.1). NCBI lineage: Eukaryota > Metazoa > Chordata > Actinopteri > Cyprinodontiformes > Cyprinodontidae > Cyprinodon > Cyprinodon diabolis. Next base: position 93,809 of record CM060070.1, on the reverse strand, counting down.
TCCAGACTGTTCTCTACATCCAGACTGTTCTCTACATCCAGTCTGTTCTCTACATTAGGGATGCACGATATTTGGATTTTGGCCGATATCCGATATGCCGATATTTTAAAACTCATGTAGCCGATAACCGATATCGATACCGATGTTATAGCTGGACAAAAATAAGTAGTCATTGAAAATAGCAGTTTTGTTATCCATTCCTGACACTTTGTAAAATAATATACTCAAATATATTTTCATATGCCGATATCAAATTGATTTTTAAAAACGTGGTATCGATCTATTTTACTTTCAAAATCTCGTGAAATTTCATTGTTCTGTTACAAACTCTCGTGATATTTGGCAAAATGTTGTTAAATTTTGTTAGTAAAATAGATCGATACCGCGTCAATATATCAACATATAAAAATATGGCAAAGTTTTGTGAATTTTCGGGGGATTTCGTAGCATAACGATGACATATAGCAATATTTCATTAGTAAAAGTGATTGATATGGTGTTTTTAAAAGGCAATATATCAGCATATGAAGATATTGGGATATTTTAATGTATCAATATTTTTCCCTCGTCTTTAGAAGTTTTTAAGTCTGTAAAAAAGAAGTTTTTGAGGAAGAAGAAGTAGTATTTTTTTTTAGACTTTAGAAACTCAGAAGCTGATCAAATACCGGTGGGGTGGCCGATGTCCGATATTCAGTTTTAAGGCCGATACCGATAGGGGGCCGATTATATACTGCATCCCTACTCTACATCCAGACTGTTCTCTACATCCAGACTGGTCTCTACTTCCAGACTGCCCTGTACTTCCAGACTGTTCTCTACTTCCGGACTGTTCTCTACATCCAGACTGTTCTCTACATCCAGTCTGTTGTCTACATCCAGACTGTTCTCTACATCCAGTCTGTTCTCTACATCCAGTCTGTTCTCTACTTCCGGACTGTTCTCTACATCCAGTCTGTTCTCTACATCCAGTCTGTTCTCTACTTCCGGACTGTTCTCTAGATCCAGTCTGTTCTCTACATCCAGTCTGTTCTCTACTTCCAGTCTGTTCTCTACTTCCAGACTGGTCTCTATTTCCAGTTTGTTGTCTACTTCCAGTCTGTTCTCTACATCCAGTCTGTTCTCTACTTCCAGACTGTTCTCTACTTCCAGACTGTTCTCTACACCCAGACTGTTCTCTACTTCCAGACTGTTCTCTACATCCAGTCTGTTCTCTACATCCAGTCTGTTCTCTACTTCCAGACTGTTCTCTACATCCAGTCTGTTCTCTACTTCTAGACTGGTCTCTATTTCCAGTTTGTTCTGTACTTCCAGGCTGTTCTCTTCATCCAGACTGGTCTCTACATCCAGTCTGTTCTCTACTTCCAGACTGTTCTCTACATCCAGACTGTTCTCTACTTCCAGACTGTTTTCTACATCCAGTCTGTTCTCTACATCCAGTCTGTTCTCTACTTCCAGACTGTTCTCTACATCCAGTCTGTTCTCTACTTCCAGACTGGTCTCTATTTCCAGTTTGTTCTCTAATTCCAGACTGTTCTCTTCATCCAGACTGTTCTCTACATCCAGTCTGTTCTCTACTTCCAGACTGGTCTCTACATCCAGTCTGTTCTCTACTTCCAGACTGTTCTCTACTTCCAGGCTGTTCTCTACTTCCAGACTGTTCTTTACATCCAGACTGTTCTTTACATCCAGACTGTTCTCTACTTCCAGGCTCTACTTCCAGACTGTTCTTTACATCCAGACTGTTCTTTACATCCAGACTGTTCCCTACTTCCAGACTGTTCTCTACATCCAGACTGTTCTCTACATCCAGACTGTTCTCTATTTCCAGACTGTTCTCTACTTCCAGACTGTTCTCTACATCCAGACTGTTCTTTACATCCAGACTGTTCTTTACATCCAGACTGTTCTCTACTTCCAGACTGTTCTTTACATCCAGACTGTTCTCTACTTCCAGACTGTTCTCTACTTCCAGACTGTTCTCTACATCCAGACTGTTCTTTACATCCAGACTGTTCCCTACTTGCAGGCTGTTCTCTACTTCCAGACTGTTCTTTACATCCAGACTGTTCTCTACTTCCAGACTGTTCTCTACTTCCAGACTCTTCTCTACTTCCAGACTGTTCTTTACATCCAGACTGTTCTTTACATCCAGACTGTTCTTTACATCCAGACTGTTCCCTACTTCCAGGCTGTTCTCTACTTCCAGACTGTTCTCTACATCCAGACTGTTCTTTCCATCCAGACTGTTCTCTACATCCAGACTGTTCTTTCCATCCAGACTGTCCTCTACATCCAGACTGTTCTCTGCATCCAGTCTGTTCTCTACATCCAGACTGGTATCTACATCCAGACTGGTCTCTACTTCCAGACTGCTCTGTACTTCCAGACTGTTCTTTACATCCAGACTGTTCTCTACTTCCAGACTGTTCTCTACTTCCAGACTGTTCTTTACATCCAGACTGTTCTTTACATCCAGTCTGTTCTCTACTTCCAGACTGTTCTCTACTTCCAGACTGTTCTCTGCATCCAGACTGTTCTCTGCATCCAGTCTGTTCTCTACATCCAGACTGGTCTCTACTTCCAGACTGTTCTCTACATCCAGACTCTTCTCTACATCCAGTCTGTTCTCTACATTAGGGATGCACGATATTTGGATTTTGGCCGATATCCGATATGCCGATATTTTAAAACTCATGTAGCCGATAACCGATATCGATACCGATGTTATAGCTGGACAAAAATAAGTAGTCATTGAAAATAGCAGTTTTGTTATCCATTTCTGACACTTTGTAAAATAATATACTCAAATATATTTTCATATGCCGATATCAAATTGATTTTTAAAAACATGGTATCGATCTATTTTACTTTCAAAATCTCGTGAAATTTCATTGTTCTGTTACAAACTCTCGTGATATTTGGCAAATTGTTGTTAAATTTTGTTAGTAAAATAGATCGATACCGCGTCAATATATCAACATATAAAAATATGGCAAAGTTTTGTGAATTTTCGGGGGATTTCGTAGCATAACGATGACATATAGCAATATTTCATTAGTAAAAGTGATTGATATGGTGTTTTTAAAAGGCAATATATCAGCATAATAAGATATTGGGATATTTTAATGTATCAATATTTTTCCCTCGTCTTTAGAAGTTTTTAAGTCTGTAAAAAAGAAGTTTTTGAGGAAGAAGAAGTAGTATTTTTTTTTAGACTTTAGAAACTCAGAAGCTGATCAAATACCGGTGGGGTGGCCGATGTCCGATATTCAGTTTTAAGGCCGATACCGATAGGGGGCCGATTATATACTGCATCCCTACTCTACATCCAGACTGTTCTCTACATCCAGACTGGTCTCTACTTCCAGACTGCCCTGTACTTCCAGACTGTTCTCTACTTCCGGACTGTTCTCTACATCCAGACTGTTCTCTACATCCAGTCTGTTCTCTACTTCCGGACTGTTGTCTACATCCAGACTGTTCTCGACATCCAGTCTGTTCTCTACATCCAGTCTGTTCTCTACATCCAGTCTGTTCTCTACTTCCGGACTGTTCTCTACATCCAGTCTGTTCTCTACATCCAGTCTGTTCTCTACTTCCGGACTGTTCTCTACATCCAGTCTGTTCTCTACATCCAGTCTGTTCTCTACTTCCAGTCTGTTCTCTACTTCCAGACTGGTCTCTATTTCCAGTTTGTTGTCTACTTCCAGTCTGTTCTCTACATCCAGTCTGTTCTCTACTTCCAGACTGTTCTCTACTTCCAGACTGTTCTCTACACCCAGACTGTTCTCTACTTCCAGACTGTTCTCTACATCCAGTCTGTTCTCTACATCCAGTCTGTTCTCTACTTCCAGACTGTTCTCTACATCCAGTCTGTTCTCTACTTCTAGACTGGTCTCTATTTCCAGTTTGTTCTGTACTTCCAGGCTGTTCTCTTCATCCAGACTGGTCTCTACATCCAGTCTGTTCTCTACTTCCAGACTGTTCTCTACATCCAGACTGTTCTCTACTTCCAGACTGTTCTCTACTTCCAGACTGTTCTATACATCCAGTCTGTTCTCTACACTAATTTGTGTGGATGTATATCCCAGCTGAATGTGAACTAAAAGAACAACTGACTTAATGGTTAATAAAATATTGCTTATTGTTTTTATTGGTTCCTTGCAAAGTAGAACAGATGGCAGCTCTATTTTATTTTACTACCTGAGAAAATATTTTTTTGTAGGCCTGGCAATACTGGAACACTGGCTATGGAAGAAGACCAAATGTCTCTGGACCTTATGGGATGTCTGAGATGATTAGGGTTGATTTTTAGGCTGAGGAGGCTTTTCTTCTCAAAGTTAATTATGAAAGATAAAGGAGGTGAAGAGAGCGAAGCCGTGGATATAAATACCAGGATAGTTCATCTGTTCAGGTCAGAGCTCCGAAAATTGTAGATCTCTTTGGGCTAGTGGCTATAGCAGTGTGCTTGTCCTCTGAGAAAGTTGCAAGTACCCGGTTCAATTCCCACAGACTGCCACTCTGGGTCCATGAGCAAGACCCTTAACCCCACACTGCTCCCCGGGCGCCGCACAATGGCAGGCCACTGCTCCCCAAGGGAAGGGGTTAAATGCAGAGAGGGAATTTCTCCAATGTGAGATCAATAAAGTTCAATTTCTATTTCTTCATGTTAAATTGGAGGAATTTCATGGATTAATCATTCTCAGAAGTTTGTTCGGAGGATTAAATTCAGAGAGAGATGCGTGTTATCGTCCATCCCTGTCAGCCAGGTTAAAGATGGATTTAGTCTGTTTCTTTGTTTTGGGACTAAATAAAGATCAGTGGAAAAGGGGAAATCCACTCTGACTTAAATGCCAGTTAAATTGATTTCTTTCTCATTTCAGATCCTCCATGTCATCATGTCTGTCATCACTTGGGAGGTTGTTGGTGATCACTTTCTCATCAACCAAGCTAAGAGCTCCACTCATGACAACAGAAAATGTCTTAATGTGGAGAAGAAAGAGGAACAGAACGAGCCAAGAGCTCATCCCATTAAAGACGAAGAGATTGAAGTCTGCATCATTCAGGATGAGGAGCAGGCTGATGTGAAGCCGAAGGCCAACACATGTGCGGCGACTCCTTCTCACCAGGAAGCACTCCCACAGGCACTGGTGACTCAACAGATCAACAATAGAGCGGTGGAAATCGGAGTCTTGCAGGAAGGCGAGCTGTGTGAAGTGAAGGAGAAGACGGACACCATTGTTCTGAAGCGTCACCAAGGAAGGAGAGGCATCCATGAAGTAAACAGTCACGATGCACAAGATAGAAACTTTTCTTGTCATGTATGCGGTAAATGCTTTGCCAAGTGCACCTACCTGACTGATCACATGAGAACTCACTCAGGTGAGCAACCCTTCTCATGTGTAACATGTGGAAAATGCTTCACACAGAAAACAAACCTGATTGTGCACATGAGAACCCATACAGGTGAGAAGCCCCATTCCTGTCAGTTATGTGAGAAGTCTTTCAGAGCCAGCGGCCATTTGGCTAGCCACATGAGAACTCACACTGGAGAGAAACCGTTCTCATGTTTGGTCTGTGGAAAAGGCTTCACTCAGCAGAGTAACCTAACTGTTCACATGAGAACCCATTCAGGAGAAAAACCCTATTCTTGTGATGTTTGCGGCAAAGCTTACAGCGACAAAACATATTTAAACGATCACATCAGGAGTCACAGAGGAGAAAAGCTGTATTCCTGCAAAGTCTGTGGCAAATCGTTCAGTAACCGCAGCCCTTTGACCAACCACATGAGGACTCACACAGGGGAGAAGCCATACCACTGCAAAAGCTGCAGCAAATCTTTTAGTGACTGTAGTAATCTGGCTAAGCACATGAGAACCCACACCGGAGAGAAGCCGTACTACTGCAGGGTGTGTGGTAAGGCTTCCAGTGACAGCAGCAGCATGGCTAAACACCTGAGGACCCACAGCAGGGGCAAGCAGAAGTTTCCTTACTTCCAGAGGGAATCTTGCTTAATAATTTGCCCATCAAGTTTTCCCATTATTCAGTCTGACGGGTTGTAAACATTCTGAAGATCCTCCATCGTTCCCAGCTACCATTAAAACCAACCAGTGCAGCTTCTGTTTGTGGCCCCTAACACCCCATAATATCCAGTTCATGAGAAGCAGTTTCCCTATCAGTATGTTTCTACCTGGAGCCACAGCGACACCTAGTGAATTACAAGACAGTGATTAGGGCCTCCCTGAGCCTGGAAACCTTGGCTTATTAAACACATTCTGACTTTGAAGGGAACGTCTGGGTTTCAGCACATCCCTCTGCTATTGGCTGCTAGACTTCCTCACCAACAGACCTCAGTCAGTCTGGGTCAGACAGAACACCTCTGATGTCATCAGTCTAAGCCCCTCTCCTCAGGGCTGCGTCCTGAGCCCCCTGCTGTTCACCCTGATGACACACGACTGCGTCCCCAGGTTCACCACCGATCACATGGTGAAGTTTGCAAACGACACCACGGTGGTGGGCCTCATCAGAGACGACAACGACCTGGACTACAGAGAGGAGGTGGAGCAGCTGGTGGTGCAGAGATAACAGCCTGATCCTGAAGGTGGAGAAGACCAAGGAGATCATGGTGGACTTCAGGAAGAACCGGCCTAACCACGCTCCACTGCTCATCAACAGCTCACCTGTAGAGGTGGTCAGCAGCACCACATTCATCACAGACATCCTCACCTGGACTGGAAACACCACCTCACTGGTCCAAAGGGCCCAGAAGCCCCCCCCCCATCCTCCCCACCTTCTCCAGAAGCACCATAGAGAGCGTTCTGAGCAGCTGTCTCACTGTGTGGTGTGGAGGCTGCAGCGCCTCAGACTGGAAGAAGGTGAGAACAGCAGAGAGGATCATGGGGGCTCCTCTTCCCTCCATTAAAGACATTTCATCCCAGCGCTGCGTGTCCTGTGACATCATCAATGACCCCTCACCCCCCCACCATGGACTGTTCTCCCTGCTGCCCTCTGGGAAGAGGCTGCACACAGTTACCTTTTAAAAGTATCAATTTTGTTAATTATAAGAAAAATTAACAAACTTTGCTTCAGTTGCTCTGTTATGTCAGCTGTTTAAATTGAAGCTTTCTGAAATATTTTCAACATTTAAAAACAGACTGCAGCTTTAACCTTGCTCTCCTGTTCTTCATTCATTCAGGTCTCTAACAGCATCATGTCTGTTATTACAGGGAAGAAGGTTCCTGATCATCTGACTGAGGAGAGGAGCTCTGTTCCAGATCTAAACACTTTAGACGCTGATGAATTAAAAGAGGAACTGGATCCTGTGCAGATTAAAGAGGAACAAAATAAAACGAAACCAAACCAGATGACTGAGATAAAAGAACTAGAACCTCAACCAGGTAACAAGGAAGAATTTGAAGATTGTAGGTTTCACAATGAAAGACTGGTTAGAGACCAGCACCTTTATGGAAAGTCCTTCTGATAAAGAAGTATTCCTCAATGGACCAGAACTACAACTGATGGTGGAGACAAAGGAAGAACCGGAAGCTTGGCAAGTTAAAGAAGAACAACTTGAAATCTTTCAGGATGAAGGGCTGGTTTTAGTGAAGGAGGAGTCTACTTACTTCACTCCTGTCAATCAGAAGGACTCCAATAAACCAGAAACTATTGAGAGACATTTGCTCAGTTCAACCCTCACTGAAGCTGAGAAGCAACATCGGTAAGACTGCAGAGCAAATGTAGAAAAAGAGCTGAAGCCAAAGGAAAAAGGCTAAAGAAACCAAAAACAAAGACACTATATGAAAAACTCAAAAGAAATTACACATAAAGAGAAGTACATTTAGATGACAAATATTTCACTACTCAGCAAAAGTTAAATGTACAGATGAGAATTCCTAAGGGGGAGAAGCCTTTCTCCTGTCTTACCTGTGGAAAAGGTTTTCCTAAGCAACATGTCCTGACTGTGCACATGAGAACTCACACAGGGAAGAAACCTTATTCTTGTGAGTTGTGTGAGAAAGCATTTCAAGACCATAAAAATTAAATTTTTCACCTGAGAACTCACACTGGTGAGAAGTCTTTCTCCTGCCTGACCTGTGGAAAAGGTTTCACTCGGAAACTAGCTCTTAAGGCACACATGAGAACTCATACAGAAGAGAAGCCTTTCTCTTGTGACACCTGTGGGAAAAAGTTCTCTAAACCACAGCATTTGACAATGCACATAAGAACTCACACAGGTGAGAGGCCTTTCCCCTGTCTGACCTGTGGAAAAGATTTCTTTTGGAAACCCTCTCTGACTGTACACCTAAGCACTCATACTGGTGAGAAGCCTTTCTCCTGTCAGACCTGTGGAAAAGCTTTCACAAGGAAACCTGATCTGAGCGCACACATGAGAACCGACGCTACTAAGAAGCCATATCCTTGCGAGTTGTGTGAAAAATCCTATCGGGATCGCAGCAACTTGATTTACCATATGAGAACTCACACAGGGGAAAAGCCTTTCTTATGTCATACTTGTGGAAAAGCTTTCTCCACACAACCCACATTGACTGCACATATAAGAACCCACACAGGTGAGAAGCCATTTGCTTACAAACTTTGTAATAAATCTTTTGTTAACAGTGGTACTTTGGTTTGCCACATGAGGACTCACACAGGGGAGAAGCCTTTCTCCTGTCAGACCTGTAGAAAAACCTTCTGTAGTAAACCTGCCCTGACTGCACACATCCGTACTCACACAGGTCAGAAACCTTTTCCCTGTGAGTTGTGTGAAAAATCTTTTCAGCAATACAGTAATTTGGTTTGTCATGTTAGAACTCACACAGGAGAAAAGCCTTTCTCATGTCAGATCTGTGGAAAAGGTTTCTCTAAACAACAAACCCTGAATGCACACATAAGAACCTACACAGGTGAGGCCCTTTCCTTGTGATTTGTGTGAGAAATCTTTTCGAGACCGTAGTAATTTGATTTGCCACCTGAGAACTCACACAGGTGAGAAGCCTTTCTCCTGTCTTACCTGTGGAAAAGGTTTCCTGAGGAAACCTGCCCTGACACTACACGAGAACTCACACAGATAAGAGATATGTTCGGAAAATTTAGATTTCTCTTATTTAATATATTGATTTATGCTTTTTACTTGCTATAAAAAGTTTTTCGCTTAGTCTGTTTCACCTGCAAGGCGAGTGAGGGGTGTTTGTAGACAAAACATACTTATTTCCATAACAAGCCAGATTCTTAAGGTTTATTCATAACATGTTACTGTTTAACCTAAGTGTCTGTAATTTGTTTTGACTCTGACTACTTTCCTTTATTGTAAGTAAGGAGGAACGAACGCTGATCATGCAGAACAGGACTGATTACCTTGCAAAAAGGGACATATGATGAACTGTTCTCTCTTTGCAAAGACAAAATAAAATGCCAACTGAGTGAAATCCATCGATCTCCATTTTTTAAACTGGAGTTAATAGTTGAATATGTCCAATAAAAGAGACTATATCCTTGTTAGGTGGTGTAAAAACATTGTTTATCATCAAGAGTTATTTGATTTTTCACATGGAAACTTAGAAAGCAGAGAATGTTTTGTAATATGTGACGTTTATTTTCTTAACTTTGTTGTAGATAATTTAACTACAATTAATCCTAAGGATAGTTGAGAAACTTTAACTGAAAGCTATTTCTTTTGACCTTGGGGAAAAAAAAGTTGTCAGTAAAATAAGACCCCTAAGCCAAAAGTCTCACCTTGCTGGTGTGAGTCTATTGAGAAAAGACTTTGTGCAATGACAAAAACAAAACCAGTTCACATTCAGAAGAAAATGGTGGAATAGTTAAATTATAATTCCTATAGCCAGAGATGGGCAGTAATGCATTAAACCCCCTACATACAGCCACTACAAACACATACCTGGAAGTGAAGCCCCGCCGGGCTTGGCTTCATAATCTTCCCTAGGAACTCGCTGCATAGTTGATGTTCTGGGACGTAAATGACTATTTATTTTCGTAAAGCTTCTCTTTATATATATCTATATATATATCTATATATATATAGATATATATATATAATTCAACCAGTTTTGCTCGCCTATGTCGACGTGTACCAACATGTTTCAGTGCGCTCATAACCTATAGAAAACTGACCCATAACCCAGAGTGTATACAAAAAGAAAGTTCATTTTGTACAGCTCTCATGACATTTCCATTTCTCAAAGTGCAGCAGTGATCAAATGTAAAAATAAGACTGTGAACATTCAGCAGTCTGGTGGCGGTGGGGAAGAAGCTGTTTTGGAACCTGCTGGACCTGCATCGGATGCTTCGAAGCCTCTTCCCAGAAGGCAGCAGGGGAAACAGTCCATAGTTTTCAGGTTTAGGCAACTTAGTTTTCGAGGAAAACCTGCTTCATGAAACAGACCCCAGTTTGTGGACTTCCTGATAGTAAAGAATTACAATAGTCCAGCCTTGAAGTAACAAATGCATGGACTAGTTTTTCAGCATCACCCCTGGACAGGAGATTTCTAATTTTTGCAATGTTCCTCAGATGAAAGAAGGAAATTCTAGAAACCTCTTTGATCTGGGATTTAAATGACAGGTCCTGATCAAAAACAACACCAAGATTTTTTACTTTATTATCTGAAATCAGTTTAATCCCATCCAAATGAAGTGACTGGCTAATCAGCTTCTCTTTCAGAGACTCTGGTCCAAAGACTATAACTTCTGTTTTGTCTGCATTCAGAAGCAGAAAGTTAAGAGTCATCCAGGTTTTTATGTCTTCAGACATGCCTGTAATCTATGTAATGGGTTAGCTTCATCTGGATTATAGACAGAGATCTGTCATTAATGTGAACAAACAAATCGATCACATCTATAAGATTTAAACCAGTCTAGTGCTGTTCCTTTAATTCCAACAAAATATTCAAGTCTTTCTAAAATAATATTATGGTCAACTGTATCAAATGCAGCACTAAGATCCAACAGGACGAGCACAGATACAAGTCCATTATCTGAGGCCATGAGAATATCATTAGTGACTTTCACCAGAGCTGTTTCAGTGCTATGATGACTGAACATAACTGAAGATCTGACATGGGGAGCAGGAGAGGAAGGTTTAGAGTCAGGAGAGTGTGAAGCAGTGCTAAGCTAGTGATAGCCTAGGCAGGCTAACGCTTACCACGAGAAATAAAAACCCTGTGAAAGTGTCCCGTAGAAAAGAGCAGCAGTAGGTGGTGTGTTTTAAAGTGCTTCTGGACAGTTAGAGATAATGATGTTATGAGATGAATCGAGGCTTCGAGGCATGTGTCGAGTAATGGGGGGGGCGTTTCCCCGAAGCGCATGTTGAGGCGTGATTCATTTAGGGGAGGGGTCAAAATTGATGACGTCCGAAGCATCGCTACTGTGATACCAGGTGAGCGCTTTGGGAAGTGGTACAGAAAGCGCAAGAACTTCGACAGGCATTTAAACAAACTCAGTGTTCGGTCAAGATGATGGAGTTTGTAGGAGTTGCTGTCATTTGGATATAGTTTGGTTAGATTTTAAGAATAGATTGGTTGGAAAAACAACCAATCTAGTTGCTTAAATCTATTTTGGTTAGAATAAACATGTAATGATCAAAATCTGAGCGTCATCTATAAGACAGACTCCCACCCCTGAGGTTAATGGTTCAAGTCCCACCTTTGGCTTTTGAGAGTTGTGATTATACTAAATGATTTTTGCTAATGAGAGTAATTTGCATTGGTTTGCCCTTGTAAAAATATAGTTTGGGTAAAAATGCTGCCAAATTAGGTCGGTTTAGCCAAAAGATTGGTTGAACACAACTTTCAAACCGATTAAAAACCAAAAAATGTGGAAAAACCTATTTATTATAGGTTTATTATACACACCAACCATTAACAATTTCAAAGGAACTTAAAAGGGCAAACTGTAGTTCTGCTGTCCACCAGTAGGTGGTGACATGTTCACATGAAGCCTCATGAACTGTGGGGATCGTTGAAGCGTTCAGTGCCTCATGAGGTCTCATCTCACCACCACTAGTTAGAGAAACTTGGAGATATTGCAGAAGAAGGAACTTAGATGAGATGAACAGCAGCAGAATGTAGCTCAGCAGTCAAAACGATATTTCTCACTAACAGCAGCAGTGGCCCCCTCTAGTGGCCCCTACATATTTTGTATGGCTTTCATTAATCTAACAAGGTTTTATGTTGGTAGATTTCCTAATAGGAACATGTTTAGAAATGACCCTTTTTGTCCCGGATTTATGAAGTGATTCTGTATTTCTTTATATTTCTATAAATATCATGTCTTACTAGCAAGAAGAAAAGGCATATTTTTCTCAAAGGTTTTATTGCATATTTCAGAAATAGAGAAAACTTGTAAGAACAATGATAGGAGCTTAACTTTAACATTAAAAGCAGAATTAAATCTGCATCAGAGCTCTCAGCCAGACCAGCCTCCTCCTCCTCATCAGTCGGCCTTCAGGGCGAAGAGCACGTCATCCTGGCTGACATTGAGCCGAATCCTCTGCAGGACCCCCAGACGACTGGGCTCCAGCAGCAGCAGCCTGCAGGCCCCCAGGCGCCGACACACGGCCAGACCCTCGGACACGCTGACGGGCTGCAGACCCTCCACCCGACACAGAGCCTGGTGCTGCACCAACACCTGCCAGACAAGACGAAGGGCCAAGGCTGAATGAAACATGCAGGGAACCAGAACCTTCAGTAAACACAAACATTCGCTGAGTTAGAATCGACCCACTGAGCCGCTTCTAGAACCAGGGAATAAACTGTTCAGGTTTATCCTCTAAACTCGACTTCTGTGGGTTTAGTGAAGATCTGCTGAACTTTTTTCTGCAGCTCAGAAACACAGATCAGATTTTAGGCCTGATGGTTCGGAATGACGTCTGGGCCGAGCTTTGAAAAAGGAACCGCCTTCAGGTTCTGCCACAGATCAGGCCCAGAAGTATTCATACCCCGACCCATTTCCTTTCTCACCTGCTGGAAGGTGGCCTCCTCCAATCCCAGCCTCCGGAACTCTGCGATGACGGCCCTCAGGAAGAGCTGCTCCTGCGTCGACGCGCACCTGGAAACACACAGCAGTCAGTGACCTGCTGTCACACACGGCTCGGCCAACACGGAAGGAGAGAAGCTCACTTGATGGCGGTGATGTATGCCGAGGAGAACATCTCGTTCAGCGCCTCCATCACGTGGACCATCCCCACCAAACCTGCAGCAGACGGGTTGGCGGCCGAGTGTTCGCAGATCTCCGTCGCTCGCCGACAGATGTCCAGACACCTGCGAGCGTCTCCAGACAGAGCCGCCACCTAACAGAGGGGGAGGATCAGCGGAGACCTTAGCGAGGAGGAAGACATGTTGCTTTACTACTGACTGGACCTGAAACCAGTGGATTCCTTATGCATAGACGATCAACTTTACCTCCTCTAGCCAGCAAGGGGCAGCGTGGAGCCCAATCTGGGTCTGGCTCAGGGAACCAGGTGGAACTGGACTAGTGATGAACTGTGACATCAGATCCAGCTAGAAGCTCAGAGGCGATTCCTGCTGCTTATATCATGACCGTTTAAACTTCAACTTTACTGCAGGTTTTTCTTTTTTTCAGTTTTTACGGCTCCAGTGGTTCGTTTTTTTGACAATAGGCTGGGAATAGACGTGGCAAACGAGCTCAGGTCACGTCGAGGACTAAGGGCTCCATACATGGGTCATGCGTGCTAACCACTGCAGCACGCCCAATAAGCAGGATTTATGAAAACAAAGTTTTCTGAACCTCAAATCAGGGAAAGTTTTCAGTTTCCTCATCCTGATCTGTTGCCATAGTAACATCCTCCAAGAGCTAACCTGGTCAGCAGCAGGTTTTCTTCAATAGACTCAGTGTCCTCTGTCTCCACTCTCCTTACAGCCAATCACACGTCTCATATATATATATATATATATATATATATATATATATATATATATATATATATATATATATATATATATATATATATAAACAATCTGTTTGTGATTGTTTGGTCAGAGACATTCACACCAGTGGCCTGCTGGAGGTCATTTTGTAGGGCTCTGGCAGTGCTCCTCCTGCTCCTACTTGCACAAAGGAGCAGATAGCGGTCCTGCTGATGGGTTGTAGACCTTCTACTCTCTCCTCAGCTCTCCTGGAGTAACTGCCTGTCTCCTAGAATCTCCTCCATGCTCTTGAGATCGTGCTGGGAGACGCAGCAAACCTTCTGACAATGGCACGTATTGATGCGCCATCCTGGAGGAGTTGCACTGCCTGTGCAACCTCCAGGTAGCGCCTCATGCTAACAGTAGTGACAGTGACCCTAGCCAAATGCAAAACTGGTGAAAAAGAGTCAGAAAAGATGAGGAGAGGAAAATGTCAGCGGCCTCCACCTGTAAAACCATTCCTGTTTGGATGGTCGTCTCGTTGTTGCCCCTCTAGTTCACCTGTTGTTCATTTCATTAACACCAAAGCAGCTGAAACTGATTAACACACCCCCCCCCCCTGCTACTGACCAGACCAAATAAATATCCCAGAAGTTTAATTAACTTCATGCTTTACTCTGATTACAAAGTGTTCCCTTAATTTCTCTGAGTTGTGCAGATTAATTAATTCCACAGGGAAAAGGAATTACTTTAGGATTAGGATTCACTGGATGAGAAACTACTGAGCCTACTGGCCCAATCTGAGGTCATTCTATGGGACTGATAACCACTAATAAAAAACATTGATAGAACATTTGAGGTTTCTAACCTTAGGCTTGATCAAGTCTGAGTTTGTTAAACCTGCTTTGCGAAATGGAGCCCTGATGAAAGCCGCTCCTGAGGCTCAGTCTCACTGCTCTGCTTCCTTTGCTAACCTCCTGTTGAGCATCTAGCAGTACCTAACACAGCCTGTTGGAGGCGCTCACCGTGAACCGCTGATGAACCAAGCACCAAGGCTGACGAGCCGAGGGCCTCTGGACTTTTCCAGACCGCGCTCCTGTCTGCACGTCGCTACGTGTTCACAGGTGAGACGACGGGCAGCGATGACATGGAATCCAGAATAAAGAGGAATAAATTCTGGAATTCATCAAATCTGTGAGTTTAATGCTCTAAACGTCTTCCTGAGAACTGGTGGTAAGCAGAACAACTGAGTGGTGACATCATCGGTCACATGGTGTGATACGACAGTCCTTTACTGTAGGCTGCTTCTGGATCAGAAACAGGTGGGGGTAGGATAGAGCTTTACCTTCCTGGAAACCAGCTGCAGGGCGTCCTCCTCGAAGGCCTTCACCTTGTTCAGGCGGGACGTGATGATCTGCTGCAGCTGCTTGAAGGTGTACGGCTGGAAGGACATGCGGGTCAGACCCTGGGAACACGCAGAGCATCAGACGCTTCGATTTATGGAGAAACAAAACATGCATCACAAACTGGACCCAGAGTCGGACCACCAAGCTGAAAAAGCTGAAGATCTTCTCACTGAAGTTTAATTAAACAAAAAC
The DNA here is from genome assembly GCA_030533445.1 of Cyprinodon diabolis. NCBI lineage: Eukaryota > Metazoa > Chordata > Actinopteri > Cyprinodontiformes > Cyprinodontidae > Cyprinodon > Cyprinodon diabolis. The sequence continues at coordinate 78,331 of CM060070.1, read as the reverse complement.
ATTTGTTGCTTCAAAATAAGCATTTATTTCAGTTAAAGGGCAAAAAAATTCAAGCAACGAAACCTGCTTTTAAATATTGATGTTTCACAACAAAAACGTTGATTTTGGAAGAACTGATGTCTGAAAAAAATGAAATCTTCATAAAACTAAACATCTGATTCATTCATAAAATTGATTAACTGCCCAAACTAAATCTGAACAGCACCAAATCCAAAAAGGACCAAAAATAAATAATAAAAGTTTGAGAAAGGTTTCAGCTTTAGATTTCTGCTGTTATTCGCAAGAAGAAATGTTCTGATGTGAGGAAAGGCTCAGCAGCGTTTAGCAGAACAGCTACACTCTTTTACATCGACTCTATAACCAGTTAAAAGTATAGAGGATGATAATTTATTTCTGGGTGGATCATCTCAATCAGTGGTCCTCCTAACTGTCAATCATTCTGGTGATCTGTTCGCGTAAGGCCGTCCTACGCGCTCGTCCCGTTAGCGCGCTCGTCCCGTTAGCTCACCTTTCTCACCGCGGTTCTTTGAAAATGGCCGAGGGTCAGAAGAGAAAAAGTTTCTACGAAGTGAAGGAAAGAAAGGCCTCAGAAGAGGGAGATATATCCCAGAATGCTTTGCACGGAGAGCTCTCCTTGCAAAGCATTCTGTGATTTTCTGTCACAGCGCCCCGCTGTCACCATAGACCAGGGGTCGGCAACCCAAACTGCTCAAAGAGCCATAAAGGACCAAAAAGCCTCGTCTAGCAACACGGCTCTAAGTGTTTTATCCCACTATAGAAAAGGACGATATGGGCTTAAATATATAATAAACATTCATGATTAAATGTTTATCCTGGAGCAAATGTCACATCGTAGCAGGAGGTGACGGGCGAGCAGCGAACGCTCTCACCGGGCGCTGCGTCACCGCGCCATCTGGTTTTGTTGCATTGATGAAATAATAGAAATGCGATAAAGGAATCTTTCTATGGTGTACGTGTTCTGGTTGGGAGGAGCTGATGGGGTCATGAGGAACCAAGCAGGAAGTGACATCATCAGAGCAGAGCTCTCTAACCCTGAAACCCCTCATCCTCCGTCACCACCGCTCCTTGGTGGGATTTAGGTTTTTAGGATTTGGGGAAAAAATGTTAGTAAGTTTCCTTCCCTGCATCAGAGAGCTACCTGTTGGATCTATGAACGGTTTTCTATGCTTGCAACCAAACTAGCAGCAGTAGTGGAGTTTGGAGATGCAATCCACTTCTTAAATCTATCTTTGCTCTCTAATTTATCAGCTGGCCAGATGTTTTGGTACCCTGCATGGTGATGAGGGTTGAGATGATAGCGAGAAGGAAACAACTATCACTGAACTGTAGGTCTTTGAGCTGGAACCCGACTCCACCTCCTCGGTTTTATTTTGGTTTGAAAAAGTTAATTTGTTTTTCATACCCTCTCTCCCTCTAAAGGCCAATTAATACTTCTGATGCAAAGCCATACTACCCGTCTCCTCGTTATTGAACTAAACCCAGATAAATACATGACAACTGGCGACGAGGATGCGTCTGACCTCACGTGTAGTGTTTTTTGGGGCAAATAGCCATTTTGTTTTCAAGTCATGTGCGTAGTTGGCTGTTTCTGTGCCAAATGAGCAGCACCTCCTCGGATGAAAGCACGGGAGGAAGCGCCGAAAGCTTAGCACTGCTGGGACAACAGAGAAGCGACGCCGAACGGGAAAGTTCATTTCAACCGACCGTCAACGGACAGATAGACGGCAGGCAACGCGGAGAAACTCCTTCTATGATGGCGGGTGTTGTGGGGGACATTGGACCGTTTGATGACACGGTGGAGCAATGGAGCGCCTACACGGAGCGTTTTGAATTCTTCGTTCTAGCCAAAGAGGATCAGCGCAGAGAAAAAGGTAGCTACCTTTCTTACTGTAATGGGCGCAAAGACTTTTAATGTTTTTCGGGCACTGGCACAGCCCAAGAAGCCAGGAGAATTCACAAATTACGCTATTGTTGAAACTCTAAGTGACCATTTCTCACCCAGGCCATTGATGATTGCTGAACGTTTCAGATTTTATAAACGTAATCAGGAGGAGGGTGAGACAGTGACGATGTTTCAACGTACAGAAGCACAAACGCAGGAGAGCCGCTACACATAAAAAAAACGGTGCATGTGATGAAAAAGGAAAGTGACACCAGCGAATCTACAGATGATGAGGAGGTGCCCCTCCACATTCTTTCGCTAGCTGGAGGGTCTGACAGCTACTGGACAACACCAATGTTGGAAGGTAAACCAGTACGGATGGAAATTGACACCGGGGCAGCAGTGTCGCTAGTTTCAGAGACGGTGTACAAAGAACACTTAAACCACTTACCAATCCAACAAGCACGGGTTGTGCTGAAGACCTACACAGGGGAGACAGTGGCTGTGAAGGGCCTGGTCAATGTTAAGGTGGAGTTAAATGGACAACGCGTAAAGCTGCCCCTATACGTTGTTCGTGGCAACTACCCGTCCCTGCTAGGCCGCTCGTGGATGGATAAGGTGCGGATTGACTAGCCTACTGTCCGCATGCTTAGTCAAGGTGAGACCGCCCTAGAAGCTGTCTTAAAGAAACACAGAGAAATTTTCACTGAGGGATTAGGACACATGAAAAGTATCACTGTAAAGTTAACCCTAAAACCAGGCAGCATCCCCAGATTCATCAAGGCAAGGCCGGTCCCATATGCACTGCGTCCGAAAGTAGAAAAAGAGCTGGACAATCTGGTGAATAGTGGGGTGCTCAAACCTGTGCTTGTCAGTGACTGGGCTACCCCAATTGTGCCCGTCCTTAAGAAAAACGGCAGTCTACGAATTTGCAGCGATTTCAAAGTGACTGCTAACCCAGCCTTGCAAAATGAACACTATGAGGACCTGTTTGCAGGTCTAGCGAATGGCAAACAGTTTAGTAAAATTGACTTGAACCAGGCCTACCTACAGATGCCGGTGGACCCCGAGTCCAAAGAGTTACTGACAGTCAGCACACACAAGGGCCTTTTTCGATACCGCCGTTTGGCTTTTGGCATAACATCAGCCCCTGCACTCTACCAAAAGGCCATGGATCAGATTCTGGTGGGCCTCCCAGGGGTGCAGTGTTACTTGGACGATATCCTCATAACGGGGAGGGACAACGCCGACCACCTCCACAACCTGGACATGACACTACAGAGGCTGAGGGAACACGGACTGAAAGTCCGCAAGGAGAAATGTGAGTTTTTTCAGTCCTCCATTGAGTACCTAGGTCACGTGATCGATGATAAAGGTCTACACAAGGCCCCCTCCAAGACCAAAGCCATTTTGGAAGCCCCAGCACCACAAAACGTCAACCAGTTACGCTCATACCTGGGGCTCCTGAACTACTATGGTCGGTTCATCCCCAATCTCTCCACCTTATTGAAGCCCCTCCATGAGCTACTGAGGCACGGAAAGAAATGGGAGTGGTCAGAGGCTTGCCAGATAGCTTTCACCAGCTCGAAGAAAGCCCTGCTGAACTCGGAGGTGCTTACACATTTCAACCCAGCACTGCCACTTCAGTTGGCCTGCGACGCATCCCCCTATGGAGTTGGCGCGGTGGTCTCACACATCATGCCGGAAGGCACGGATAAACCCATCGCTTTCGCCTCTAAGACCCTTAATAAGGCTGAATGTAACTATGCACAGATCGAGCGGGAGGCCCTGAGCATCGTGTTTGGAATAAGGAAATTCCACCAGTACCTTTTTGGAAGGAGATTTACGCTTCTAACTGACCACAAACCACTGACAGCCCTGCTGGGGCCACACGCGGGCATTCCACCATTGGCCGCAAGCAGAATGCAGAGATGGGCCCTGCTGCTCTCAGGCCATGATTACGACATTAAGTACCGCCGATCCGAATTACATGGTAATGCGGATGGCCTCTCCCGCTTACCGCTCCGCGTAGCAAAACCAATGACCCAACCAAGCGACATCTTCTACTTCCAGCACGTGAGCGACACCCCTGTCACTGCTAAACAGGTGCGACGTGCCACCCGAAACGATCCGGTGTTATCAGCTGTAATGGATGCCATCATAAAAGGCAGGAGAATCCCAAGCACGCCTGACAACAAACCATATTTGGTCCGGCAACAAGAGCTTTCTGCACAGTTGGGGTGTTTGCTGTGGGGCAGAAGGGTCATCATACCCCCTTCTCTGCGGGGCCCAATGCTGAAACAACTCCACGTCGGGAACTGTGGCATAGTGCGCATGAAGGAGCTGGCCCGCAGCTATTTCTGGTGGCCGGGGCTAGACCAGCACATCGAGGACTTTGCAGGCCGCTGCACTACCTGCCAGACTGTGCGAAACGCACCTAAACCAGCAGCAGTCCATCCATGGGAATGGCCCGCGGAGCCGTGGCAGCGTATACACATTGACTTTGCGGGACCATTCGAAGACAGAATGTTGTTGGTGGTGGTGGTGGAGGCTCACAGCAAATGGCCAGACGTGGCCATCATGCGGTCTACAATCACCAGGAAAACCATTGAGCGTCTGGAGGAAATGTCCAGCCGGTATGGAATACCGGAACAGCTGGTGAGCAACAACGGACCCCAATTTGTCGCAGAAGAGATGGAGGCCTTCCTCAAGATGAATGGAATTCAACACATTAAGTCAGCACCCTACCACCCATCCACCAATGGACTGGCGGAGAGATTCGTACAAACCTTGAAGCACAGTCTAAAGGCTTTAGTGTTCCAAGGTTCCCTTCATCAGCGACTGTACAGTTTCCTGCTGACCTACCGAAACACGCCACACAGCACCACTAAGGCGTCGCCCGCTGAACTCCTCCTGAAAAGAGCGCTGCGCACCCAATTGGATTGCATACGGCCGCAGTCAAGAAGCCAAACTGTCCTGAGCAGTCAGCAAGAGCAGAGCCAACGTAGGGCAGGCACACCCCAGTCTTTTCACATTGGTGACCCGGTCCTAGCTCGCAACTACCTAAGGGGTCCCAGGTGGGTGCCAGCGAAGGTAGTGGCGATTACCGGGCCACTGTCATACCAAGTGCGCACCAACGAGGACTTAGTGTGGCGTCGTCATACGGACCAACTGCTGGCCAGCAAGGGCCCTGCCCCGGAACCAATGGGTTCCCCCCCCCGCAAGATATCTCCGACTGGGCAGACGCGGTGGAGGACCAGGCCGCCCCTGACACCCTGTCAACCACACTTCAAGAGGACAACGTCACAGACCAGGTTCCCCGACCCCCATTGACAACGGATTCAGCGCCACCGTCGTCTCCGGTGACCCACCATCCTCACCGGTATCCCACGCGGGAGCGACGGCCTCCTGACCGCCTGAACTTGTAGTTGATGTAGTCGATGGACTTTCATATCCTTTTTTCTTGTGGATTGGAAATTTAGAAGTTAGGTTATATCCCCTGTTGGGGGTACGTTATCTTATTCGGGGGTTAGTCTTACTGAATATGGGGGGAGGAAATGTTAGATATTAAATCGGGTTTCACTGTTGCTATGTTTGTGCCTCGGCGGCCACCGTACCCCATGTTACGTAGGGGATTGTTTTTCCTGTATCCTGCCAGTTCTATTCAGTAAAGTGGACCGCAACCACCATACTACCCGTCTCCTCGTTATTGAACTAAACCCGGATAAATACATGACAACACCCCTGTACACCGGCACTCGGAGTGGGTTAGATGGATTTGTCCTGGAAAAAGTGTTTGAACTGATACATGCAAACATACACATCTTAGACACCATGGGCTTTTTTCAAAATGTAAACAGTCCCACACATACTCATCTTCATGCTTTGGACCTTGTGCCGACATATGGCATTTAATGTGAAAAAAATTAAAATATTTACTCACAACGCTGTCTACAACCTTCAGGATTACTTTAAATCCACTTTAGCAGATCATTATCAGATAGTGTAGCTATAAATTTTAAAGAATCTGTTTCACTTTCCCTCTCCTCTGAGTCGCTGAGCAGTGCTGCAGAAGTTTAGCATATTAGTCTTCAAAGGTTGATGGGGACAATATAGCCCCTTTGAAATATAAAAACTTTAAAAATAGAAAGCTGGCTCCCTGGTTTAATGCAGGAAACTGGAGAGAAAATGGCTCCTCTGCTGGCCTACTGGAATCCTACCTGATCTGGAAAAATAGTTTCCTGCTGTATAAGAGGAGCCTTTGTAAAGCAAGAGCAGCATATTTCTCCACATTAAAGAGGCGAATAATAATAATAATCCTCGATATCTTTTTAATCCCGTTGCCAAACTCACCCAGAGCCATAGCTCTGCGAAACCCAATAGGATTAAATTGATCATAGATAATTAAGTAAAAGAATCTTGGTGTTATTTTTCGTTTGGACCTCACCTGTGGAATATTGCGAAAATGTGAAAAATGAAAAAGAGATTATTGCTGTGTTCGACTTTATGGACGTGTCCTGCGAAGGCCGATTACATCATAGCACGGCGCTGAGGTCTGGTCGGTTTCCAAGAGTCCTCGTGATGCGATCTTAAAATGCGTCATTCGTTTTGCCCGATTTGAAAGATGGGTCGGATGTTTCCTCAGTTTCCTCGGATATCCCAGGATTCATTGCGATACCAAGCAAGCCGTGATCAGGGGAAATGGTAGTTGGTGCCAAACGGTGGTGACTATTGGAAGTTCAGTTTAATATCAGCGTTCCTGCAGCATAAGGCGAGTTAAATTCAAGACTTTTTAATGCCACTTGAAATAAAAATTTAAGACCAAATTCACAAGAAACACAAGAAAAACCTGCTTGCGACAACTTAACCCAAAGGTTTATTATAACATAAACCACTGCACTAATGTTTCAAAGTTTGAAAAGCTTCCCATACAGGAAGAAAGCTAAAAACACACAAATGACAGATATATTTTAACAATTATTTAACTGAATTCACAAACTTTGTTTTAGCAGGATTAAAACAAATCAGTTTTAAAGCCACAACATAACCAGTGCTAAGTCTTTTTTGCAGCTATTTTTCTTTGTATGGTTTTCTTAGTATGTTTGATTTGGTGATAAGTGGAGGCGTTGCAGAGACAAGGGTGGAACTAAACTGAGAAATACCGGCTGTTTCTCTCTAACTCCATTTTGACGCTTTGTGTTCCGTGCTTCGCATGTGTGACTCCACTGCCTTAATTCCCATCGTTCTGAGCTTGAATGACTTCTTGCATAAATCCACTGAGCCTCATGTATGTTCCCTGGTTTTAGCCGTGGAGGAAACTCTTGGCTGGAGACAATTTTGGTTACATTTACACTTGCTCATATTTTCCAGGCTAAAAGTTAACGGTACATCTCCCAAATGTCCCGGCCGCAACAATGCTTTATTGGTTTCGCTATCGGGACAGAACCAAGAATGGCGAGCAGTTATTTTTTTTATTAAAAAAAAGGTCAATTTTTATGTTTTATTTAGATTACAAATATAAATCATAATACAAATAATCTTATTTATGATGTTTTAAAAAGTAAGAACTACAAAAGACTGATTTAAGACATGTTAATACCAATTAAGGCCTTAGTTTTATTTTGAAGAATTCAATGCCTTTTAAGACTTTTTAAGGACCCGCGGGAACCCTGGATATGACACAAGTCTGTGAATAGTTCCGTCTGAATGAATGAAAATAGTTTTAATGGTTATTGAGTCAGATATATGGCGGTAATGTTTGATTTATCTAAAGGTTTTTATCTGTTACTGATTAAATGGGTTTGGCTGGAATTTAAGGACAGATTCTAATATATCTGCGGGGGGGGGAACTATAAATCTGATAGGAGTTTAATTTTTTAATTGCACAATTTACTTAACTAAGTATTTATTTTTTTGAATATATGAGATACATTTTTTATACATACATTGTTTAGATTTAGATTTGTACTCCTTTTATAGAATATAACAGAATAACAAATCCCTTATTGTCCCTCAATCAGGAAATTCTGGTGTTTTCAGCAGCAAAAAAGATTTTGAAAAAAAATGATCACGCAAATGAGGACCTTAGAAAAATGTATTAAAAAAAATGACATAATAGTGAAGAGTTAAAAGATACAATAAAATACTGTAAAGTGTTTTATATATAAAACTAGAGAATAAATAACCAATATGCAGCTATGGACATTTTTACAGTAATTTGAAAATAGCAGCAACATCAGAGAGGTGCAGAATGACAGCAGCAGGTTATTTAACTGACTAAAGTTTCTATCTTTACATCTGATTTGATTGGTTCCTGCTCCCGCTGGTTGGAACCTTTATTCAACTCTGGATTCTCATCAGTCTTTGTTCACTTTACAACAAAAAAATGAAAAAGAAAGTGGTTTGTGTGTGACTGTCACAGTTGCTAGGCGACAGAGCGTACGGCGGTGAAAGCCGTCGTAAGGCTGGACCTGTTTGAATTCACAGCCAAAACTCTTGAGGTCTCCTTATTTTCACAGTTTTTCCGAGGAAGCCAACAAAATGGGTCGGTTCCTTGGAAGGATGCAGCCCCTGAATTGGATCGCTCTCCAGGACCCACTTTGGACCTGCATGGTCTACATGTCAACCTTTAGAGGTTCCAGTTAGCTTGTGGGTTTTTGCTAACAGTGGTTCTGGAAGCAAACAGCGGATAAAGAACCTTTAGCAGAACCTGATCTGCTAAAGGTTCTGACCTCCCGTCAGTCATCGTTAGTCATATAGCCTCACCAGTCTGCTGGCCACTCTGTTGATCATGATCCTCTCTGGCAGGTCCATGGTGTTGGCGATGGTCAGAACCACCAGGCGGGCGTGGCGGCGGGTCGGCCAATCGAACAGGTTGTACATTACGTTCTGCTTCCTGGTCCAAAGCAGGTCCAACTGCAGAGACAGACAGTCTGAGGATGTATGTGGTGGAGATGAAAGCAGCAGATCGCTTACGGCCGCCATCTTGTAACAAATATGACGATCATTCATGGTTCCGATCAAAGTGGGACCGAAACGGGTTTATGGGTTAAAGTTCCTCCTAATAAAGTCAAAACTTTTCATCTGGGTCAGTTTCCTCATTAAATCAGAAGCTTTTACGGTTTTCAAGTGTTTGATTTAAAACTATAAAATATTTTTTAAAATATTGTCTTTAATAAAACGTATTTATGATATTTTATGTTTTATTTTTGGGTAAATGTGTGTATTTGATGTGATGTTTGTTTATAATGCCGTTTAAATGAGATGGCTCTCCGTCTGCCAGACTAATGGAGTTTATTGGTTCCAAAGGTGCCTGCGGTGCAAATACTATTTAATGTCAATATTGGTCATATTTGAAGACACTGCTATCCGTCCCAGAGACAAAACTGGGCAGATGATGTTTTCAGGGAAAATAAAGACAGCAGGTCCAAAGTTCTAGAACCTCCCAATGTTTCCAGATTCTGTTTAAAATAATGCAGTGTATCATCTCTGAAATGAAGGCTGGAGCTTAAAATGAATCCAGGGACAAACCAAAGAGTTAGCCAAACTTCAGCCTCCTTTGGCAGATCTATCTCGACACAGATCTCCTGGCTGCTTTTTCCAGTCAGATGTTCCTCAGGAAACTGTCCAGATCAGTTTTCTCACCTCATCCACCAGCAGCACCGTCGTTTCCTTCCTCAGAGCCGGACTGCTGAACCTCTTCTCCAGCAGTGCCGCAGCGTGGTCCGCTGTGGCTTTCTGACCCGTCAGCTTCTGCAGAACCAGAGAAAAACTTGCTGCTCAGATGTTGATGATTGTCCAGAGGAAGAGCTGCAGACTCTGGGAAAGGAAAACCTTCATAGGAACAATAGAGACGTTCTCTATCACAGTTATCAGGCTCCTCTCCTGTGGAACCAACTACCAGTTTTAGTCCGTGAGGCAGACACCCTGTCTACTTTTAAGGCTAGGCTTAAAACTTTCCTTTTTGATAAAGCTTCTAGTTAGAGCGGCTCAGGTTATCCTGATCTATCTCTATAGTTCTGCTGCTATAGGCTTAGACTGCTGGAGGACATAGGGACCCCCATTTCATCATTCTGCTTCATTCTATCTCTATTCTCCCACTCTGCAGAATCTGTTAGTTCAATCTCTAACGTTCTGCTCTCTCTGCTTTTCCTCATAGTAGCTTCATCTGGTCTGTTCCTGTTTGGCTGTGACTCCATCCTGGAGAGAAATATCAGCTGTGCTGCTGCCATCAACACCTTTGTTTCTAGATGTTGGAGCTTGGCCTGTTTTCCAGTGTAGTCCTGTTTCTCTGACTGTGACTAACTGGATGTGCTCTCTTCATCCTCTGACATGGGAGCTGGCTCGGAGCTCGTCTGCCTAGCTGTGTGTTTCCTGGACGGGGCCGCCTGTGGAGCTGGTTGACAGTTGCCTTTTGTATCTATGCTTCTTTTTCTATGTCTGCTTCTGTCTCCTTGAACCCCAGTGGGCCTCAGCAGATGGCCACTCACACTAAGCCTGGTTCTGCTGGAGGTTTCTTCCTGTTCAAAGGGAGTTTTTCCTCTCCACTGTCGCTACAAGCATGCTTAGTGTGAGGGATTGCTGAAGAGTCAATGAGTCGATGCAATCAGCTGGTTTTCCTCTGGATCAATCTGACTGGATGATCTGGTGAACTTGGCACTATAGAAATAAGCTGAATAGAATTTAACCTGAATTTTAATAGAAATGCTTTCATCTCCTCATGCTGCTGATTCTGGACTCTTCTCCATCCTCCTCCATCTTAATGTGTCCTTTGGCACCATTTCTCCCTCCAGTCTCCTCACTAGATTATCGTCGGTTTTTTCCCACCCTTCCCGTTTCTACTGGTGTCCCTTAACACTCGGCGCCCCCTTTTCATCACCTACCTACTTCATGTTATGCAGATGATCTACATCTATCAGACCTTCTTCACATCGCCACCTCCTCCCTCTTCCTCATATCCTCCTCCATCCACTTCACTGCCCCCCCCAGCTCCACCTGTCACCATGGGGGGGCAGAGCCTTCCGCCGCTCACCACAGAATAACCTTTCTCCCCGAGTTTAAAACCAGAATCCAGACTTGTTCCAGCTTTACTAATTTCTGAATCCACTGTTCTTGTTCGTCTCCATAACTATTTATACTTTTCTGTTCCCTGTATTTATATTTATTATTATTTTATTTTTATTGTTCTATTTCCAGACTAACGGCTTATTTGACTCTCACTTCATCGCCTCGCTGATGTTTTCCACGCCGCAGGTCTGCAGAGCAAACGCTGCCAACAGGAGGCGGTTCTGTTCACTGGGTTGAACCTGAAGAACCCAGAAATCAACCATCTGCTGCTGTAAGCGGGTCGGAGATGCGGCGCCGCATCCGCTCACCTGCAGGATCTGGACGTAGGCCTGGTGAGGGTCTGTCATCTTCATCCCGTTGATCTCCACGAAGAGGAACGCCGGGATCTCGTCTGCGGCGGCGGCGTGCTGCAGGCAGCGCATCACCTCGTGGACCGTGGCCGTCTTCCCCGTCCCCGGCACTCCAGAGATGTACATGCACCTGAGCAGAGACAGGACGGGTTTCAAAAGGTCCGGTTCTACCAGTGGAGTGGGTTCAGTGGCTAAGAGCTCCCCCTGGTGGCTGCCAGCAGAAGCACAAACACCTCCAAGACCGACGCTCCAGTTCTTCTCTAACTGGGACCAGTGCAGCCGAACCAGAGGGAGCTTCTCAGATTCTACCAGAATGTGTTCCGGTCCGGTTCGGTTCTCACCCCCCCGTGCCGTCCAGGATCTTGCTCTCCACAAAGCTGTAGATGTCCTGGAACTCTTGCTCCCTGCAGGGCAGCGACTCCGGTACCGAGGAAACGTGGAGCCTGGAGAGGAAAGGACAGCTAACTGGACCCAGACGGACCCGTCAGAACAGAACCACACAGCCTGGACTGGTTCTGATCAAAATGGATCAATACCAATAGAAAAAAAACATCCCAGAACTTTTCAGTTACTGAAAAGTAACTAGTGGTGAACAAGTGGTTAGAGCCTCGAATCCTGAGGTTCTGAGTTTGAGTCCCACTCTGGGTCCCTGAGCAAGATCCTTAACCCCACCCTGCTCCCCGGGCGCCGCACAATGGCAGCCCTCTGCTCCCCAAGGGGAGGGGTTAAATGCAGAGAGGGAATTTCTCTGATTTGAGATAAACAAACTTCAATTATTATTATTATTATTATTATTATTATTATTATTATTATTATAATGTAGCGTCGACCAGGTTCTAAAGGTCAAAGGTCATGTTCCAATAGGGTTTTTAATATGGACTTTCTTCCTCTGTGGGTCCAAACCCGACCCGCGCCTGCTCTTCTCTGGACCTGAGGTTCTTACCTCTCCTGACCCAGACCCAGCAGAACCTCAGTGTAAAAATCAGCCCAGCTGTTGCTTCCAGATGTTTTTATGGATTAAAATGGCAGAACCAAAGTCCAAAAGGTTCCGTTATGGAACTGGACCAGCTTCAGGGTTCTGACCTGGTTCTGGCCTCTTCCAGAACGTTGGCGGGCCGTCGGGTCGGCTGGGCCCGGTTGGGGATGCTGGGGGTGGCGTGGCGGGGGGTCCGCGGGCCAACCTGCAGAGACGGAACCGGGAAGGTGAGACATTTCCTACAGACCCGGTTTGGCTGTCGTCTCCATGGCAACCCTCACCTTCCTCGGAGTCTTCCTCGGTGTCCTCGCTGAGGAGCGGTTACGCTTGGAAGAAGGAGAACCAGACCCTGCTGAGGAAGAGGAGCGGTTCTTCTTCACCACCACCCCTTCATCATCCTCCTCCTCCTCTTCCTCGCTGCTCTGCAGCTCCTTCTTGGACGGAACAAACTCGTCTTCCTCCTCTGGGTCGGAGCTCAGATCCTCCCGAACATCCAGGAGGTTCCTGGTGGAATAACATCAAAGCAGAAGATCAAAGCCTTCCTCCTTGGACCTGCTTGGAGATTCTGGACCCACTAAGAACTGGAAATCTACCAAAACCAAACAGAACCAGCCTGGTTCTGGACGGGTCAACACTCACAGCTGCTGTCTGATCCGAGACGACACCTTCAGAGCCGACCTCCTCTTGGAGCTCCTCGGGGCGGCGCCGACCGGATCCGTCGGGGAATCTTGGCCCTCCTCCTGGGCTCTGAGGGACAGACGGACGCATCACAGACAGAACCGGGTGCAAACCGGTTTCAGAACCGTTCTAGAACTTGGAATAAAGTGGTCCATTCTAAGCACAACCCGTCAGAACCGCCTGAGAAGAGGCGTGCAGAACGTGGACCCAATAACCGGACCGGGCCCCACTAGCAGAAAGTTCTGGTTCAGTGTGACGCTGCATGTGCTCAGGGGGCCCAGGACCAGGGTACCAGAGTCCTTAAGACGCTGAGGTACCACCGGCTGTCTTGGTCCAAACCTTCCTGTTCAGGTTTTGGTTTCTCTCCACTGGAAAGGAGACGCTTTGACCCGATTGGGCCGCAGAGGGGTCGCGGTGCCACTGCAGCAGCAGGACGATGCTGTGACCCGTTGATTAGCGAGACGATGACGGCGGGTCCATTAATGTAGCAGAGATAAACAGACGCAGATTATCAGAACCCGGACAGAACCCTGCCCATGCCTACCTGCTGGTGCTGGTTCTGGTCGAGGACCCAGGGCCGCGGCCCCCGTCGGTCCTCCTCAGAGGAGTGAGGCTGTGGGCGAGGGCGGCGGTCCGGGGGGGGGAGGCCAGCCTCCGGGCCAACGATCCGGTCGACTCCAGCAGCTGGTCCAGGACGTCGTCCGTTAGCGCCACCATCGGCTCTGCACCTGAGGGGACGTTTGGACCGTCTTGGCTTCCTGTCGGTGCGGCGTCGCAGAGCTGCAGCTTCTTGCGGACCCCCGTCTGGGTGCCGGTCCTCCTGGCGCTGAGGCTTTTGGACACAGACAGTTTGGTCAGAGAGTGGGCCGACTCCGCTGGCTTACCGGCGCTCGCCGCGGTTCTGCTGAGGTGGACATCACCAGACGCCGCCCTACGCAGGACTGCAGGGTCTGGCGTGGGGATCGCACGGCGCCCCGGGCCCCTGGAGGTGGGGGTAGCAGCGTGGGCAGGGCCCGGGACGGCCAGGGGCAGGGAGGGCTGAGGAGGACGAGGAGGCACAGACTCAAACAGAGACGGGTCCAACGGCCTGAAGGTCCTGGAGTCCCAGCAGAACTTCACGTAGAGCGGGCCGCCGTCCTCTGGGGCGGGGAAGGGGGCATCGGCGTCCAGGTGTCGTACCTGCAGAGGAAGGGGGGGGGCTTCAGTAGGTGGGGGGGCCTTGACTAAAGATGGATGGTTGGCCCCAGCATCGGTCACGTCTGCTTTGTTAATAAAGGATGATTCTGTTTCAGGTTCTGATGGAGGCTCACCTCTACGGGTCTGAGGATGGACTCCACGTCCACCTCGTCATCACAGCTGCGGCCGTCATAGAAGAAGATCTCCTGGGGGTGCGGTTCTCTGCCCAGCAGCTTCAGTTTGCTCGGAGGCACTTCAGAAACCCGGACGAACCACTGAACTGTGGCCTTCTTCTGCCGCCCGGACTCTGGAACAGAAGAAGGTTCTCAGGTCAGCCACTGGTTCTGATCCAGATCTGTGTTTTCAGATGTAACCGGCTGCAGGAACATTTTCTGTCTCAGACTGACCGTCTTCAAACAGCCGCTCCACCCGGGCCACAAACGGGTTGTCATGGTCCTCTCCTTCGATCAGGATGTGCTGCCCGCTGCTGACGGCGGTCTGAGGAACACCCTCCCCTCCGATGGCCAGCGACCTGAAAACATTCCTAATGTTAGACCCAAACCAACAGGGGGCGCTGCTGACACCCTCTGTGTATCTATAGGACAGGGAAAGTTGAGTGGAGGGAAAAAGGTCCAGATGCTTGCTCCAATCTGTATGAATGAACTGGATCATTTCCATGTCTATAATTTAGGGATGGGACTGAATAACTAACATTCAACACATACACCCCGACATAGAATGTAGTATCTAGACATGTTGAAGGGGCGGGGCTTGTCAGATTTCTAAATTTTACATTAGATACTCGATGGACCAGGACTGAACACTGAGTTAAATCAATGCTGCAGGAGATGCTGATTCATCTGCTGAACTTTCTAACCCTCCGAATGTGGCGGTTATCCTTCCACTAAACCTTCAGCCTCTACCTGGGTGGCAGTTTGTGAGCCATGATGTCTGCGTCACTAAAACTTCATCACCTCGCTGGGAGATTTATATCAATCATATCATATCCATATATCAATATCCTGCTATACGATTACATTTGTTTCAAAACTCAAATCTAACCTGATATCTTCTGCTTTCTGATTCCTTTTGCAGGAAATCAACAATGTTTCCTAATTTTCTTGTTTCTCTGAATCAAATATTATAATGTCAAACAGAACGTACTACTAGCTCCATCATATTTATTCTGTAAAGTGTTTGTTATATTTTAATGTCTGACGGATGCAAACTGACTAATGATGAACTAGAATCTGAACAAATTATAGATTTAATGGTTTTATTTCTTCCACCCAGTGAACTGCTAAAAGCATTTCTCCTGTTTAAACTCCATCACTAATCCTTCATTTTAAACTGTGCTATAATAAATGCTAACCCTATTAGCTGTATTTTTGGATGCATCTGTATATATTTATATATTATAATATTTATTTACATGTTCTTCTACTATATATTTATTCATAATTTGAAATGTATTCTTGTTGATCTTTTCTAATAATGAAAGTTCAGCATCAGCAAGTCTCCAAGGTGGTTTAGCAGTTAATGGAACCGTCTGACATATTTTTAACTGATTTAAATGAATTTCATTAACTTTAGAGTTTATTACTCATCCAGGTTTAAAGGAATAGTACACCCAAAACATGATTAGCCTTCATTTTCTACTCACCCCCATGCTGAACAACACTCTGCAGTACTTTTTTGATATCTCAAATGCATCTGGAGATCTGGGAGGCTTCTTGCTGTCTGCTGACATTCAAATAATGGAGGTCTATGGCGCCCGAGGCAGAAAGGTCCATAAAAGTCCACAAAAAACGTGTCAATATTCCTCCATACTGCTCGTCCAATGTATTCCAAGTGTCCTGAGTGGGTAGCGTCCATAATTTACTCGAAACGAAGTCATTTAGAATGTTTTTAGAGCATAAACAGTAGTGTATAGGATTTCCTAAAAGCGCGCGCCTGCGAGCTCACGAGCCTACGGAAACCGCGGCAGACCAAACCAGATGAAAGTGCGCATTCAGCGTCTGCTCTTGATAATGCAAGCGTAGAAGAAGAAATGTGCTGTTTACCTGTGCAAAGAAAGAAACAACGAAAGAAAAATGTCTGAAGACTTCAGTGTTGAGGAAGAGCATGAGTTCTTTACCGAGCTGAATGCGCAGCAAGAAGCCTCCCAGATCTCCAGATGCATTTGAGATATCAAAAAAATTCTCCAGAGTGTTGTTCAGCATGGGGGTGAGTAGAACATGAAGGCTAATCATGTTTTGGGTGTACTATTCCTTTAAGCACCTCTAATGTTAAAAACTACTTTCATTTTTAGCGCAGATGAATAATCTACTGAAGGAGCAGTGGCGGATCTAGGGGGGGGGGCTACTGGGGCTACAGCCCCGGATGTTTCCCCCAGATCCCCGCATCTCGCTTCTGAGCTGAGCTGCGTAAAATGTGCAGTACTGGGATTCACAAGATGGTGGCAGGAAAGCAGCCTGTAGCATTTCTGTGCAGAAGAAGAAGTTGTCACCGCTAGCTGTTGCTAAACTGACTGATGTTCCAGGGATGTGAAGCTCTGACTGACTTCCAGACCTTCTTGGTCCCGGTGTTCCATGGAATTCTGTCCCCTCTGAGTTTGGAGGCGCATTGAAGCCAGAGAGGCGGCCATGATGGATGGAACCATTTTCACTGCTGATCGATTTCTGGCTAAAATCAGCTCCTATAATCATCTCACTGTCCAGTTTAATCAGCAGCTGTTGTTTACTAAACTGTTAAATAAATAAATAAATAAATAGACAAGGTCCTTTTTAAGCTGTTTTGTGTTTTAAACGCCAAGAGAATCTTTCTTTTTCTAACTTTTGTCACTTAAGCCTGAAAAATAAAATTCAGTCACCAAACACAGTTTTCCAACTCGTAGTATTTCTCATTTTTCATTGAGAATATAAGAGGATGGAAACTGACTGATAACAGGACATAAAAACTAAGAGTTCCTGAATAGATGAGAGTTCAGACTTTCTGCTAAATCCTGTTCTAATGTAAAATATGACAGATTACTGGATTAAGTACATTTCTAGTATATAACATGTCAACAACAATTTGAGAATTGAGTTGCTCTTTATTTCCCAATGATATTGGAGGAGAGGAGAGAATGGAGATTTTAGCTGCCTGAAACGATCCGTTCCTCCTCCATAACATGAGAAGAAATTAATTCACCTGCAAGTTTTTAACTGTGTTTATTTCTCTCTTCATCAACAACAAACTCTGTGGATTTGGTGACATTTGATCATTATTTGCCAGAGTTATTAGAGGGAAATCAAATATTTTAGCCATCTGATATAATCCAATCCTTCTTTGATGATCTTTATGAAATATATTTCCTGTTTAAATTTTTCTACAACAATTTACAAATATTCCAAAAAAAAAAAAGGTCAAAACCAAAACCACTGGACTTGTTTTCCCAGTTAGAAGATGTTTCTCTTTCCATCCAGAAATGTCTGCAGCAATGCTACCAAAGACATTCGGAATTGAAAATTAAAATACATTAAATAAAAGATCATCAAACCAACAGTCAGATTTATTTCAACTACTTTGGATTTCAAAATATAAAATAAAAATGTTTCAAACATAATATAGAAAAATAAAGACGGTTTAAAATTTTTTTCCCTCGTTGGGGGGGGTTATATATTAAATATTTAATTTCCTTCTCATAACTTTAGCAAATATTGATCAAATGTCACCAAATCCTCAGAGTTGTTGTTGAAGAGAAGAATAAACACAGTTAAAGATTTGCAGGTGAATTAATTCTTCCCATAAAATGGAGGGATTGTTAATATCCTAAAAATGTGTTTAATCCAGTAATCTGTCATATTTGACATTAGAAAAGGATTTAGCAGAAAGTCTAAACTCTCATCTTCACCCTCAGGGACCCTGATCTAGGATCCTAGCACCGCCCCTGTGAAGGACCATCCAGCGCGCGCAGCGGAGTTTCTCACCGGAACTCCAGAGTCTTCAGCTTCCGGTTGAAGCCCACAGCTTCTCCCCTCCATTCGTAGGTCCGTCTGACCCTCAGTCTGGTTAAATACTTCATCCTGATCTGATCGCAGATGGAGAAGCGGACCTGCTCTCCACGACGCAGCCACGATCAACCAGCCGCAGGAACTGACGTCACCTAAAGACTGCAGTCCGCGGGAAAACCGTCAGCTCCTCTCCGCTCAGCAGCGCCTCCTGTGGCTGCAGTTGGTAAAAGGAGAGCAGTGATGGAGTTCATGGAGGAGAGCAGAAGCGACCTTCTCATTGGCTGCTGCTCCTCCTCAGAGGGCGGAGCTTGTTTTTTCATCCAATGTCTTTATAAAACCGGTTCTGCTGGTGGGAGAACCAGTATTATTATCATATTCTTATCCACCTTCTTTCAAAGGATGAAGCCTTAGAGTCAGAAATGATCAATCTATTTTAATATTGTAATAATGTTGAGCTCAGAATGTGGAAGATGGATCCAGCACGGTCATTAAATGCAACAGGAGACTGTGGGAATCATTTGTGGAGTTGTTGGGGCTTCGATGTAATCTGTGGATTAATCTAAAACTGAATAAATCTGCTACCAATTTCATTACACATAGTTGTAATATTATGCAAAAATGATTCGTCTAGAGAAATGCCCAAAGCCAAATCCTCAGCCCAGAGTTTTTTTAATTGGATCAATCAACTGATTAAGTAGTAATTTAAAAATGTTAGAATCCCTTTAGTACTAATATGTGATTTATGATCCTCAATCCATGTATATTACATGTTCATTATCAATTTAGCAAGTTTGGCACATCAGTATTATTCTGCTCCATTAACACATTCATTTTATTGTGATTGATATATATAATATGATATTTTACATTATTTATAGACTTCATTGACTTCAGACCTACTATGCAATGTGATGGGCCTTTATTTTATCATAAATAACAGTAACCTACTGATGCTATAAAACAGCCAGTGTGTATCAAAGTCAAGAATTTATCTTTATTATATATATATATATATATATATATATATATATATATATATATATATATATATATATATAGAGAGAGAGAGAGAGAGAGAGAGAGAGAGAGAGAGAGAGAGAGAGAAAGAGAGAGAGAGAGAGAGGTGTATATATTTTTGTTTACCTTTATAAAAGTTTTCTTTATATAGTAACCCTCTCAGGCTCAAATTAAGTTGTAGTTGCAGGGAAAATAGTTAAATAATCCACTGGGCTATTTTTCCAGAAAGATTTTTCAATTTAAAATGTCAGAAACAGTTTTATATAACCTGAAACTCAACGTTATTTATGACATTTAAACTGAAAAACAAAGTCCAGTGGGTTGTTTTTAGCTCTTTTGTACGGTGGCCCTGAGGTGCAAAACACAACACAAAAAGAGAAAACACAACACAAAAAGAGAAAACACAACACAAAAAGAGAAACACAACGGCAAATCAGAAAACACAACACAAAAAGAGAAAACACAACGGAAAATCAGAAAACACAACACAAAAAGAGAAAACCCAACACAAAAAGAGAAAACACAACGGCAAATCAAAAAACACAACGGCAAATCAGAAAACACAACACAAAAAGAGAAAACACAACACAAAAAGAGAAAACACAGCGACATTAACCAAAACGGAAATGCTAGGTACCCTCGGGCGACAGGAATCATCTCTGATTGGACAAAAGAACTAGTCCGTTCTTTGAACCGGAAAGACGGGGTTTGTTTCCATTTTTCCAAATCATGAGCGCCACAAATGACGAGGTACACGCTGCTATTAAGCAATACTTTGATGCCGGTGTTGTGCGAAAAAGTGAATGTCTGCGAGAATCTGATTGCGCTCGCGGGAGCGCGCACCGCAGCCCGCTGAGCGATAGCGTAAACCTGCTTTTCTCTGGATTAAACAGTCATGACATGCAGATACACACAGTTGCATTATAATATAGGCCTAATTAAATTATAATATAGGCCTAATTAAAGATTCGCAAGCTTAAAGTTTGTCACGTAACGGCAGTTACGTGATAGACATGTTTCTATACTCGGTCTGATGACTTTGTGTAGCCCTGACATTGGAGACTACACTACAATAAACATGATTTACTGGAGGGTTTTCAATAAAGATATGATACCTTTTGCAACGATCCTCGTTACTCTGCATTGTTTTTTATCTGATCTGGCCGTATATAGCACGAGTTTCCCATGTTTCTATGTGTTTTGCAGTTTTCAATCGGTTTTCACCTTTCAAAAATTGATTAAAGGCACAGTGTAGTCACTCAAAGGTTATTTCTACCTAAATATGACTAGATTTCCTTCAGGAGATGCATGATTTAAAGATCTGAGCTCACAAAACAACTTGGAACTCTTTTAAAGGACCATTGCAACACAAAATAGCCATTTTGACTTGCAAAAAATGTATTAAAGCCCAAATACTGTCATTCAAAGGGGATATCTGCCCAAATATGACTTGATTTCATTCAGAAGCATCTTATTTTAAATAGAACAAGTCCTTTTTAGGCAAAAATCACCTTTCTTCAACCACATTTGGCCTTTAATCAATTTCTAGCAGGGCGTTTTGACCTCAGCCGACTTACTAGAAACTGATTAAAGCCCAAATACTCTCATTTAAAGGGGATATCTGCCCAAATATGACTTGATTTCATTCAGAACCTCCATAATTTAAAGATCTGAGCTCACAAAATAGCTTGGAACTCTTTACCACACTACAAAGCCATTTTGACTTGCAAAATGGCTTTTTCTTATATGATTTCATATAAGAAATGCTGGGTTTCAAATTACCCAGGAATTGCATGAAATCAAGAAGTTGTTCAATCTCTTAAAAATACTACTTTACTGCCATAGAAATACCAAGAAAAAAAAGTCAATTCATAAGTGTTGGTGCAAAATAATTGTATTTCTTTTAATCTAAAGAGATTTATACAGACAAAAGCATGAACATGAAACATGAAAATTTTAAAAACACACAAAGATATAACTATTTACATATCAGAGGGACAATAGCAACACATGCTACTGGCAGGCCGCACAAATATATCCCCTTTAAATGAGAGTATTTGGGCTTTAATCAGTTTCTAGCAAGTCGGCTGGTCAAAACGCCCTGCTAGAAATTGATTAAAGGCCAAATGTGGTTGAAGAAAGGTGATTTTTGCCTAAAAAAGACTTGTTCTATTTAAAATAAGATGCTTCTGAATGAAATAAAGTCATATTTGGGCAGATATCCCCATTTGAATGACAGTATTTGGGCTTTAATACATTTTTTGCAAGTCAAAATGGCTATTTTGTGTTGCAATGGTCCTTTAAAAGAGTTCCAAGCTGTTTTGTGAGCTCAGATCTTTAAATCATGCATCTCCTGAAGGAAATCTAGTCATATTTAGGTATAAATAACCTTTGAGTGACTACACTGTGCCTTCAATCAATTTTTGACAGGTGAAAACCGATTGAAAACTGCAAAACACATAGAAACATGGGAAACTCGTGCTATATACGGCCAGATCAGATAAAAAACAATGCAGAGTAACGAGGATCGTTGCAAAAGGTATCATATCTTTATTGAAAACCCTCCAGTAAATCATATTTATTGTAGTGTAGTCTCCAATGTCAGGGCTACACAAAGTCATCAGACCGAGTATAGAAACATGTCTATCACGTAACTGCCGTTATGTGACAAACTTTAAGCTTTCGAATCTTTAATTAGGCCTATATTATAATTTAATTAGGCCTATATTATAATGCAACTGTGTGTATCTGCATGTCATGACCGTTTAATCCAGAGAAAAGCAGGTTTACGCTATCGCTCAGCGGGCTGCGGTGCGCGCTCCCGCGAGCGCAATCAGATTCTCGCAGACATTCACCTTTTCGCACAACACCGGCATCAAAGTATTGCTTAATAGCAGCGTGTACCTCGTCATTTGTGGCGCTCATGATTTGGAAAAATGGAAACAAACCCCGTCTTTCCGGTTCAAAGAACGGACTAGTTCTTTTGTCCAATCAGAGATGATTCCTGTCGCCCGAGGGTACCTAGCATTTCCGTTTTGGTTAATGTCGCTGTGTTTTCTCTTTTTGTGTTGTGTTTTTTGATTTGCCGTTGTGTTTTCTCTTTTTGTGTTGTGTTTTCTCTTTTTGTGTTGTTTTCTGATTTTCCGTTGTGTTTTCTCTTTTTGTGTTGTGTTTTCTCTTTTTGTGTTGTGTTTTCTGATTTGCCGTTGTGTTTTCTCTTTTTGTGTTGTGTTTTCTCTTTTTGTGTTGTGTTTTCTCTTTTTGTGTTTTGTTTTCTGATTTGCCGTTGTGTTTTCTGATTTGCCGTTGTGTTTTCTCTTTTTGTGTTGTGTTTTCTCTTTTTGTGTTGCGTTCTCTTTTTGTGTTGTGTTTTCTCTTTTTGTGTTGCGTTTTCTCTTTTTGTGTTTTGTTTTCTGATTTGCCGTTGTGTTTTCTCTTTTTGTGTTGTGTTTTCTCTTTTTGTGTTTTGTTTTCTGATTTGCCGTTGTGTTTTCTGATTTGCCGTTGTGTTTTCTCTTTTTGTGTTGTGTTTTCTCTTTTTGTGTTGTGTTTTCTCTTTTTGTGTTGTGTTTTCTGATTTGCCGTTGTGTTTTCTCTTTTTGTGTTGTGTTTTCTTTTTTTGTGTTGTGTTTTCTGATTTGCCGTTGTGTTTTCTCTTTTTGTGTTGTGTTTTCTCTTTTTGTGTTGCGTTTTCTGATTTGCCGTTGTGTTTTCTGATTTGCCGTTGTGTTTTCTCTTTTTGTGTTGTGTTTTCTCTATTTGTGTTGTGTTTTGCACCTCAGGGCCACCGTACTTTTGGAATCCACTAAGAATATTTAAATACTCTGAACCATTAGTTTGTTTTCAGCAAGAAAACAAAAAATAGTTCAACAATGAATTTTATTTTAATTTTATTTTTTATTCTGTTCCTGCTCAATACATTACACTGAGCGGAGCTGTTGACCGTCCCAAGATGGCGCCACCAAATCAAGACTGTACCCATAGGCGAAACTCGGTCGATGTGCTGCCTGGTCAATCCATTGCAGTCCACATTCCTTCCAGTAGGTGGCGGTAAACTACATTTAAGTTGTTTGCCAGCCGCCATAAAGCATCAGGAGAAGAAGCAGCAGAATGTTGTCGTTCCCTTCGTGGAAGCCGCAGGAGGTTAAAACCTCGTGACTTGGGGAGGATGACCGGTTGAGTTTATAGGAAATGAAACAAAGATGGCGTCCGAGTGGAGGGAGAGGATCGAGGCTTTCTGCTGCAGCCCGAGCGGCTTTCTGTGCGGATCCAACTCTGACAGCTTCCTGTCTGAGCTGCTGCGGGAGCTGCGGGATGACCGGCTCAGCTATGGACTCAAGGTGAGGAGAGTGGGTCTGCTGGGGGACAGTGGGGCTGCTGGGGGACACGGAAGACACCATGTAAAGCTGTTGCTGCTCACAGGCAGCCGCCATGTTTGCTCCTCTTGAGGTCCCTGGCTGAGGGAGGGGGGGACCCTGGCTGCTGCAGAGGGAGCCATGTTGTTCTAGGATGTTCTAGGATGCTAAAGGGGAATGGGTGGAGCTCCTGCCTTGTTCCAGCAGACCTGTGGGTTTAGGAAGGACCTCTGATCCTGAAGGTGTTTCTTGCTTTGGTTCTTCTAACGCTTTCTGGTTCCCCGCAGGTTCTGCTGTTGGTTCCTCTCTGCGAACACCCCTTCCTGCTGTGCTCCTCAGAGTCCGCCGGTGAGGAGACGGCTCTGGATCTCATGTCCGTGTTCCTCCAGTGTCCTCCCAGGTCCCAGCAGTTCCGCTGTCATCTCCTGGTGGCCCTCACCAGCGTCCTGATCTGCTCCTCCTGCGCCGGCTCCCGCTCCCGAGCTTCTCTGGACTTTCTGGACCTGCTGCTCCAGGTCGCTCAGGACACCAGTGATCACCATGGCGACAGCAGCCCGCTGTGCCTTCGGAACACAGCCGCAGAATGCCTGCGTGAGATGGAGGCCAGCTGCCCAGGACTTCTCTCTCAGCGCCTGGAGCTGTTGGGCGGGTTGCGGCAGCAGGAGACCTCCAGGCTGCATCAGGCCTACGCGGGTCTGCAGGTTCTGGTTCTGAGGAATGCTGTTCTTCATTTGACCAAAGAATCAGGAGCAGGTGCTGCACAGCTCAAAGCTCTGCTAGGAGGACCCAGCTGCGCAGACCAGGATGTCTTCCAGATGGACGCCAATGACCCGGCCGTCCAGGCGTCCCTGGTTCTGGGACCCATGGGCCGAGTTCCCACCCTGCCAACCGGGCCAGACTGTAAGGAGCTGCGCTCCGTCCTCTCCTCCCTGCTGGAGGAGTCCTACCTGCTCAGCCCTCTGTGTCAGGCTGCTCTTCTCCACAGGCTGATCGAGGTGGTTGCCATGGCACCGGGGATCCCTCCTGCCATATTCAGAGCTCAGCTGCTGCGACTGCTGGGAACCAATCAGGTCAGAGATCCGTTTAAGTCTCCCTTTTTTCCAGCAGGGTTTGGGTCGCTGTCGTTCTAAACATTATCACCAAAATTAAACTGCTGGACCTTCAGAACCCTCACTAGACGAACGGGTGTTCAGGTCCGACCCGGGTGTGATACAGTACTGTGTGACTAGAGGCTGTGTTGGTTTTCCTTCCTCTTTGGGACCTGCTGCCGAGTCAGAAAGGCTCCCTGTGGTCCGACTGTCGGGTTTAGAGAACTTCTTAAACCGTTCAGATTCCAATGCCTATTTCCCTCACAGCCGCCATGCAGCAACAACCAAAATTTTTCTGTTGTGGAAATGTTCAGTCCTATTTTCAGATTTTTTTAATTATTTAATAATAATAATAATACATTGAAAACATAAAGTAATATAGCCTTAATAAGGTAATAAATGTGCCGCCCCCCCCCCCCCTTCTTGTTCTGTCCTTCATGCACGTGGTTCATTGCTTCTCCTCTGTCTGGGTGGAGCACGTGGTTCATTGCTTCTGATCTGCCTGGGTGGAGCACTTGGTTCATTGCTTCTCCTCTGTCTGGGTGGAGCACGTGGTTCATTCCTTCTCCTCTGTCTGGGTGGAGCACGTGGTTCATTGCTTCTCTGTCTGGGTGGAGCACGTGGTTCATTGCTTCTGATCTGTCTGGGTGGAGCACGTGGTTCATTGCTTCTCCTCTGTCTGGGTGGAGCACGTGGTTCATTGCTTCTGATCTGTCTGGGTGGAGCACGTGGTTCATTCCTTCTCCTCTGCCTGGGTGGAGCACGTGGTTCATTGCTTCTCCTCTGCCTGGGTGGAGCACGTGGTTCATTGCTTCTCCTCTGTCTGGGTGGAGCACGTGGTTCATTCCTTCTGATCTGTCCGGGTGGAGCACGTGGTTCATTGCTTCTGATCTGTCCGGGTGGAGCACGTGGTTCATTGCTTCTCCTCTGCCTGGGTGGAGCACGTGGTTCATTGCTTCTCCTCTGTCTGGGTGGAGCACGTGGTTCATTCCTTCTCCTCTGTCTGGGTGGAGCACGTGGTTCATTGCTTCTCTGTCTGGGTGGAGCACGTGGTTCATTGCTTCTCCTCTGTCTGGGTGGAGCACGTGGTTCATTGCTTCTCCTCTGTCTGGGTGGAGCACGTGGTTCATTGCTTCTCCTCTGTCTGGGTGGAGCACGTGGTTCATTGCTTCTCCTCTGCCTGGGTGGAGCAAGTGGTTCATTGCTTCTGATCTGTCTGGGTGGAGCACGTGGTTCATTGCTTCTGATCTGTCTGGGTGGAGCACGTGGTTCATTGCTTCTCCTCTGTCTGGGTGGAGCACGTGGTTCATTGCTTCTGATCTGTCTGGGTGGAGCACGTGGTTCATTCCTTCTCCTCTGTCTGGGTGGAGCACGTGGTTCATTCCTTCTCCTCTGTCTGGGTGGAGCACGTGGTTCATTCCTTCTCCTCTGTCTGGGTGGAGCACGTGGTTCATTGCTTCTGATCTGTCTGGGTGGAGCACGTGGTTCATTGCTTCTGATCTGCCTGGGTGGAGCACGTGGTTCATTGCTTCTCCTCTGTCTGGGTGGAGCACGTGGTTCATTCCTTCTCCTCTGTCTGGGTGGAGCACGTGGTTCATTCCTTCTCCTCTGTCTGGGTGGAGCACGTGGTTCATTGCTTCTCTGTCTGGGTGGAGCACGTGGTTCATTGCTTCTGATCTGTCTGGGTGGAGCAAGTGGTCCATTGCTTCTGATCTGTCTGGGTGGAGCACGTGGTTCATTGCTTCTGATCTGTCTGGGTGGAGCACGTGGTTCATTGCTTCTGATCTGTCTGGGTGGAGCACGTGGTTCATTGCTTCTCTGTCTGGGTGGAGCACGTGGTTCATTGCTTCTCCTCTGTCTGGGTGGAGCACGTGGTTCATTGCTTCTCCTCTGTCTGGGTGGAGCACGTGGTTCATTGCTTCTCCTCTGTCTGGGTGGAGCACGTGGTTCATTGCTTCTGATCTGTCTGGGTGGAGCACGTGGTTCATTGCTTCTCTGTCTGGGTGGAGCACGTGGTTCATTGCTTCTCCTCTGTCTGGGTGGAGCACGTGGTTCATTGCTTCTCCTCTGTCTGGGTGGAGCACGTGGTTCATTGCTTCTCCTCTGTCTGGGTGGAGCACGTGGTTCATTGCTTCTGATCTGTCTGGGTGGAGCACGTGGTTCATTGCTTCTGATCTGTCCGGGTGGAGCACGTGGTTCATTCCTTCTGATCTGTCCGGGTGGAGCACGTGGTTCATTGCTTCTGATCTGTCTGGGTGGAGCACGTGGTTCATTGCTTCTCCTCTGCCTGGGTGGAGCACGTGGTTCATTCCTTCTCCTCTGTCTGGGTGGAGCACGTGGTTCATTGCTTCTCCTCTGTCTGGGTGGAGCACGTGGTTCATTGCTTCTCCTCTGTCTGGGTGGAGCACGTGGTTCATTGCTTCTCCTCTGTCTGGGTGGAGCACGTGGTTCATTGCTTCTTATATGTCTGGGTGGAGCACGTGGTTCATTGCTTCTCCTCTGTCTGGGTGGAGCACGTGGTTCATTGCTTCTGATCTGTCTGGGTGGAGCACGTGGTTCATTCCTTCTCCTCTGTCTGGGTGGAGCACGTGGTTCATTGCTTCTGATCTGTCTGGGTGGAGCACGTGGTTCATTGCTTCTGATCTGTCTGGGTGGAGCACGTGGTTCATTGCTTCTGATCTGTCTGGGTGGAGCACGTGGTTCATTGCTTCTCCTCTGTCTGGGTGGAGCACGTGGTTCATTGCTTCTCCTCTGTCTGGGTGGAGCACGTGGTTCATTGCTTCTCCTCTGTCTGGGTGGAGCACGTGGTTCATTGCTTCTGATCTGTCTGGGTGGAGCACGTGGTTCATTGCTTCTCCTCTGTCTGGGTGGAGCACGTGGTTCATTGCTTCTCCTCTGCCTGGGTGGAGCACGTGGTTCATTGCTTCTGATCTGTCTGGGTGGAGCACGTGGTTCATTGCTTCTGATATGTCTGGGTGGAGCACGTGGTTCATTGCTTCTCCTCTGCCTGGGTGGAGCACGTGGTTCATTGCTTCTCCTCTGCCTGGGTGGAGCACGTGGTTCATTGATTCTGATCTGTGTGCTTCTGTTTCACTCAGCCGACTCTGCAGATATCTGTGTGGATTCAGCTCCAGAATAATCTCCAGCATCACTATCAGGTGATAGTGGTGGAGAAGCTGGCGTGGGGAAGCTGGCGTGGGGAAGCTGGCGTGGGGAAGCTGGCGTGGGGAAGATGGCGTGGGGAAGATGGCGCGGAGAAGCTGGCGCGGGGAAGCTGGCGCGGGGAAGCTGGCGCGGGGAAGCTGGCGCGGAGAAGCTGGCGTGGGGAAGATGGCGTGGGGAAGCTGGCGCGGAGAAGCTGGCGCGGAGAAGCTGGCGCGGGGAAGATGGCGCAGGGAAGCTGGCGCGGGGAAGATGGCGCGGAGAAGATGGCGCGGGGAAGCCGGCGTGGGGAAGCCGGCGCGGGGAAGCCGGCGCGGGGAAGCCGGCGCGGAGAAGATGGCGTGGGGAAGATGGCGCGGGGAAGCTGGCGCGCCGGTTCATTCACAGACGAGACCTGATGCTCCCTGAAATATGGCGGATGTGCTCCGTCTGAATGCAGCTGCTTTGAAGCCGGGCCCTTATACCTTCTTCAGGGGCCGCTGTGTGTCAGAACTAATGTTTTCCCAAGTCGTTTATTTAATTAGGACAGTTCCTCTGTCAGGATTCAGTTATCATCTTCATTATCAACGGGAATAAATTTAGGGGCTCAGAGTGGATCTTTTCTGGGTTTCAATCTGGGACTCTGGAATATTCTGATAAGCCTGGAGCCACTGATGTCTGGAGCCATGTGACGATGTGACAGACCGATTATATAAAGTTGATTGATTGACTTTATTGGTCTCACAATGTAGAAATTTACTCGTTAGATCATCTCAAATAGTCAAAGTAGCATCGGGGCAACTCCAACCAGGTGGGACCGGTTGGTTAACATTCCTTTCTGGAACTCCAAGCAACTTCTCTGATCTGAGTGAAATTATAATTTCTGTCAGAATCTGTCGTGTCTCCTGGTTATTTAATACATTAACATTATGCAGGTATTTAAAGCTTTCCTTAACAAACATAATGAACAATCAGATCTCTGATATCAGATGGAGCTTGGCCATTTAAGGCTTTATATGTGAGAAGGAGGATTTTAAATTCTATTCTGGATTTAACAGGAAGCCAATGAAGAGAAGCCAGGATAGGAGAGATATGATCTCTCTTTTTCATTTTCATCAGAACTCTGGCTGCAGCATTTTGGATCAGCTGAAGGTTTTTAACTACAGTTTGTTTTGAATGAAAGGTCCTGATCAGAGGGTCTTCAGCAGTCTGCTCTGCTTCTGGCTGACATGTCTCTGCTGTCTCCTCCACCAGGTGGCGCTCCTCCATGTCACCCTGTTAATGAAGTGCGCCTTCACCGACAGCCTGTTCAGCGGCGAAGACGAAGCCTTCCTCCTGAAGCGGCTGCTGGTTCTGTCGCAGCATCCGGTCCTCAGCGCGTCAGAGAGGCTCTTCTACATGGACTGCATCCTGCATTTCCCAGAGAACCGTCCAATCAGCTGCGGGGACAGCGACGAGGCCCTTCCTGTGCTGCTGACCCCCCAGCTGGCCTCCATCTTGCTTCCTACGGTGTTGAACGACAGCGCCACCCTGCTGGCCCGACTCCACCTGCAGGCTCTGGTCTTCCTGGAGGACGGGGAGGAGGAGGGGGGCGGGGGACTGGCCTATATTTATGACCTCCTGGGGGCGCTGCTTCACATGGTGGACAGGGGGGGCAGCAGAGACCTAGTGGTGACCTTCTTCAGGGCGGCCTTCCTCTTCCTGCTGTACTTCCACCATGTGGAGCGCTATTCGGCCCGTCTAAGCCAGCAGCTGTGTCAGCTTTACCTGCAGCACCCCCTGCTGGCGCCGCACATCCTCAACCTGGCCGACAGGACACAAGACCACTTGCCAGAGTCTGACTGGGCAGTGGGGCTCCTGCAGGGCCTCCAGAGAGCCATAACTGGGGCCCCCGGGGGCCAGCTCACCCTCCCAGACCTTAGCTGCCACCTTAAGGTTCTGTCCCGGGCGGCAGAGGAAGGGAACATCTCGCCGTGCAGCACCCTGCGCTTCCTGTCTGCCGTCTTTACTTCCTCCCTGCTGTGCAGTGGCGGCAACTGGTGCCTGGGTAACGGCGTGCTGGGCGTCTGCCGCCGTGTGCTGCTACATCCCAGCCTGGACTCTCTGTTTGGTCCTCTGGCCGACGTTCTGTTGCACCTCGCCTGTAACTATGGCGACAGCGACATCCAGGACCACGCCCGCCTCTACTTCAGCCTCCTCACCACGCTATCCAGAGACAAGCTGAGTGCGGTGCTGCAGGGCGCGGCGGAGGGTCAGGTCAAGAAGCGAGCGCTGTCCTGCGTCATGGCGGAGAGCGAGGGGCTCACCAACGCGCTGAGCGTCCACCAGACGGACCGAGCTGTCCTGCGGCTGACGGAGGCTGGGCCCGGGCCGCTGCAGGAGGCGGATGCTGATGAAGATGTGGGAGACGGAGCTCTGCAGCGTTACAGGTCCCAGTTCAGCCAAACCGGCTTTGCCTCTCTGGTCCCGCTGAGGTACCGGCTGACCCTCATGGAGCCCCACCAGCCACTCTTTGAGCAGCTCTTCAGCATCCGCCTCCACTTCCGCCTCACCGACCACCACTACCACCCGCTGCCGGACGCCAGCGTCCCCCTCCTGCACAGACAGAGACCGCCGCCGGAGCTGACTCTGACCCTGCAGCCCAGACGGCCGCATCCCACCACCATCCGGGTCGGAGCCATCTTCACCGCCAAGGACGGCCTCACCTGGCACTCCGACATGCCGGACCTCCACGTGGCCTTCCAGCAGACCTTCCTCCCTCTTCCTGCTCCCTCCACCTGGAGCAGAGCCAGCAGAGTGGCTGTGTTTGAGGCGCTGTGGGAGGAGGCGGAGTCTGAGGCGGGGGTCTGGGCCGTCAGTCTGTTCTGCTGCCAGCTGGGGGAGGCCCACCTCAAAGCGCTGCTGCAGACACACTTCCTGCCCTTCCTGCTGTCCGACTCGTCCCAGGAGGACGGCTTCAGGGTCCTCTGGTTCCTTCCACCACGCTCTCACGTGCTGCTGAAGATCAGCAGGGAGGACGATGCCACGCTGTTTAAGATGGCCACCGACGACCGCCAGCTGCTGCCTCACATCAATGATTACCTGCTGGAGGTCACCTCTACAGCCCCCATCAGACAGCTGGGATCAGAACCAGAACACCAGTCATAGAGCGCTTGTCCAACTGGTTCAGAGATTAAAGCTCAGGAAGCGTCTTTTTTTCCCTCATCTCTGTTCCAGTGATTCGGTCAGACAGCGAAATATTTTAGACGATTCTGATCAGAATCAATGAAAAGAGGAAATCTACTCTGCTGTTGGAGCAGATGTTCAGATGTAGAGCAGAGGCCGCATTCTTCACACTGACCTAATTTATCCTCTGGGATAAAAACTAATATTTAAAAAATTTAAACTGTAGAGTTTGATTTCATCCTAAATGGTGAATTTTTCAAGTGTTTAATGGAGACCTTCTAGCTCTACTTTTTATTCTCTGAAGTATTTCTACTCTAACTGGACTGTGTGAAAATCTCTGAACAAAGGACCCAGAAATGCAGCAGAGACACAGTTCATGTCAGAGTGAGACCTCTTGTTTCTCCAGCAGCTTTGCCACCACCTGCCTGTTTGTCCATTGAAGATGAAGCAGATGTTCTGACTGGACCTACTGCTTCATCAGACTCATGTAGAAAAGCTTGATGTTGCTTTTCTATAAGCTTTAGGTCTTAATAGAACTAAACTATAAATAAATGTGTTGTCAGTTTGTTTCTCTGTTTTATTAATCATCCATCAAATAGAAAATTAGGTCTCAAACATTAAAATACCGTATTTTCACGACCATAAGGCGCACCGTACTAAAAGGCGCAGTCCCAGTTATGTGTGCCATTTCTGCATTTAACACACACATAAGGTGCACCAGACTATAGGGCGCGCTTTTTATATACAGGTACATGTCCATAGAGCGGGAGCAAAACTGAGTATGACTGTGCTTTATTCATGTATTTATTACAAAGTATTAATCAAACCTGGGAGCTGACTGTGAGACAGACACATCGCAGATGACACAGAGCGCTGTGATCACTCCTAAATTAACTTAAAATCCTGAAACCTGCCGACAGAATATGTTCGCTTTTATTACCGGTATCCTGGTGCCTGCAGTTTAGATTATTTAGATGAAAAACACCTGCCAGCCGCCGCGGTGAACCCGGAGGCTGCTGGGCCCAGAGGCTGCTGTTGAAGGGATTCCTACTGTTGGCGCACCGCTGGTATGTGGGGGTCTGAGCACCTCCGACAGAAATAGTATAGGCAGGATGATAATCTGGATGAACTGACTGCAATTATTAAGTTTTCAGGTGGACTTTCTCACTTAAAACATATTAAAACTACTTTATTCCCACTGATCACAGCAAATATAGCTGCAAGATTTAGATTATTTAGATGAAAAACACCTGCCAGCCGCCGCGGTGAACCCGGAGGAGACCCGGCCCAGAGGCTGCTGTGGAATTAAGTTTTCAGGTAGAAAAATAGAGCGGGAGCCAAACTGAGTATGATTGTGCTTTATTCATGTATTTATTACAAAGTATTAATCGAACCCATCAAAGTTATCATCCTCTGTTTCTGAATTAAACAGCTGCACTAAATCAGACATGCCGATTTCCCCTTCTTCGCTGTCAGAGTCACTTTCCGAGCCGTGCGGCTCCTCAGAAATAATGCCGTTTGCGAAAGCTCGAACAACAGTTCCAGCAGACACGTTAGTCCAAGCATCTACAATCCATCCGCAAACGGTGGCGTAACTTGCCCGGCGCTGCCTTCCACTTTTCCTGAAACTGTGGTCTCCGTCTGTCATCCATCGCTCCCACGCCGCTCGCAGCCTTACTTTGAACGGCCGGTTCAC
The DNA here is from genome assembly GCA_030533445.1 of Cyprinodon diabolis. Lineage (NCBI taxonomy): Eukaryota > Metazoa > Chordata > Actinopteri > Cyprinodontiformes > Cyprinodontidae > Cyprinodon > Cyprinodon diabolis. The sequence goes on along the minus strand of CM060070.1, from coordinate 45,725 downwards.
ACCGATGTCGAGCGGTTGAAGTTCCTTTGTCAGACCTCCCGGGATAACGGCGAGCACAGCGTTCATTTGATTCACCTTTTTTTTCACATCGGCTGTGAGATGGGCACGCATGGAGTCACAGATTAAGAGATGATGTGTGGAAAAAACCACCTGGTCTCCTCACATACACCTGCCTCAGCCGCGCTTTCACCATCTCCTCATCCATCCAGCCCTTTTCATTTGCCTTAATATCACATGTCATCAGAGCGATGCGTCTGTCTCGCTGTCAGCTTCTCTGATTGGTTGATCCGGCGCTTCCAGCAGCAAAACTTCAATTTTTCCATCTCCAGCAGCAGCGCCTTGGCGGCGCGTCAGATGCTTAAACGCTCCCTACGCGCTGCGCCTGCTGCTCAAAACGCGCTGCGGGAGCTTTTGCTGCGCCTATACGCGCGTCAACCATTGACTTTGCATGTAAACTCGCTGCTTCTGCTGCGTCTGGTTCACACCGATGTCAAGCGGTTGAATAACAGCGAGCACAGCATTAATTTGTGTCACCATGTTTTTCTCATCAGCTGTGAGATGGGCAGCATGGAGTCACTGATTAACAGCGATGGTGATTAGTGGAAAAAACCACCTGGTCTCCTTACATTCACCTCCCTCAGCCACTCTTTCATCATCTCCTCAATGAGGTGGTCTCAAAAGTCGCAGTTACAACACACATAGGGCGCACCGCACCAAAGGGCGCACCGCACCTTTTGAGGGGAAAAAAAGACGTTTATGTTTGCCTTATAGTCGTGAAAATACTTTATTGAAGGTGAGAACATGTGATGTTTCCTGGAACCTCGGAGCTGCAGGTCCAGAGGTGGTTGGGATTCCGGCTCGTCTGCTGGTTCTGATCCCTGGGTTTTATCAGGACCATCCATCTTTCATAACAGTGAAAATGCTGATAGTGATTTCTAAGACAGACTTTAACGAGGTCATTAGGCTACATAGCAGCAGAAGAAGAAAGCAGTGTCTCTCCCAGTGTGGACTGAGATGTCCAGTAAACCGATCGTTGATTGGTCCGTTCAGCAGCCTTCATTCACTCAGACCTTTGAAGTTGGGTCCCGTGTACGGAGGTAAGGCTGTCGAGCAGCGAAGGAGTTCGTTTCAGGTCACAACACCGGTGACGGACGGAGGCAAACTTGGTGGAGCACGTGTGGTGAACGTTTGTGCTGGACGCGGAAAAATCAAAAGCAGAAACATTACTTTTGAAAAGGCGGATTTGGTATAAACTGGTATGTGAATGGTTCGGATGGAAATGGAGATAGGAAATGAGGAAGACGAGGATTTTGAAGGGTGGACGCCTGCGGGGAGAGGGAGAGGTCGTGGAAGAAATAAAACTGATGAAGGAAGGGGAAAAGGTGACAGTCAAGGTAGTAAACGGGAATTGGAAGGAAGTAGCTCAGAAGAAGAAAGGGTGGTTAGGAGGAAAGTTGAGGGAGGAATTTAAAGTAATATTAAAACTTAAAAATGAGGAAGAAAAGGATAAAATCAGTCCCATTGTGGTATCAAGTGAAATAAAACAGAAAATCGGAGATGTTGAAATGGTAAAGATTTTGAGAGACGGAAACCTATTGGTAATATGTAAAGATATAGAACAAAAGAATAAGGCTTTAAATGTGGAGAGTATTTGCAAAAGAACTGTTCTGGAGAAAAAAATCATGGGAGAAAATAAAAAAATTAGAGGAGTGATTTATGGGATCCTCTTGATGAAGATCTTGATAAAATCAAGAGAAGTGTTGTGGGTGCAAAGGTGAACAACTTGAAAAGATTGTCAAAAACAGTGAATGGAGAAAGAGTAGGAAGCTTGTCAATCCTTATTGAATTTGAAGATGAAGAGCTGCCAAAAAACATCAAAATAGGATTCCTCAATTTTCAGGTCAGACCATATGTACCTCCACCACTTCGGTGTTTCAAATGCCAAAGATATGGACACATAGCAGCAGTCTGCAAAGGGAGGCAGAGATGCCCAAAATGTGGAGAAGATCACACATTAGAAGAGTGTAAAGAAGAACAAGAAAAATGTAACTGTGGAGGGAACCATAGAGTCACGTTTGGAGGATGTGAAGTAAGGAAAAGGGCAAAAGAAATCGTACAGATTAAAACAACTAAAAACATAAGCTATGCAGAAGCAGTTAAGAATGTAAAGGAACAGAAAACAAGAGAGATTAAACAAACAGTGAGACAAACTACACAACAAAGCAAAGTACAGACAGAAGAAAAAGCCACAATTCCAGTGGAAAAACTAATATTATTCATAGCTTATGTTATCAACTTAAAACTGAGAAGATTAAAATAATAGTGAGAGGAGCTGAAAAGTTTTTGGGATTTAAAGAGGGATCATGGGAGAACATAAATAAAAAGTTGGAGGAAGATGGGAGAGCAGGACCTTCGGGTGAAAACGGTTCATGTTAATACTACAATGGAACGCTAGAGTTTAATCGCTAATGGACAGGAACTTAAAGGTTATATTGATGAGCTGGAAGAACAACCGGAAATTGTTTGTGTTCAGGAAACATGGTTAAAAACAACATTAGATTTTGTGATCAAAGGATATGATAGTGTAAGAAGAGATCGACCAGAGGGAAGTGGAGGAGGATGTGGAATATTTATCAAAAAAGGAATACAATATCAGATATTGGGGAAGGGAAAGAACTAGAATATGTGGTAATTGAGATATGGGAAAAAGAAGGTAAATTAAAAATAATACATTTTTATAATCCATGTAAAACATTATCGATTGAAATAATGGAGGAGTTAACTGAATATTTGGAAGGGAAGGTAATTTGGTGTGGAGATTTTAATGCAAATAGTACAGTGTGGGGTAAATATTATGATAAAAACGGACAAATTATAGAAGAAATAATGGAAATGAAAAATCTAGTATGTATTAATGATGGAAAGGGAACAAGAATCAATATAAGAACGGGGATGGAATCAGTTATTGATTTAACAATTGTCTCAAATGTTTTAGCTGGTATTTGTGATTGGTTCATTGATAAAAAAAAATCTACAATAGGTAGCGATCATTACCCCATAATAGTAAGAGTAGGGCTACATTTAAATAATAGGAATATAAAAATTGGGAAAAAGTATAATTTTAATAAGACTGACTGGACTAAATTTAGATATTTGAGTCAAATAAACTTAGAAAAAGTAGACATGAGTATGGATATAAATGATTTAAATTTAATAATTGGTAAAATCATAATGGTAGCAGCAGATAATTCTATAAAGAAATCAGGGAGTAAGAATGATAAGAAAATGCTTCCATGGTGGACAAATGTGTGTAAAGAAGCAATAAAGTTAAGAAATAAAGCATTTAAGACACTCAAACATAATCCAATTTATAAAAATTTAATTGATTATCAAAGAAAACAAGCAATAGTAAGGAGAACTATAAAGAATGCAAAAAGAGAATATTGGAAAAAATTTTGTAATACGATAGGGAAAGAAACAAAAATAGAGAAAATTTGGAAGGTAATCAAAATAATGAATGGTATAAAAAGAGAGTTTGACTATCCTGTACTAAAAATAGATGATACAAACATAATAAGAGATAAAGATAAAGTTGAAATATTGGCAAGAACGTTTAGTAAAATTCATAGTTCAAATAATATTAGTGAAAATGGAAGAAAAGGTAGAGAAAATACAAAAATTAAATATAATGATTTTATACAGAGCGTTGAAGAAACAAATAATTTGTTAAATGTTGAGTTTACAAAAACGGAATTGAACAATGCACTTAAAAAGACAAAAAACACAGCACCAGGTAAAGACCAAATCTGGTATAGAATGATAGGGCAACTTAGTGAAAAATCTAAAGATATAATATTACAACTATATAATAAAATTTGGGAGGAGGGAAAATTACCGTTGAACTGGAAGGAATCAATTATAATACCAATAGCCAAACCAGGAAAAGATCATTCAAACCCAGAAAACTACAGACAAATAGCCTTAACATCTAATTTACGTAAAATAATGGAAAAAATGATTAATAACAGACTAGTATATTATCTAAATAGTAAAGGATATATATCAAAATATCAAAGTGGTTTTCGAAAAGGGAGGAGCACTAACGATCCAACGCTCTGTTTAGAGCACGAAATTAGAAGAGCACAAGTAAATAAAGAAAGTGTAGCGGCTGTATTCTTTGATATACAAAAGGCATATGACATGATGTGGGTGGATGGATTATTAATTAAATTATACAAGTTGGGTATTAAAGGGAGAATATTTAAATGGATTAAAGACTTTTTAACAGGTAGGAAAATACAAGTTAGAATAGGAGAATCTACCTCAGGAAAATATATAGTAGAAAATGGAACTCCACAGGGTAGTATTCCACTATTAGTAGTCCACTATTGTTCTCAATTATGATAAATGCTGTATTTAAAGATATTGAAAAAGACATGGGATGTTCACTATTTGCAGATGATGGAGCTGTTTGGAAACAAGGGAAAAATGTTGATTTTATTGTTAAAAAATTACAAAAGGTTATTATTGAAATAGAGAAATGGGCGTTGCAATGGGGATTTAAGTTCTCAGTTGATAAAACGAAAGTAATGTTATTTACTCAGAAAAAAATAAACAAGGAAATAAAATTAAAATTATATAAACAAGAGTTAGAGCAGGTAAAGTGTATAAAATTTATAGGATTATGGTTTGATGAAAAATTAAAATGGCATATACATATACAAAAAGTTGTTGATAAATGTAAGAAATTTTTGAATATTTTGAGATGTTTGGCTGGCAGTGACTGGGGAGCAGATAGGAAATCACTAAAACAGATTTACACAAGTATGATTAGATCCAACATAGACTTTGGTTGTTTAGTTTACGGTTCAGCAGCTAAAACACATTTGGTTAAATTAGACACTATCCAACATCAGGCACTAAGATTATGTACTGGAGCATTAAAACCACACCAACAGCAGCATTAGAAGTAGAAACGGGAGAAATGCCATTAGATTTAAGAAGCACAAAATTAGAAATTAATTACTGGTTAAATTTACAAGGAAATAATGTGGATCACCCAACTTTGGACATTTTAAATCCATGCTGGGAAAAAGAAAAGAAAGAAATGAAGAGTTTTGGATGGACAATTGAAAATAAAATAAAAAAAACTTAAAATGAATAGTTTAGAAATGAGTCAAACAACACCAATATCAATTATACCTCCCTGAATTCTACCAGAAGCAACAGTAGATATGTCACTAATGGAAAAGAAACAAGATAAATCGTACACGGTAGATATTAATTTAGTACGGTTAGATTTAGACAGTTATTATCAATATATTCAAATTTATACTGATGCATCAAAAATAACTGAGAAACTGGGAATAGCATTTGTAGTACCAGAATTCAATATAAAAATAGGAAAACGAATTACAGATGGATTATCAGTATACACAGGAGAAATGTTGGCAGTATTATTAGCGTTACAATGGGTAGAAGACATAAAACCATTAAAAACAATAATAAGTTCAGATTCAAGCTCTGCATTGTTAAGTTTAAAAAATAAGCAAACAGATAGTAGGATGGACATTTTATTAGAAATATATCATACACTGTTCAGAATACGAAACATGGGGCTGATAGTTACATTTGTGTGGGTTCCAGCACATATTGGGGTAGAAGGAAACGAGAGGGCAGATAAAATGGCAAAAAGGGCAATTTAACATTCTATTAGTTTTATAGTTAAAATAAGTAAATCAGAAGGAAAGTATTATTAAAGAGAAACTTATGGAAGTTTGGCAAAAAAAGGTGGGATGAAGATAAAACAGGAAGATGGTTTTATAAAATTCAGAAGATGGTAGGAGAAAGAAGAAATGGAAGAAGAAATAGAAAGGAGGAAAGAGTGATAACAAGGTTAAGATTTGGTCATACAGGACTTAATTATACATTTTTTAAAATACAAAAACATAAAACGGGCAAATGTGATTTCTGTGATAAATATGAAACTATAGAACATGTTATATTAGAATGTCATAAATATGAAAAAAGAGAGAAGATATATGAGGAGAGAGTTTGAAGACATTAAGGAGAAGGTTAATTTATTAGATATACTGAGGAAAAATCTAGGGAGTAAACACATACAAATAATTATTCGATTTCTAAAGAAAACAAAATTATTTCATAGAATTTAATTATAGTAAGTGTGTTTGTGAGTGAAGGAATGATATACAAAGCTGTGCAAAAATATGTATATATTTTTAAGTGTGAATGTGTGAATGTATGTTTAGAAGAAGTTAGGGTAGAATGTATCTGTCAGGACTCAGCAGGTAGTGTTGTGCTTTTTTCTGCCCCTGCTTTCTGCACAGGTGACTGGAGTTGACTGGTGGGCGTGGTACACACCTGAGGCTCGTTCTGTGGTTTGCCTGTCTGCGCTATAAAAGGAGCTCTCTGACAGCTGGAGGATGCCAGAGTGTTAACCTTGTGTGGTATGCCTCAGTTGGCCACTGTCTTTGACAGCCTGAACCTTTCCTGTTTTTTGATCACCTTTCTCCTGTGTCTCCTAGAACGCTCCCTCGACTCTAAACCTGCTCCGGGCGTTTCCCCAGTGCTCGCCTGGTGTCTCCAGCCGATCGCTGATCTCTGCTCCCAACGGCGCAGCTTGGATCCTGCATGAGTTTCCCCGGCCCGCTCATCGGTCACACAGTCAGCGGATCATCTCACCCAGGCAGCGCTGAGTCCGCTCCTCCACACCACCTCCCCAGTGCGCTTTCTGAGCTCAGTGGTAAGCCTTACGCACCTCTTTACGCGCGGCCCGTCCGCGCGCGCTGTCTAACTCATCTCTCCCTTTTCAGCTCGTGCAAACCCCGGTCCCGTGACTCTGCCTGACGCTGACTCATTGTTTAGTTTTCTCGTTTCTCTGTATTTATTTCTGAGCTTTAATAAACCCTGAATCTGCTTCCTGTCTCCCGAGTGTTGTCTGCATGTGGGCCAAACACGTGAAAAACATGACAGAAGAACACTGGCCAGTCTGACCCAGCAGACACACTCGGGAGAACGCTCTCTGCCCATCAGGAGCAGCTTCAGGCTCTCCAACTAGCCATGCAAGCTGCGCAGAATCAGCTGCAGGGGCTTACAGCCCAGATCAGTCAGCTGTCTGACACGTTCTGCGCTGTGTTCCAGACCTCAGCCTCCACTCCCCCGAGCGCAGCGAGCGCAGCCCCAGAGCCCACACAAATTAAGCCGCTGCCGTCAATCCCTGAGACCTCCTCCCCTAGCCCTGAGAAGTTTTCTGGGGACAGCGGGGACTGTGGAGGATTTTTATTTCAGTGCTCCTTAGTTTTCAATCGTTCCCCGCGAACGTACCCCAATGATGAGGCAAAGATCTCTTTCATCCTGCGCCTATTAACAGGGCGAGCATTAAGATGGGCTGAGTCCCGCTTTCCCGACTGCCAACGTTTCCGCTGCACTTTTGATGAGTTCCTGCAGGAATTTAAAATGATCTTTTCGGCCGAGACCGATCGGGCACAGCAGTCCCGGCGCCTTTTGACTCTCAGGCAGCGCGGCAGGCGCGTCTCTGATTTTGCGATCGAGTTCCGCACGCTGGCAGCCGCCGCGGGCTGGGAACCACACGCTCTAAAATCTGTGTTCTACCAGGCTTTGGATGAACCTCTCAAGGATGAGCTATCCCGCCTTGAGGAACCGACCTCCCTGAACGATCTGATCGCGCTGGCCATCCGTTTAGACAACCGGTTGAGGGTTAGGGGAAGGGGCCGAATGGAGAGACAGTCCTTTCTTCGGCCGCTCCCTCCATCCCCAGAGCGAACCCATCTCCGACCCGTTGCTGCTCCTCCTTCTTCCCCGGAACCCATGCAGGTGGGCCGGGTACGCCTTACTCCAGAGGAGAGGCAGCAACGTATAGATGCTAGGTTATGCATCTACTGCGCGTCTCCTGAGCATTTTATTAATACCTGCCCAGAACGGCCAAAAGACCGGGTCCGTCGGCTGTAACGAGGAGGCCGGCGGACCACGCTGAGGACTCGTTCCCCACATCTCCTCGTCTCTGTTTGCAAGCAACCATACTGACAGCCCATAAGAACTTTAACCTTTCCGCCCTGGTGGATTCAGGGTGCGACTTTAATTTGATCGACCAAGCCCTAGTTCTTCAGGCTGCGGTCGAGACTGTTCCGTTACCCACTCCCCTCCAGGTTTCTGCCCTGGACGGAGGAAGTCTTCCCCGTATCACTCATCGAACCAAACCCCTGGAGGTCGTCATTTCAGGTAACCATAGGGAGTTAACCTCCTTTCTCGTTTTTCCTGTTAAACACGCCCCGCTCGTCTTGGGTTACGCCTGGTTACAACAACACAACCCACACATTAACTGGGCTGACCAACGTGTCGAGTCCTGGTCCCCAACCTGCCTGTCTCGCTGTATGCAATCCGCCGTTCCCATTTGTCCTACCTCCGTACGGACTTCCTCTGATGTGGACCCCGTTAATTTAAGTTTGGTCCCTGAACAATACCATGACCTACAGCTGGTTTTTAGTAAAGCCCAGGCTGAGTCATTACCCCCGCATCGACCATATGATTGCGCAATCGATCTCCTGCCGGGCGCGCCTCTGCCCACTAGCTGCCTTTATAACATCTCTCGGGCCGAACGACAGGCACTAGAAAAATATATAAAGGAGTCCCTGGCATCCGGCCTGATCCGTCCTTCCTCCTCTCCACTCGGAGCTGGCTTTTTCTTTGTGGGGAAGGACGGCTCCCTCCGCCCATGCATTGATTATCGCGGGTTAAACTCGATTACTGTTAAGAATAAGTATCCCCTACCACTTCTTTCCTCTGCTCTTGAACCGGTCCAATCCGCCACTATCTTCACCAAATTAGACCTGCGCAATGCTTACCACTTAGTTCGGATTCGTCGGGGGGATGAGTGGAAAACGGCATTCAAGACCCCGCTTGGCCATTTTGAATACCTGGTTATGCCCTTCGGCTTGTGCAACGCCCCGTCAGTCTTCCAGGCCCTTGTAAATGACGTCCTTCGAGACTTTCTGAACCTATTTGTGTTTGTCTACTTGGATGACATCCTTATTTATTCTCAAAACCTCTCTGAGCACCAACAACATGTGCGGCTGGTTCTCCAGCGGCTCCTGGAGAACCGCTTTTTTGTTAAGGCTGAAAAGTGTGAGTTCCAAAAGTCCTCAGTTACTTTCCTTGGGCTCATTCTGGAGGGAGGTAGGGTCCGATCTGACCCAGAAAAGATCAAGGCGGTCCTCGATTGGCCGGTACCAGAGTCACGGAAGCAACTCCAACGCTTCCTTGGCTTCGCCAACTTTTACCGACGCTTCGTCAGAGGCTATAGTCAGATCGCTGCTCCCCTCCATGCTCTCACGTCGCCAAAGACCCCTTTCATCTGGAACCCTGAAGCCGGCTCTGCATTCGCCGCATTGAAGGAAAGGTTTTCCCAAGCTCCCATCCTCATTCACCCAGACCCTGAAAAACAATTCACAGTTGAGATAGATGCCTCTGACACAGGAGTGGGCGCGGTCCTTTCCCAGTGCTCGGACCATGATCAGAAGCTCCATCCTTGCGCCTTCTTCTCCCGACGTCTGACCCCCTCAGAGCAAAACTATGATGTAGGAGACAGAGAGCTCCTGGCCATTAAACTTGCCCTGGAGGAGTGGCGTCACTGGCTCGAGGGGTCCGAACAACCCGTCATCATTTGGACCGATCATAAAAATCTTGCCTACCTCCAAACCGCCAAGCGTCTCAACCCCAGGCAAGCCCGCTGGTCCCTTTTCTTCTCTCGGTTTAACCTGTCCATTTCCTACCGTCCAGGCTCCAAGAACCTGAAACCTGACGCCCTCTCCCGTCTATATGCACTCCAGGACTCTGTTAGAGAGCCAGCTCCCATCCTCCCACCCACCTGCTCCTTTGGTGCCCTCCACTGGGAGATTGAGGATCTGATCAGACAAGCTCAGCACTCAGACCCTGACCCCGGTAACGGTCCTCCTGACCGAACCTATGTTCCCCTCTCTGTTCGCCCCCGTGTAATTCAGTGGGCCCATTCAGTTAAATTCTCTGCCCATCCGGGCAATAACCGGACCCTCTCTTTCATCTCCCGGCACTTCTGGTGGCTTTCTATGCCTAAAGATGTCCGGGAGTATGTCCTCTCCTGCCCAGTCTGTGCTCAGAATAAGACCTCAAATAAACCCCCAGCGGGCCTTCTTCAGCCACTGCCTGTACCTGAACGCCCTTGGTCCCACATTGCTTTAGATTTCGTCACTGGCCTCCCAGTGTCTCAGGGCATGTCAACCATACTCACGATCATAGACAGATTCTCCAAAGCCTGCCATCTTATAGCCCTCCGTAAGCTCCCATCGGCCCTCCAGACTGCCCAGCTCCTGGTGAGGCATGTCTTTCGCCTCCATGGCATCCCACAGGACATCCTGTCTGACCGTGGTCCCCAATTCATTTCTCGAGTGTGGAAAGAGTTTGCCACAGCCCTTGGGGCCAGGTATTCCCTTTCCTCCGGGTACCACCCGCAGACCAATGGGCAGACAGAACGGCTTAACCAGGAGCTGGAGTCTGCTCTCCGCTGCCTGACTTCCACCAACCCAGCGGACTGGAGCAAGTACCTCCCCTGGGTCGAGTATGCCCATAACTGCCACACTTCCACTGCCACCGGGTTCTCCCCCTTTGAGGCCTCCCTGGGCTATCAACCTCCGCTCTTTCCCGCAGACGTTAGACAGATCGCCGTTCCCTCTGTCCACCATCACATCCACCACTGCAAGCAGATCTGGTTGCAGACCATCCAGGCCCTCCACAGAACTGCTGACCAGAACCGCAAATTTGCTGACCGGAGGCGAACCCCTGCCCCTCATTACCGCCCCGGTCAGAGAGTCTGGCTCTCCACCCGGGACTTCCCCTCCGGGTCCACCCACCGCAAACTGGCCCCCCGCTACACCGGTCCCTATGAGATCCAGGCCATCGTCAGTCCCTCAGCTGTCCGTCTCCGCCTCCCTCCTCACTCGAGGGTCCACCCTACTTTCCATGTCTCCCGCATCAAACCCGTGCTTTCCAGCACATTGTGCCCCTCAGCCGAGCCCCCTCCTCCCGCCCAGGACTTCCAAGGGCCCCGGATCCAGAGGATTGTGGATTCCCGTCGGCGGGGAAGAGGCTGGCAGTACCTCGTCGACTGGGAGGGCTGCGGTCCCGAGGAGCGGTCATGGGTATCCGGCTCCTCCATCCCTGATCCTGCTCTTCTTGATTCCTTCCTGGCCTCTCGTCCCTCCACATCTTCCTCGCTGTCGCCAGGTGGCGACCGTTGAGGGGGGGGGGTGGTGTCAGGACTCAGCAGGTAGTGTTGTGCTTTTTTCTGCCCCTGCTTTCTGCACAGGTGACTGGAGTTGACTGGTGGGCGTGGTACACACCTGAGGCTCGTTCTGTGGTTTGCCTGTCTGCGCTATAAAAGGAGCTCTCTGACAGCTGGAGGATGCCAGAGTGTTAACCTTGTGTGGTACGCCTCAGTTGGCCACTGTCTTTGACAGCCTGAACCTTTCCTGTTTTTTGATCACCTTTCTCCTGTGTCTCCTAGAACGCTCCCTCGACTCTAAACCTGCTCCGGGCGTTTCCCCAGTGCTCGCCTGGTGTCTCCAGCCGATCGCTGATCTCTGCTCCCAACGGCGCAGCTTGGATCCTGCATGAGTTTCCCCGGCCCGCTCCTCCACACCACCTCCCCAGTGCGCTTTCTGAGCTCAGTGGTAAGCCTTACGCACCTCTTTACGCGCGGCCCGTCCGCGCGCGCTGTCTAACTCATCTCTCCCTTTTCAGCTCGTGCAAACCCCGGTCCCGTGACTCTGCCTGACGCTGACTCATTGTTTAGTTTTCTCGTTTCTCTGTATTTATTTCTGAGCTTTAATAAACCCTGAATCTGCTTCCTGTCTCCCGAGTGTTGTCTGCATGTGGGCCAAACACGTGAAAAACATGACAGTATCAGGATAAATATTTAAACCATTACGAACCACACTCCATACCAGTAAGTGGCGGTAATGCTACTAACAGTTTGTTGCCAACCGCCATAAAACTCGACAAGAAGAAGAAGAAGAAGAAGAAGAAGAGGTAAGGCTGTCTGCTGGCGCAGCAGTTTGTCCATAATGGCAATCTCTGCCTCCCTCTTCTCCACCTGCTCCATCGGGGTCCAGGACATGTCGTTCTGCAGCTTGAAGGCCCCCAGGAAGGGATGAGGGCAGCTGGGTCCCCATTCCTTCTGGGGAAAGGAAAACAGGTCAGCCGGGTTCACACACTGAGCATCAATAACATTCACTGCCTACTATATAGCTAACATTAGCATCAATAATATTCCCTGCCTATTATTTAGCTGACATTAGCATCAATAATATTCCCTGCCTACGATATAGCTAACATTAGCATCAATAATATTCTCTGCCTATTATTTAGCTAACATTAGCATCAATAATATTCTCTGCCTACTATATAGCTAACAGTAGCATCAATAATATTCCCTGTCTATTATATAGCTAACATTAGCATCCATAATATTCTCTGCCTACTATATAGCTAACAGTAGCATCAATAATATTCCGTCTACTATATAGCTAACATTAGCATCAATAATATTCCCTGCCTACTCTATAGCTAACATTAGCATCAATAATATTCCCTGCCTACTATATAGCTAACATTAGCATCAATAATATTCACTGCCTACTATATAGCTAACAATAGCATCAATAATATTCCCTGTCTACTATATAGCTAACATTAGCATCAATAATATTGCCTGCCTACTATTTAGCTAACATTAGCATCAATAATATTCCCTGCCTGTTATTTAGCTAACATTAGCATCAATAATATTCCCTGTCTACTATATAGCTAACATTAGCATCCATAATATTCTCTGCCAACTATATAGCTAACATTAGCATCAATAATATTCCCTGCCTACTATATAGCTAACATTAGCATCAATAATATTCACTGCCTACTATATAGCTAACATTAGCATAAATAATATTGCCTGCCTACTATATAGCTAACAATAGCATTGATAATATTCCCTGTCTACTATATAGCTAACATTAGCATCAATAATATTCACTGCCTACTATATAGCTAACATTAGCATAAATAATATTGCCTGCCTACTATATAGCTAACATTAGCATCAATAATATTCCCTGTCTACTATATAGCTAACATTAGCATCAATAATATTGACTGCCTACTATTTAGCTAACATTAGCATCAATAATATTCCTGCCTACTATATAGCTAACATTAGCATCAATAATATTCCCTGTCTACTATTTAGCTTACATTAGCATCAATAATATTCCCTGCCTACTATATAGCTAACATTAGCATCAATAATATTCCCTGTCTACTATTTAGCTTACATTAGCATCAATAATATTCCCTGCCTACTATATAGCTAACATTAGCATCAATAATATTGCCTGCCTACTATTTAGCTAACATTAGCATCAATAATATTCCTGCCTACTATATAGCTAACGTCACCATCAATAATATTCCCTGCCTACTATATAGATAACATTAGCATCAATAATATTCCCTGCCTACTATATAGCTAACATTAGCATCAATAATATTCCCTGCCTACTATATAGCTAACATTAGCATCAATAATATTCCCTGCCTACTATATAGCTAACATTAGCATCAATAATATTCCCTGCCTACTATATAGCTAACATTAGCATCAATAATATTCCCTGCCTACTATATAGCTAACATTAGCATCAATAATATTACTACTAAATAGTAGGCAGGGAATATTAGTGCAATAAAGCTCCAATAAACACAGGATAGATGATAGTGAAGCCTTTAATTAGCCTGATTAAATGTGTTATCAGTTTATTTCCACAGGTGTCTATATGTGGAGCACCACAGGGATCAGTGCTAGGAACTTTACTATATATATGCTCCCAATCGGTAGAATTATTAGACAGGCATGGGATTAATTTCCACTCTTATGATGCTGATCATGATTAAAGGAATCGTTTAACTTCTAACAACTAAATCGGGTAACCAATTAAAAATCAGTGGGGTCCACATAAAGAAAATCATCAACTAGAAAGGGTCTGGAGACTTTTTTTTTATTATAATCTGTTACTTTAAACAGAATTTAACACTGAAATAAAATGAGGTGTTTATGCATCCATCTTACACATTGAATATTTAAATAAAATAATATATATATATAAAATAGGAAAATGTTTCCATTTTAAAATCTAAAGTATTTTTTTTAAGTAGAGAACAACAATTATTCAGTTTGGTATAAAGACAATTTCCTGATTTTCTCAAACACCTGAACTGAGCGTTTGTTATTTTCTTTCTTTTTTCTGTCTTAAAGGAATAGTACACCCAAAACATGATTAGCCTTCATATCTACTCACCCCCATGCTGAACAACACTCTGGAGTACTTTTTTGATATCTCAAATGCATCTGGAGATCTGGGAGGCTTCTTGCTGTCTGCTGACATTCAAATAATGGAGGTCTATGGCGCCCGAGGCAGAAAGGTCCATAAAAGTCCACAAAAAACGTGTCAATATTCCTCCATACTGCTCGTCCAATGTATTCCAAGTGTCCTGAGTGGGTAGCGTCCATAATTTACTCGAAACGAAGTCATTTAGAATGTTTTTAGAGCATAAACAGTAGTGTATAGGATTTCCTAAAAGCGCGCGCCTGCGAGTTCACGAGCCTACGGAAACCGCGGCAGACCAAACCAGATGAAAGTGCGCATTCAGCTCGGTAAAGAACTCATGCTCTTCCTCAACACTGAAGTCTTCAGACATTTTTCTTTCGTTGTTTCTTTCTTTGCACAGGTAAACAGCACATTTCTTCTTCTACAATTGTATTATCGGCAGAGCAGACGCTGAATGCGCACTTTCATCTGGTTTGGTCTGCCGCGGTTTCCGTAGGCTCGTGAGCTCGCAGGCGCGCGCTTTTAGGAAATCCTATACACTACTGTTTATGCTCTAAAAACATTCTAAATGAATTCGTTTCGAGTAAATTATGGACGCTACCCACTCAGGACACTTGGAATACATTGGACGAGCAGTATGGAGGAATATTGACACGTTTTTTGTGGACTTTTATGGACCTTTCTGCCTCGGGCGCCATAGACCTCCATTATTTGAATGTCAGCAGACAGCAAGAAGCCTCCCAGATCTCCAGATGCATTTGAGATATCAAAAAAGTACACCAGAGTGTTGTTCAGCATGGAGGTGAGTAGAAAATGAAGGCTAATCATGTTTTGGGTGTACTATTCCTTTAATGTTGGCAGTGGGCTTTAGGCTGCCCTGCAAGGCTTTAAACCTGGGTTTAACCGGAGACTAAGCCATTCTCAAGCACATATCAAGGTGCTCATTTTGAGCCTGGATCCAGGTTTATTGTTGATTCTGTTCATGGTGGAGAATCCTGCTTCACAGCAGCAGGTTGAGCCAAACATCCTCTAAATGTGCAGGGTCATCTTTGAGCACGCCATTTCACTTTTCTTTCACCAGTTCACCGCAGTTCTTCCAGCAGTCCACACTTTCTCTGCTCTCTTTTTCTCATCGTCTTCTCCTTCTTTCCCATCGCCCGGCTTGCCACAGGTTTGCCTGCTGTGTCTAAAAGTAGCAGCAGCAGCAACCCAGACTGACAGCTCATTGGCTCATTTGGATCACGTGCAGCTGGAGCCGGACGCTCCCCAGGGCTTTACCGTATTAACAGGAGAAGAGGCGCAAGTGAAGTTAGACACTGTCGTCGGCAACATGCGGTAATCTATAAATGTTTTAAATCAGGATGGGTCTGGATTAGCGGTGGGGGTCATGAAACGGACCACGGTCTGTTACCTCTGACCTAAATATTTAAACTAAACACTAATTCAGCTGATTTTGTTTTACTGTTTAAACAAAGATGTGGACTTGAATGAACCAGACAGAAAACCTGTCAGAAGATGACGGACTCTGAGGGACACGTCTTTCCTCCAGCGATCCTTCTGATGGACCCAGATGGAGCGGGAGGAACCGGTCCACTCTGAACCAAACTGCCTGAGTTCAGCTGCCTGCTGATCTTACAGTTCCTTGACGGCTGCATGACCTTTGACCTTCAGCGGTAGCGCTACATAAACAGGCCTGCCGAGTCACACTGCGTGTCACGTGAGCCGCCTGCACAGACTCCCCCTTGGGGCCAGATTAGATAAGGTCCCCCTGTGGGAGGAGCCAGAACTAACCTGAGGGGAGATGATGGAGAAGTATTTCTGTCCAGACGGACGCTGGTACAGGTAATACATGGTGCTGGGCTTCTTCACGATGTTGCAGGCAGCGTGGTGGAGGTCAGCGTCTCTTTTGGCATCTTCTAGAACCTGAAAGCAGCATCAAGCAGAACCATCAGCTGAGGTCCGTGTGATCAGAACTCCTGTATGGGTTGATGGCGCTACCTTTATGGTACCGGATCTGGTCTGCAATCACCGTCAGCTTGTTGCAGGCGTTAGCTTTTACAAAATCGTCTCCCTGAGAGACATGCAGATGGTTTCAGGAGGAGAAGCGGTACAGAGAGCCGGCCAGTAAGCCCACAGCTCACCTTCTGGACCTGCTGGGCCAGCGCCACCAGGTCCATGGGGTCTCCCAGGCTGCTCTCCACCAGCTGCACTGTAACACACACACAGGGGCCTCCAGCATCGTTAGCTCCTAGTAACCATGGTAACCTCTGCTAACCAACCAGAGGCCCAAAGACCCCCACCCAGCCCCCTATGATTACTGGATCTATAAACCGATCCTCCATTGAACTGCCGCTCATTATAACAGAAAAACACTTTCATTAAATAAAAAACAGTTTGTAGAATTTAATCATACCATAAAACTTCCTTTAATGAGAGTCACAGTGGCTCCAGGTCAGACCCGGTACCGATGGTACCGTCAGACTGTCATCCAGCCATTACCGGCTGAACCCAGCAATCACCCCGTACCCTTCCAGCCAGAACCGGGCTGGTAACCATGGTGATGTTTCAGCGTCATTCCGGTTCAGGTGAGCTGCTTACATGTGGTCTGGGCTCCTGGTTGCAGCGGGAGGCTCACTGTTAGGTCCATTTTCTCCTCCTCTTAGCTAACCGTCAGCCTTGTCATTACCCGATCCGTACCGGAAGCACGATCCGTACCATCAGCTCATTTGGGCCTGCGCGAACAGAATAACTTCCGGGTCGCCAAAAAATAATGTAATTACGGTACTGAAAAAACTTTATTTATATCCTTAAATAATTAAAGAATACTAAACTACATTGTAAAGACAATATTGAAGACTTTTCTGGAAGAAATGGATGCTTTTTAAATTCAATCCATTGTATTGCTTGACGTCATCATCAGACATGCTAAGAGCAGTCTGGGAATATATTATTGCGTAACGTTTATCTGATGCACTCTATGATAATAGAGTGAATGCACTCTATTATTTTTTTTATTTGAGAAACGTATATTTGCGCATGCTCAGAGCAGTCAAAGTAACTATCACAAGGCGATTGAACTTTTTTATGTATTTCTGTTTTTTTATCTTTAGAAAATGCAATATTGACGAAAATACAAAGATATACAAAAAGAAACCCATACCTCTAAAAAATACAAAAGAATAAAAAAGTAAGAAAAAGGAAATATTGCCACCGGAAGTTATTCTGTTTGCGCACGTGCAAATGAGCTGATGGTACGGATCGTGCTTCCGGTACGGATCGGGTGATGACACTGCTTTCTTCTTCTACTTCTTCTTTCTTCTTCTCTGCTGCTCTGCTCTGCTCTGCTGCCCCCTGCCGGTAATAAATGAGGAGCATGTCTCCAGCCTGGAGCCTCCCGGCTTCTTTCTCTCCCCTTTATTGATCAAAGTACGAAACAATACAGAAAGTTATTAATGAAGCATCAGGATGCAAATGGTCGCGGAGGATTAAAGGTTATGGAGAATTAAAAAGGAAAAAGTAGCGCAAAAACAGAGCAAAATCGAGAAGCTAATAAACATGTTTATATCAATCTATTGTCAGATGATTTTCTTAGTTTCTTCTTGTTTAACTTTATTCATTGACAAATAGAAGCTTTTACATGAATTAATGAAACAGTGAGAAGTTGTCTTTTCTCTTCATTTAGGCAGATAGCAAAGAACATAAAGGCGCATACCGCCACCTACTGTACAGATTGTGTACCTGCATGTGTTCCACCTTCTATATCTACTTTTTATTTAGCATAATATTAACATTAAAACAGTGTTTTAATTAAAAAAAAACTTGATTTCTTCCAATCACAATCTGTTGCTAATATTCCATTTAAACTCTATTTTCTACCTGTTTTCCTAATTACTTTTCTCATCCTCTCTTTCAGCTGCAGTCAATAAAAAATGATCCACATTTTTTTTATCTCCAAGCCTCCTGTTCCTCATTACTCCTTTTCTCTAGTATATATAAAAACTTATTCTATATTTTTCTTCTTTTCTAACCTTCATCTCATCCTTAAATCTGTGTTTCTTCCCTTTAATTGTTGATTTAGCTTATCTCCTTCCCCAAAGCCCTTTCAGCAGGTTTTCTGCTTGTTTCCCCTTTCATATGTAGGAACCCAACAGAACTGAATGTCTGTTCCAGATAAACTGAATAAGCTATGATCAATTTCTGGGAAAAGATCTTTTCAGCAGTTTTTCTTTTGGCTGAATACTTTCTATTCTTCTGTTTCTGCGCAGAAACCTTCCATGTCATAATGCTTCTCTAGTGAAGTTAAGCTGAATCCTGATTGGGAGGTGGTCACAATGAGGCTGAAACTCAGCCCGATCGAAATATTCCTGCACGACTGGGAAATCGGCCCTAAAAGGGCAAAAAATCTAACAGTGTATGCCCAGCTTTACTTTGTAGGAAAAAAAACAAAATGGCCAAAGGAAAATGTTGCCCTCTGGTTAAATTATGAAAGAAATGGAGTGTCCTGCTTTCAAAGATCTTAACACAGAAACATCAAGCTATGGTAATTACATTAATGAAAAGCAAACATCAGAAATGCAACAAGCTATTGAGAGAAACCTTCTGGAACAGGGCTGTGCAAGGACTTCCTGTGCTTTTTTTAAATAATACTAGATGAGTCCGCTGATATTGGCAACACCAAGCAACCAGTTGTGTATGTCAGGTAAATAGATGACAACAAGACTGTAACAAAAATGTTCAGGAAGTGTGATGATGGAAGAGCAGATACTATTGCTGATGATGAAACTTGCAGCTGTTTATACAGATGGAGCTGCGGTCATGACTCAGAACAGATGGGTGTGCACTGTACAGCTAATCGTATTGCACTTGCACTAGTGATGCAGCCAAATCTGTGCCACAGGTGAACAGGTTTTGGCAGGATTTGAGATCTTTTTTTGTTTTTGTTTTTTCAGTAACTGCTAGCAGAAGCAACAAGCTGCATGAACTGCAGAAAGAGCTGGATGAACCCCAACTGAATTTCACCCTGCCACAGGGAAATGGCTCTCAGTTCATAATGCTGTTTCAGTAGTGTGAAGGTCACTGAAATCCCGGAGATGCCCTGGAGCACATGGCTTTCTCTGATGGTCAATATTCTGACAAAGCCAAAGATCTGCTAATGGCTCTCAGACAGTTTAACAGTTTGAAAATAACAGCCTTACTAACGCTGTTACCTTTTTAGTAACGAGTAATCTAACTAATTACTTTGACTGTAACCATAACGCAGTTGCCATTGCCGACACCCCATTACTGCACGTTACTCAGGTCGCACAATTAACCTTTTTACTCGTGCGCGCCTTGTCATGAGAGAGGGGAGGATGAGAATGGCTGATGTATAGAGATTCCGTCTGTCAGTTGGGTAGGTGGGTGTTTCCGCTGGTGGGTGTTAATGTACAGCACACACAGAGAGATGGAGAGTGAGTAACGGTCTTTCTTTCAAACACATCTCCAAATGGACGATCTGGACTTCTCCACAGTGCAGCCCGTGGTTGAAAGAGGCCCTGAGAGAAATAATAATCCACCCCAGTCCTGTGGGAACATAAACTGTTTATAAAAAATGTTTTAGTGCAGCAATAATGATCAGAGCTGCTCTCTGTTCATTCTGCATTACAATCCATTCTTCCAACTTTTTTTTTAAATCTTTGCAGTTTAACTCCTTAATATTTATTTATTTTTCATATGCAGAATGTCTTCAGAAGTGGTGACAGCTTGCAGGTAGTGTCTGTGTTTTTCCAGAAAACTCATGGATCCGCTTTTCTGACTGGTCGATGTATGCTGTCCTGACAGTATCGGCCGATCCTCCAACAGGCATCAATATTACTAAGCAGCCGATAGATGTGTTTCAGGCTGTCTTGTTCAAGCTACATCCTGGTTAGTGTAAGCTGCTCCATCTAAAATATACAGTCCTGTACCCTTTAACAGCCAAAGCTATTAAACCTCAACTTTGTGCCACCGTCACTCTTCTTCCACGACGTGCAGGTGCAGCATGAAGATGACCAGTGGGCAGAAATCCACGACTACGCTTTCTGCATACAGCTACCCAATCGCCTGGCTGCGACAGGCACTACGTGGGGGTGCCCCGTGTCTTGGTGGCTCTGGGCACTTAACGGGTGGGGTATACTTTGACTCCTGGGTGTTCAACATGGGTTCTAACTCTGACACCCTCGCATCCAAAACTGAAAAAATACTATAAAACACTTATTACACATCCCATTATTACTAAAGGAGGCAGAGGAATAACTGAACATCTGACACAGAGAGCAGGAGAGAGGAGAGGAAGAAGGAAGAGTTGGAAAAGAGTCAAGGGAGGGTGTCATAAAACTGACAATATAGGACCCAATATTCAAGGTGAGACAGACAGTGCCACTGATGGGCGTTGCTGAATCTGATTTAAGATGATTATCCATGTGAGTCACTTACCTGGTTAAACAGTTCAGTCCAACTCCTTAGAGAGAGGTAGTATCCACCAGATGGATAGGCAAGAAGATGTGGTGGGATCGGCCCAGAGAGAATCAGATGCTGCAGCTCCACTGAACAACCATGAATCCGCGCCAGGTCAGGGAAACAGTTCAGAACAAGTAAGCTCAGAGATCCAGCAGCCCATAGTCCGGTAAGGGGTTCCGTTCAGAACAGGAACAGGCTGTTCCAGGGTTCCAGAAATAAAATAGATTTCAGGCAGGTTCAGGGTTCAATGAGTCCAACAGAGTTCAGACAGAACATTCAGATGGGAACAGGCAAGCTCTGTAGTTGAGAGGTAGAACAAGGCATGATATCATGAAAACAATGGTACATTAAAACCAGCTCCCTCCATTGAGCCAAAACAGGAACAGGGCACGCTCAGTGGATAAGAGACAGCACATGATCAGGAACACTAAGACATTACTAAAAACCTCTCTCACCACTGCCCTCCGTGAAACAAGAACATCCAAGTCAAAATTAAGCAACACAATCTCCCAGTCAAAACTCAGAAACAGCAACAATGATCTGGCCCCTATAGCTGGGACTGAGCCGTATATAATGCAACAGGAGTAGGTGGCTAAGATGAGCGATGACTGGTAACCAGGCAGAGTTATGCTGCGTTCACACCGGACGTAGCAGGCGCAGCAAAAGCTGCGAGTTTACATGCAAAGTCAATGGTTGATCCGCGTCAAGGCGCAGCAAAAGGTCCCGCAGCGCGTTTTGAGCAGCAGGCGCAGCGCGTCGGGAGCATTCAAGCATCTGACGTGTGCAATGTGCTGCTGCTCGAGATGGAAAAATTTTACTTTTGCTACTCGACACGCCGCGTCAACCAATCAGAGAAGCTGATCTGGGAGCTGGCAGGGAGTCAGACACATCGCTGATGATACAGAGAGCTGTGATCACTCCTCTGAAACAGTTTATTAACGCCTAAATTAACTTAAAATGCTGAAACCTACCGACAGAACATATTCGCTTTTATTATCCTGCTGCCTGCAGTTTGGATTATGTACATGAAAACAACCTTCCAGCCGCCGCGAACCGCAAGGAGGCGACCAGGCCATAGGCTGCTGTTGAATGGGATTCCTACTGACAGCGGCTCCGACAGAAATAATATTGGAAGGCAGGATGGTAATCTGGATGAACTGACTGCAGTGATTACGTTTTCAGGTGGATTTTCTCACTTAAAAACATATTAAAACTACTTTATTCCCACTGATCACAGCAAACATAGCTGCACGACAAAGAAAGGATAGAGTAGCTCCGCCGACCCACTTTTTCACCGCGCAGCCAGAGCAGCAAAGCTGCTTCAGCCGAGCGTCAGAACTAAACTGGTACAAGCAGCGAAAAGGAAGCAGTAGACGCAATTTTGCTGCTCCTGCTGCGTCCGGTGTGAACGTAGCATTAGGCAGGTGAGTGAAATTACTAATTATGCCAGCTCCAAGAGCCATGATCATGACAGAGGAAAAGAGAGAAGCCATAGTTTTGCTAAGCTAGCGCCAGCCTAGGCCAGCTACTCCTTACTACCATAAATAAAACCATGTGAAAGCGACAAGTGCTCAGTAGAGAAATGCAGCAGAAGGCGCTATGTTTTAGAGTTACTGGGATACAGAGATATCACAGAAAAAATAACTTAATTCAGACGGATATAGCCTGAACAGCATGCTGCTCAGCAGTCAAAACGGGGAATGAACATGATTTGTCTCACCAACAAAGCAGCAGTAGCCCCCTTTAGTAGCAAGAGGCTCCACAGTAACAAAAAAGTGGAACTTAAAAAAAGTGGAAACAGGAGGGTTCATATGTTGCAATGCATTTTGCTCATCTACCACCAGGGGACCTTGGTTACTTCTAGCTGATTGTCACAAGTGCTTCTCATCAACCTCATTCTGGAGGCTGTTCTTAAGGAGGCTGTTGCCAGTCTTTTATTCCCATGCAGTAAACCTTAAGCCTGTGTTCTTTCCTCGCCTGCTCTTTCTAAGAAGAAACTACACATCCAATCTTCAACCAGCATAGAACACAATTATGATGTTGAAAACTGAGAACTCCTTACTGCCAGGTTAGCACTAGAGTGGAGTGGAGGTGCTGGTTGGAAGGGGCCAAAGAAGCATTCATTATTTGGGGTGGATCACAAGAATCTGGAATACAACCAAGATATTCAATCCAAGAGAGGCACTATGAGGATAGTATTTTGGTCAGTTGAATTTTTGTTTGTATTACACCAAAAACACAAAACCTGAACCCCTTACCAAAAAAATTCTTATCCTCCCATTAATGAGACTAGTCGTGCAAAAGAGTTCATCCTTCGTGACACTGTCCAGCACTATGATGGGTATGAGAGGCAGATGAGGGATGCCACCAGGAATCTCTCTACCCCTGAATCCTTTCCTGAGAACTGTATCTTTGTACCGAATCATCTGGTGAGGAAAGTACTCATGTTCTGTCATCGTATTATGTCATCCTGGAACCTATAAAGCTATAAAGATCATACAAGCTCAGTTTTGATGGTCCTCCATGATTGAGAACACTAAGGAGTTTAAAATGGCATGTCAGCTGTGAATTCAGTCCAAGCCTTCTTGCTGACCACCTCTCCCAGTTCCATCACCATCCTTGGTCCTACAAGCCATGGACTTCATCACAGGTTTGCCCTCCTCAGTTTTCCTCACCATTGTGGACCTATTCTCAAAGATGGTTCATCTAACACCCCTTAGGAAGCTCCCATCCGCCAAATGGATTAATGAGATTTTGGCCTGTGAGGTGTTCAGGCTACATGAAATAGCTATAGATCTAGTCTCTGACAGGTGTCTGCATTCACATTCTGGAGTTTTAATCTCTGCATGGTGTTTTGGTCGGTTTGTCTTCTGGTTTTACTCAGAGGGATTGGTAAACAGGGAGAACTAACCAAGCTACACTGTCTATGTGAGTCGTATCCTACCAAGCAGTGGTACATACTGCCAAGAGTTGAACACGCCATAAACTTTTGTCCAAGCTCATGTTAAAACACTTCCCACTGATTACACCACAGTTTTAACCCTAACTCTCATTTGAGTGTATGTAAGATAGAATTATTAATGTTGAATGCAACCAGAACCTAATCAGTATTATGTTCACTCTACGAGGGCGTCTTATTCCCCATTTTGGGTTAGTTTTATTTATATATTGATATGTGAAAAGAATAAAACAAGCAGCTAATTGACCAAAAGCAGATGAAGAAAACAGGTTTATTGAATGCTAATACACATGAATTGGAACTGGAGCAGATAAACAAATGGAAGGTTCAGCAGTTTAATATAAAAATAAATTTACAAAATAGGAGCAGACAAAAGTGGAACATGTCTATATTGAGAAAAAAATCACCAACATTTCAATGAAATCTGTCTCATGAATGAAAGGATAATACCAAAAGAGAAACACAACATTCTGATATACAGTGTGAAGGTCTGACTGGAAAGAGCAAAAAAAACAACCTGCGAATCCGAGGACAATTTCAACGTCCATCTTTAAAGGACTTCATATCAACATTGAGCAGAAACGATCATGCTCACATCACCGCTCACTGATCTGAGAGCGGTTTTTGTTCACTGGGAAATCAAGGTAGGTGCTTCCTGGAGGGGGATGTTAACCTTTTTTTATATCGAGGATAGTGAGGGGCTACTTATCAGGAAGCAGAGGATTACAAAGACATGCAGAAATTAAGCAAAATGTCAATTTGGGTCTGATTTTGAATGATACTATAAA
This sequence comes from Cyprinodon diabolis, assembly GCA_030533445.1. Taxonomy (NCBI): domain Eukaryota; kingdom Metazoa; phylum Chordata; class Actinopteri; order Cyprinodontiformes; family Cyprinodontidae; genus Cyprinodon; species Cyprinodon diabolis. The sequence goes on along the minus strand of CM060070.1, from coordinate 21,048 downwards.
ATAAAAGAGATCAAAAAAATTATTTTGCATAGCCTAGACCATTAAAAGATTTTTTTAAAAGAAATTAAATATCAAATAAAAAAAGAATGGGTTAGGGTTGGGGTTAGAATGAACTGTCTGTTCAACAGTGAGAGGGTTTCTTTGACGGGAGACTCTACAATGAACTTAGCACAAAAAAACTGAGGAACCAAAACTAAATCCCCAAAACCCAAACCCAGGATACAGCGGTTCAGTAAATGTGGTGTTAAAGGTGTGGAGGTGAATCAGTGAGTCAGAGGAGATTCTGTAGAAGGACACTATGCCAGCAAGACAGTCGACATAGACTGCTACTCTGTTACAGTCTGAGGAGGAGGATATATGCGTTTCTTGGTTTTTGTGATAGACAGAGAAACCATGAACATTGGAGCATCTGAGACTCCAGGACCAATTATTCCCCCCAAACCAATTCAATTCAATTTCAATTCAATTCAATTCAATTCAATTCAATTCAATTCAGTTTATTTATATAGCGCCAAATTCACAACACATGTCATCTCAAGGCACTTTACAGTTCAACCAGATCATACAGTCAAATTGATACAAAGTTTTCTATCTAAGGAAAACCAGTTGATTGCATTGACTCATTGACTCAAATACAATCCCTCACACTAAGCATGCTTGCAGCGACAGTGGAGAGGAAAAACTCCCTTTTAACAGGAAGAAACCTCCAGCAGAACCAGGCTCAGTGTGAGCGGCCATCTGCCGAGGCCGACTGGGGTTCAAGGAGACAGAAGCAGAGACACAAAAAGCAGCTGTAAAAGGCGGCCCCCGTCCAGGAAACACACAGCCAGGCAGACGAGCTCCAAGGCAGCTCCCATGCCAGAGGATGAAGAAAGCACATCCACCCAGCCACGGCCAGAGAAACAGGACCACACTGGAAAACAGGCCAATCTCCAACATCTACAAACAAGGGTGTTGATGGAAGCAGCACAGCTGATGTTTCTTTCCTGGATGACGTCACAGCCAAACAGGAACAGACGAGGCAAAGCTACTCTGAGGAAAAGCAGAGAGAGCAGAACGTTAGAGATTGAACTAACAGATTCTGCAGAATAGGAGAACAGAGAGAGAATGAAGCAGAAAGATGAAATGGGGGTCCCTATGTCCTCCAGCAGTCTAAGCCTATAGCAGCAGAACTATAGAGATAGATCAGGATAACCTGAGCCACCCTAACTATAAGCTTTATCAAAAAGGAAAGTTTTAAGCCTAGTCTTAAAAGTAGACAGAGTGTCTGCCTCACGGACTAAAACTGGTAGTTGGTTCCACAGGAGAGGAGCCTGATAACTAAAAGATCTGCCTCCCATTCTACTTTTAGAAATTCTAGGAACCACTAGTAAACCTGCAGATTGAGAGCGAAGTGCTCTGTTAGGAACATAAGGAACAATCAGATCTCTGATATAAGATGGTCTTCACTGTCCTCTGTCCTTCTAATTCTCCTGTAGCTCACCGATATATAAACCCCTTTTGTCCACTGGACCTCCCAGTAACAGCGACCAGTCAGACAAGGTTCACACAGCACCTGACGAACATCATATCTTTCTGGATGATCACAATATGACTGAAGCTCCTCCACACGTGTCATTTTCTTGTTGTTTTCAGACAGCTTGATGTTCCTGCTCACTGTGTTTGTGTCAATTGTTAGGTGACAGGAATCTGATAAAGAGAACAAACAGTCTTTGCTCAGTTACTTATTATGTATTGACACTATGATGAAGACTTCAGGATGAGTGGTCAACAGTTTAAAGATGGTTGGATGTTTATTCTGCTTTGTTTTCATGAATCTAATGAAAAACAAACTTACACTTCCTGAGACCTGGTTCCAACCATTGGACTCCAATAGGCTCTACCCTGAAAGGAGGAGATGGCCAGACTGTCAGCCTATCTTAGCATGCAGACATAAATATTACATGTAGATTTACACAAGTCAGTCAGCAGTGCTCGGAAATAAGTTGATCTTGAGGACAAATAATCCTGAACGGCAACAGGCTGGTCATTATAAGACCACCAGGTTTCCTGCACCAGTCGTATTTTTAATTAGCTTTTCTGTAAGCATAAACACATCAGTCTCCTTTGCTTGGTCCATTTTTGTTTTGGTTAGGGTTAGAAACAGTGGGAAAAATCACTCAGACAACAGTGGTAGGGTGAGGGCATTCTGAAGCTTAGATGAGAGCAGCGGGAAATCAGTGTAGAGTTGCAGCAGACAGGAGACCATAACCAGGAAGAGGCGGCCAGCCCTTTCCCCCGCTGTGGCTAAGGCACATCACAAAGATTGGCATGTGGTATGATCAAAAGATTCAAAGCCTAAATATAGCCCTCTACACCTCTGGAGAAAAACTCAGCCCAATAGACTCAATTACACTCTGGTTGTCACTTCCTGTTTGGGGTTCACTTCCTGTTTGGATTAACTGAGTGTGCAGCTGCTGCAGCTGTCCAGAGGAACTCCATCTGAAGTTAAGTTATTTTCTCTGTGATATCTCTGTATCTAAGTAACTCTAACTGACTAGTTTAAAACATAGCACCTTCTGCTGCACTTTTCTACTGAGCACTTGTCAGTTTCACACGGTTTTATTTCTGATAGCAAGGAGTAGCTAGCCTAGGCTAGCGCTAGCTTAGCATTGCTATGGCTTCTCTCTCTCCCTCCCTTGACTCTTTTCCAACTCTTCCTTCTTCCTTTCCTCTCTCCTGCTCTCTGTGTCAGATGTTCAGTTATTCCTCTGCCTCCTTTAGTGATAATGGGATGTGTAATAAGTGTAGTATTTTTGTAGCTTTGGAGGCGAGGGTGTCAGAGTTAGAATCCAGGCTTCAGGCTGTTGAACATCCAGGAGTTAAAGTAGGCCCCCCACGTAGCTGTCCTCCAAAAGTGCCTGAGCAGCCAGGCGATTGGGTAACTGTACGCAGAAAGCGTAGTCGTGGATCTCTGCCCACTGGTCACCACCAACCCGTTCACGTTTCTAACCAGTTTTCCCCACTCAGTGACACACCCACTGAGAAGCCCACTCTGGTGATTGGCAGCTCCATAATTAGAAACGTGGCATTAGAGGCACCAGGGACCATAGTCAAATGTTTGCCGGGGGCCAGAACGGGCGACATCAAATCCTACCTGAAACGGCTGGCTAAGGATAAGGTTAAATATAGTAAGATTGTTATTCACGCTGGTGGTAATGACACCCGGTTACGCCGATCGGAGGTCACTAAAATTAGTGTTGCTTCGGTGTGTAAGTTTGCCAAAAAAATGTCGGACTCCGTAATTTTCTCTGGTCCCCTCCCTGATCTGACCAGTGATGACATGTTTAGCCACATGTCGTCATTCAACCGCTGGTTGTCTAGGTGGTGTCCTGAAAACAACGTGGGCTACATTAATAATTGGCAATCCTTTTGGGGAAAGCCTGGTCTGATTCGGAGAGACGGCATCCATCCCACTTTGGATGGTGCAGCTCTTCTTTCTAGGAATCTGGCCACATTTATTAGTCCTCCAAAACCCTGACCACCCAGGGTGCAGACCAGGAAGCAGAGTTGTAGTTTAACACACATCTCTGCAGCTTCTCTACTGTTACCCACTCTTTACTCCATCCAGACAGTGTCTTGCCCACGACCAAAATCTAATAAATAAGCAAAGATTCCCAAAGGAGTAAATCATGATAATCTAATTAAAATCAAAATAACTCCAATTGGGGAAAAAGTTAAAACAATTAAATGCGGTCTGTTTAACATAAGATCGCTTTCCTCTAAAAGTCTGCTAGTTAATGACTTGATTTGTGATAATCACGTTGACTTGTTTTGCCTTACAGAAACCTGGCTGCAGCAAGAGGATTATGTGAGCATAAATGAGGCAACTCCTTCAAGCTATTTAAATTTTCACATACCCAGAAGTTCTGGGCGAGGAGGAGGAGTAGCAACAATCTTCCAGTCTGACTTACTGATTACTCCCAAAACAGTTAATACCTACAACTCTTTTGAACATTTAACCCTTAATTTCCCTCATCCAAATTTCAAGGCAAGAAAACCTCTTCTTTTTGTAACTTTGTATCGTCCGCCAGGTCCTTACTCTGAATTTTTAGATGAGTTTTCAGAGTTCCTTTCTGATTTGGTATTAAATACTGACAGGGTCATCATAGTGGGAGATTTTAACATCCATGCTGACATTGAAGGCGATAGCTTAAGAGCAGCCTTTAATGCTATCTTAGACACTATTGGCTTTGTTCAAAATGTGAATAGTCCCACACATTCTCATCTTCATACTTTGGATCTTGTGCTGACATACGGCATAGAATGTGAAGAAATAACAGTATTTCCTCACAACCCTGTCCTCTCTGACCACTTTCTAATAACCTTCAGGATTACTTTAACAGAGTTCTCCTCCCCCAAAAGAAGGTTCAATTTTAGTAGATCTTTATCAGATAGTGCAGTTATAAATTTTAAAGAATCTGCTTCACTTTCTCTCTCCTCTGTGTCGCTGAGCAGTGCTGCAGAGTGCAAAAGCATAGCTTATTCCCCTTCACAGGTTGATGATTTTGTTGATGGGGTTGCTAGTTCTCTGCGTACTGCCTTAGACAACGCAGCTCCCTTGAAAATGAAAACCGTTGAAAATAGAAAGCTTGCTCCTTGGTTTAATGCAGAGCTGCATACTTTGAAGCAAAATGCTAGGAAACTGGAGAGAAAATATCGCTCCACAGGCCTGCAGGAGTCCTTCCTAGTCTGGAAAAATGGTTTACTGCTGTATAAGAGGACCCTTTGTAAAGCAAGAGCAGCATACTTCTCCTCATTAATAGAGGAGAATAAGAATAATCCTAGATTTCTTTTTAATACAGTTGCCAAACTCACCCAGAGCCATAGCTCTGTTGAACCGTCCATTCCACCTGCTCTTAGCAGCAATGATTTTATGGGATTCTTTATAAATAAGATTGATCTTATTAAAAATAAGATCATAAGCACTCCTCTATCCGCGATTGTACCTGAGGTAGTCATGGAATCTGAACGGGGTTTAGACTGCTTTGATCCAGTTGAACTTTCTGAATTAGCAAAATTATTGTCTTCATCTAAGCCTTCAACTTGTATGTTAGATCCAGTTCCAACCAGGTTATTTAAGGAGGTATTCCCTTTGATCTCCTCCTCCATTTTAGATGTGATTAATCTATCTCTGTTACAAGGATATGTACCTAAAACTTTTAAGGTTGCTGTAATTAAACCTCTGCTTAAGAAACCGTCTCTTGACCCAGATGACTTGGTTAATTATAGACCTATATCCAATCTTCCTTTCTTATCCAAAATTCTTGAGAAAGTAGTTGCCAAACAAGTTTGCGACCACTTACACCATAATGAACTTTTTGAAGAGTTTCAGTCTGGCTTTAGAGCTCATCATAGCACTGAAACAGCTCTGGTGAAAGTCACTAATGATATTCTCATGGCCTCAGATAATGGACTTGTATCTGTGCTCGTCCTGTTGGATCTTAGTGCTGCATTTGATACAGTTGACCATAATATTCTTTTAGAAAGACTTGAATATTTTGTTGGAATTAAAGGAACAGCACTAGACTGGTTTAAATCTTATCTATCTGATCGAATTCAGTTTGTTTATGTTAATGATAGATCTTCAACACGCTCAAAGGTTACCTGTGGAGTACCACAGGGATCAGTGCTAGGACCAATTCTCTTTACTTTATACATGCTCCCAATCGGTAGTTATTAGACAGCATGGGATTAATTTCCACTGTTATGCTGATGATACCCAGCTATATCTGTCTATAAATCCAGATGAAGCTAACCCATTACATAGATTACAGGCATGTCTTGAAGACATAAAAACCTGGATGACTCTTAACTTTCTGCTTCTGAATGCAGACAAAACAGAAGTTATAGTCTTTGGACCAGAGTCTCTGAAAAAGAAGCTGATTAGCCAGTCACTTCATTTGGATGGGATTAAACTGATTTCAGATAATAAAGTAAAAAATCTTGGTGTTATTTTTGATCAGGACCTGTCATTTAAATCCCAGATCAAAGAGGTTTCTAGAATTTCCTTCTTTCATCTGAGGAATATTGCAAAAATTAGAAATCTCCTGTCCAGGGGTGATGCTGAGAAACTAGTCCATGCATTTGTTACTTCAAGGCTGGACTATTGTAATTCTTTACTATCAGGAAGTAAAGAATATACTGATGGGTATGTGAAAAGAAATAAAATGTTGAACCAGCAATGTGTGTGTGTCTTTTTGTCTGGATATGTTATATCTGTGCTGTGTGAAACGGGTGAGAATAGAGTTGCTGGTTTCTCCCACGTATTGCTTCTGACAGGTCTTGCAGCTGATCAAATAAACACAGTTTTTTGTTTTAGGGTGTCCAGATGAGTCTAATTGATAAACTGTGTTATTAAATTTGTTTCTGATCCAATGAAGCTGTTTGAAAAAGTCACTGTGACCTTTGACCTTGGATGGATGGAGCGGTTTAACCCTGGCTCTCACCAAGAAGTCCTGCAGATTTTTGTTTTTTCTATATGCTGCGATTATATTATGCTTTTTAAGAATTTGGGTTCTGGATTGAAGTTTAAAGAAGTTATTTTTAATATTGTGGACCAGATGACCTGCCGAGGCAGAGTACGTGGTGATGAGAGGGATGGCTGGAGCGGCATCTGTGGGTCTGAGCTGAAGGAAGGACGCTCTGCATTTGTGGAGAAAGCTTTTGCTGTAACCCCTCTGTCTTAGGGCCCTGAAAAGGGTTCTGGTGGCTTCCAAAAAGTCTGATTCTTGAGTGCAGATACGGTGGAATCTGAGTAATTGTGATTTAATTAATCCAGCGTAGGTGTGTTTAGGATGGAAACTGCTCTTAAATAATAATGCGTGTGTGTCAGTGGGCTTAAAATAGACTTTAACGTCTAATTTCTTTGTGGTGCTGAATTGTGGGCCTATATATGTAGTTGTATCCAAGAAGTCCACAGCTTTAACGCTGGTGGTGGATTTCAAAGTTATGGATGGATTGTGTGTGTTGAGGGAGCAGAGGAAGTCCTTAAAATCATCCTCCGAGTGCGTCCAGACACCCCAGATGTCGTCCAAATATCTATAGTAGAACAGCGGTTTTTTCTGACATTTATCCAATGCTGCTGCCTCCCATTCGGCCATGAAAATGTTAGCGTAGGCCGGAGCAAATCTCTTTCCCATTGCTCTTCCCTTAATCTGGAGAAAGAACCTGACCATTAAACTCGAAATCATTTCTCCTAAGATTGATCTCCAGGAGTTGGATTAGTTCCCTGTCAGGCCGTCTGCTATCCGGGTTCCGGATGAAAAGGTTCTTAACTGAATTGATGCCCTCCCCAATATCAATGTTGGTGTAGAGACTGTCTACATCCATGGTGAAGAGCATGGAGTCCTCAGGTATAGTAATGTTTTTTATTTTATTAATAAAGTCATAGGTATCTTTAATATAGCTAGGGTGTATAATTGATAATGGATATAGATAGTGATCAATATATTCAGCTGTTCTATACGTCTCGCTGCTGCAGTCTGAGACAATGGGTCTCCCCGGAGGGATCTGATAAGGTTTGCTCCATTTCTCAGGTTCCTTGTGGATTTTTGGAAGCAGGTAAAAGCGTCTGACTCTAGGTTCAGATGAGCACGCCAGGTAAGTATATTGTTTTTTATTTATAAATTTTTTCTTATATAGGTTGTCTAGGATTTTATTAATAATAGGGATTGTGTCCATAAATATAGGTTTATCTAATTTAGAATAATAAGTGGTATTTAATAATTGTCTGTTTCCTTCCCATATATATTGTGCTCTATCCATGATCACTATAGAACTGCCTTTATCAGCAGGTTTGATGATGATGTCCTGGTTCGATCTTAATTCATGGAGGGCTTTGTATTGATCTGGGCTTAGATTGGGTCGGGCTGTTAGAAATCTAAATCTGGTGTCCAGATATTTGAGGTCCTTATTAAAAAGATCCTGCACTTCTGGAGGGAGGGCTCCTAAGGGAGGGGACCAATCAGATTCTGGCATGAAAGGCTGTTTAGCAGCCATGCCACTGTTTTCTTCCTGATCTGCATAGTAAACCGCTAATTTGATTCTTCTGTGATATTTTTGTAGGTCAAATCTGGTTTGGAAACTGGTCAGAGCTCTATCTGTGGGCCGGTTTGGAGCTGGAATAAAGGTAAGGCCTCTATAAAGTAGGGAACACTGTGCATCGGTAGGAACAAAGGTTTCAGACAGGTTGCAAACATTGTTAGAAACAATCTTACCCCGCCCATCCTTACTTCTCTGGCTTGTGGGGAATCCTAGTTTAAACACTCACACCATGATTTTAAGATTCTGTCAGCTGTAGGTTTGGACCAGTGGATCTGATCCTCCTCCACCTGGAAGTCCTTCTGTGGCAGCGGTGGGATGGTGTGTGGCAGCTGACTGATGTGCGAGTTCATCTCCTCCAGGAACCTCTGTTCTTGTGTTGGAAGGGAGTGAGAAAAGTTAACCACAGGAACTAGGATGATTGCATTGGGACATTTATTCCTGGCTGCTTTAACCGCAGCATTCATTTCCCCTGTGGTGATTCTGATGGAGCTCTGTGATCTGTCATTGATCCCAAAGGAAAGGATCAGCTGTTCAACCTTTTCAGCTGCTGGGGTCTTCTGGAGCAGGTTGGCTGCATGTTTCCACCTGGCCCCTGGAAAGCTGTCAATCTGGAGGTCCGGGCACTGATAGTGTGGGAACCTACTAACATTTGAGTCCCCCAAGATAATGTGTTTCCCCTTTAAGACCACTGTCCATTGTAGCATTTTGTCTAGCGTGCTGGTGTGTCTAGTGGGAGCCGTTACCTGGGATGTAGCTTGGAGTTGAGCTAGAGTGCAGGACCGTGTTAGGGGCTTAAAATTTATTTTTCTCTGCACTCCTGCATTGAGTCTCTGGATGGTGCCCATCTGGGAGCCCGTGATGGGAGGATCTGGCTCCGGCTGTGGGCCTTGAGGTGTTGAAGAGAGTGGAACCAGAGAGATTGGAGTGCTCTGGATTAGCTCTTCCAAACAGATGAGGTCCCCCCCTGTGTCAGACATGTCTGACTGGGCGCTCAGGAGGGGGACATCATCGTCGTCATCTGAGGGCTGTGATGGAGATGTGGTAGCCCCTGTGGTTGGTGCCGCCCTGGGTGTCGTGTCGGCCTCCGGCGATGATGTGGTGGATCCTGAGGTTGATGCCTGTCTGGGCGTCGTGTCGGCCTCTGATGACGGCGATGTGGTTGTTCCAGTCGTGGATGTGGCCCTGGCGGTCGTGTCGGCTTCCGATGGTGGTGTGGCGGTGCCAGGCGTCGGTCCCTGTCCGGGTGTCGTGCCAGTGCGTGGAGGAAGTGGTGCAGGTGGCGCTGCGTCGTCCCGCTGTGGCGAGGGGCTGGGGCTGGGTGTCCATCCCTTGCGGGGTGGCTCCGTCATGGTAGCCATGTTGCTCATCTGCGGTCGTGTAGAAGAGGGGGGCGTCTGTGTGTTGGCCCTCTGCTGGGTGCCCAGCCTCGTACGCCCGGGAGCCGTGGTTGGAGGTGCAGCCGCAGGAGGCTGAGGAGTCTGTGCTGGTGTGGTGGTGGTGGTGGTTTCAGCAGATGAGGTGCTGGTTTCCGATTGGGTCGATGGAGAAGAGGAGGACGACCCACTGGATGTGGTGGCTGGAGATGGTGGTGGATGGTAGGGGGGTGATGGTGCCCTCTGGTCTGACGGGTCGTTCGGTTGGTCCACCAGGAAGTCCAGATTCACTTCCTGTGAAGGTGGATCAGTGTTGTCCCCATTCAGCAGCAAAAAGTCCATAATTTGGTCCAGGGTCTCCTGTCTGATTCGTCTGCCAAGACTGCGTCTGACCCATTTTTTTGCTATCTCAAGTGGTGCCAGGATGTCATTGTCAAAACTCAGTAGGTATTCTCTGAGATATTTAATGTCCTTTATATAATGCTGTCTGAGGATCTGCTTCGTGTGATAAGCCCAGTGATTGGCATTTCCCTCTATGTAGAGCTTTGTGAGGTTGTTTGGGTTTGATGGCTTAATCACATCTGCTAAATGTTCTTTAAGTTTTTGCAGTGCAGGTGGATATTTATTTCTATTTTTATCAGAAATATTGTCCAAATGGTGCTTGGCTTTAATTAAATTGTTCCATGCCCTCACCTTGGAGACAAAGTCTGGATCTTCTGATTGGTTCTGGCTGGGGTTCTGATTGGGGGCTTGGTTCTGCACCTGATCCACCTGTTGCTGTGGACGCTGCTGCTGCGGTCTCCATGGTGGCCGCTGCTGATTCTGTCCAGGCCCGCTGCGGGGCCCGTAGCGCTGCTGCTGATGATTGGCGGCGCGCGGTGCGTTCAGTGGCTGTTGTACCTGATCGTCGCGCCGGTTCCAGTGTTGCTGGTTCGGTCTGGGTCCTTTCCAGGGCCCGTAGCGGCGCTGTTGCTGGAAGGGCCGTGGTGCGTTTGAAGGCTGTCGTACCTGATCGCAGTATCCGTCCCAGTACTGTTGGTTGTGCTGGTTCAGTGTCGGCCCGTGGTGATGTTGCTGCTGGAGGGGGCGTGGTGCGTTCAAAGGCTGCTCATAGTGTCGGTTCCAGTTCTGCTGAGGGTTCTGGTTCGGTCTCTGTCCGTTTCCTGGCCCATAGCGCTTGGGTTGCTTGTACAGGCGTGGTGCGTTTAGGGGCTGTTGAACCTGTTCGTGATGGTGGTCCCGGTGCTGCTGCGGCTGTCTGGGGTAGTTTTCTCTGTAGCGGGGCTGCGGGCTGCTGTAGCGGCGTTCATAGGCCCGCGGTCCGCCCTGTGCGGCCGGCCGCCTCTCACCCCCGCTGCGGTCTCTGCTGTGTGGCGGTGATCGGGTCCCCCCGTGCGGTGTACGTGTGACCGATGCGTAGGATCTGTTGTGGGGCTGGTGCGGCGATCCGGAGCCGTAACCATACCTACGAGAGCGGTTCTGGTTCTGTTGCTGTTTGTACCGCGGGCGCCCCCGGTGGTAGGTAACTGTAGTCCATCCATCCTCCAAATCTTCTTCTCTCCACGCCATGGTGTCCCAAGATGGCAGCGGGGAATTCCAGCAGGTGAAAGCGAGGTCGGCTGTGAGCTAACAATTGCTATTGCTAGCTAAACTTTTCTTATGAAAAAAAATTAAAATAATAAGGTATAAAAAGTCCAGAGATGTGGTTTCCGCTTTCGCCAACTGGCATTTATTGGCAGAAAGCAATGAATAACAAATGCACAGCAATAAAACGCGACGTTTCGGTTTGGACAAACCTTCATCAGGCTGCTTGCTGTGCAGAGTGAACAGATTTTACAAGAAAAGCTTTATACATAGAGTTCATGCTGAGCCGTGATTGGCTTAGGTTGCACCTGCTCGCCATGACACCATACAAAGAAACATAGAGATACAATACTTAGAGAATACAAAACTTTATACATAGATGTATTACAAGGTCAGTGTCATGGGGAGGATAGGGTTAGGGTTAGGGTTAGGGTTAGAGGTTAGGGTTAGGTGTAGGGTTAGGGTTAGGGATTCTGAAAAGGAGAGGGACCCGCCACCAAGGCAACAGGTCCCCCTGTGCACAGGCACCTCTGCACCAGCCCCCCAGGGAACCTACTTCTCATTAAGGCCTGATGGGGTCAGAGTGCTTAATCTGGATATCCAGATGCGTTCAGCTCTTCTACGTTGGGCCGTGGACCAAGTGGTGTTGGATTGGAGGATGGTGGCAGTTAGGGCCTTCCATCCATGTAAAATAAAATGTTGAACCAGCAATGTGTGTGTGTCTTTTTGTCTGGATATATTGTATCTGTGTTGTGTGAAACGAGTGAGAATAGAGTTGCTGGTTTCTCCCACGTATTGCTTCTGACAGGTCTTGCAGCTGATCAAATAAACACAGTTTTTTGTTTTAGGGTGTCCAGATGAGTCTAATTGATACACTGTGTTGTTAAATTGGTTTCTGATCCAATGAAGCTGTTTGAAAAAGTAACTGTGACCTTTGACCTTGGATGGATGGAGCGGTTTAACCCTGGCTCTCACTAAGAAGTCCTGCAGATTTTTGTTTTTTCTATATGCTGCGATGATATTATGCTTTTTAAGAAATTGGGTGCTGGATTGAAGTTTAAAGAAGTTGTTTTTAATATTGTGGACCAGCTGACCTGCCGAGGCGGAGTACGTGGTGATGAGAGGGATGGCCGGAGCGGCATCTGTGGGTCTGAGCTGAAGGAAGGACGCTCTGCATTTTTGGAGAAAGCTTTTGCTGTAACCCCTCTGTCTTAGGGCCCTGAAAAGGGTTCTGGTGGCTTCCAAAAAGTCTGATTCTTGAGTGCAGATACGGTGGAATCTGAGTAATTGTGATTTAATTAATCCAGCGTAGGTGTGTTTAGGATGGAAACTGCTCTTAAATAATAATGCGTGTGTGTCAGTGGGCTTAAAATAGACTTTAACGTCTAATTTCTTTGTGGTGCTGAATTGTGGGCCTATATATGTGGTTGTATCCAAGAAATCCACAGCTTTAACGCTGGTGGTGGATTTCAGAGTGATGGATGGATTGTGTGTGTTGAGGGAGCAGAGGAAGTCCTTAAAATCATCCTCCGAGTGCGTCCAGACACCCCAGATGTCGTCCAAATATCTGTAGTAGAATAGCGTTTTTTTCTGACATTTATCTAATGCTGCTACCTCCCATTCGGCCATGAAGATGTTAGCGTAGGCCGGAGCAAATCTCTTTCCCATTGCTGTTCCCTTAATTTAAAGAAAGAAGTGACCATTAAACTCAAAATCATTTCTTCTTAAATTGATCTCCAGGAGCTGAATTAGTTCCCTGTCAGGCCGTCTGCTATCCGGGTTCCGGATGAAAAGGTTTTTAACTGCATTGATGCCCTCCCCAATATCAATATTGGTGTAGAGACTGTCTACATCCATGGTGAAAAGTATGGAGTCCTCAGGTATAGTGATGTTTTTTATTTTATTAATAAAGTCATAGGTATCTTTAATATAGCTAGGGTGTATAATTGATAATGGATATAGATAGTGATCAATATATTCAGCTGTTCTATACGTCTCGCTGCTGCAGTCTGAGACAATGGGTCTCCCCGGAGGGATCTGATAAGGTTTGCTCCATTTCTCAGGTTCCTTGTGGATTTTTGGAAGCAGGTAAAAGCGTCTGGCTCTAGGTTCAGATGAGCAACCCAGGTAAGTATACTGTTTTTTATTTATAAATTTTTTCTTATATAGGTTATCTAAAATTTTGTTAACAATAGGGATTGTGTCCATGAATATAGGTTTATCTAGTTTAGAATAATAAGTGGTATTTAATAATTGTCTGTTTCCTTCCCATATATTTTGTGCTCTATCCATGATCACTATTTAACTGCCTTTATCAGCAGGTTTGATGATGATGTCCTGGTTGGATCTTAATTCATGGAGGGCTTTGTATTGATCTGGGCTCAGATTGGGTCGGGCTGTTAGAAATCTAAATCTGGTGTCCAGATATTTGAGGTCCTTATTAAAAAGATCCTGCACTTCTGGAGGGAGGGCTCCTAAGGGAGGGGACCAATCAGATTCTGGCATAAAAGGCTGTTTAGCAGCCATGCCACTGTTTTCTTCCTGATCTGCATAGTAAACCGCTAATTTGATTCTTCTGTGATATTTTTGTAGGTCAAATCTAGTTTGGAAACTGGTAAGAGCTTTATCTGAGGGCCGGTTTGGAGCTGGAATAAAGGTGAGGCCTCTATAAAGTAGGGAACACTGTGCATCGGTAGGAACAAAGGTTTCAGACAGGTTGCAAACATTGTTAGAAACAATCTTACCCTGCCCATTCTTACTTCTCTGGCTTGTGGGGAATCCTAGTTTAAACACTCACACCATGATTTCAAAATTCTGTCAGCTGTAGGTTTGGACCAGTGAATCTGATCCTCCTCCACCTGGAAGTCCTTCTGTGGCAGCGGTGGGATGGTGTGTGGCAGCTGACTGATGTGCGAGTTCATCTCCTCCAGGAACCTCTGTTCTTGTGTTGGAAGGGAGTGAGAAAAGTTAATCACAGGGACCAGGATGATTGCGTTAGGACATTTGTTTCTGGCTGCTTTAACCGCAGCATTCATTTCCCCTGTGGTGATTCTGATGGAGCTCTGTGATCTGTCATTGATCCCAAAGGAAAGGATCAGCTGTTCAACCTGTTCAGCTGCTGGGGTCTTCTGGAGCAGGTTGGCTGCATGTTTCCACCTGGCCCCTGGAAAGCTGTCAATCTGGAGGTCCGGGCACTGATAGTGTGGGAACCTACTAACATTAGAGTCCCCCAAGATAATGTGCTTCCCCTTTAAGACCACTGTCCATTGTAGCATTTTGTCTAGTGTGCTAGTGTGTCTAGTGGGAGCAGTTACCTGGGATGTAGCTTGGAGTTGAGCTAGAGTGCAGGACCGTGTTAGGGGCTTAAAATTTATTTTTCTCTGCACTCCTGCATTGAGCCTCTGGATGGTGCCCATCTGGGAGCCCGTGATGGGAGGATCTGGCTCCGGCTGTGGGCATTGAGGCGTTGAAGAGAGTGGAACCAGAGAGATTGGAGTGCTCTGGATTAGCTCTTCCAAACAGATGAGGTCCCCCCCTGTGTCAGACACGTCTGACTGGGCGCTCAAGAGGGGGACATCATCGTCGTCATCCGAGGGCTGTGATGGAGATGTGGTAGCCCCTGTGGTTGGTGCCGCCCTGGGCGTCGTGTCGATCTCTGGCGATGATGTGGTGGATCCTGAGGTTGATGCCTGTCTGGGCGTCGTGTCGGCCTCTGATGATGGCGATGTGGATGTTCCAGTCGTGGATGTAGCCCTGGCGGTCGTGTCGACTTGCGGTGGTGGTGTGGTGGTGCCAGGCGTCGGTCCCTGTCCGGGTGTCGTGCCGGTGCGTGGAGGAAGTGGTGCAGGTGGCGCTGCGTCTTCCCGCTGTGGCGAGGGGCTGGGGCTGGGTGTCCATCCCGTGCGGGGTGGCTCCGTCATGGTAGCCATGTTGCTCATCTATGGTCGTGTAGCAGGGGGGGGCGTCTGTGTGTTGGCCCTCTGCTGGGTGCCAAGCCGCGCCCGCCCGCGAGCCGTTGTTGGAGGTGCAGCAGCAGGAGGCTGAGGAGTCTGTGCTGGTGTGGTGGTGGTGGTGGTTTCAGCAGATGAGGTGCTGGTTTCAGATTGGGTCGATGGAGAAGAGGAGGATGACCCACTGGATGTGGTGGCTGGAGATGGTGGTGGATGGTAGGGGGGTGATGGTGCCCTCTGGTCTGACGGGTAGTTCGGTTGGTCCACCAGGAAGTCCAGATTCACTTCCTGTGAGGGTGGATCAATGTTGTCCCCATTCAGCAGCAAAAAGTCCATAATCTGATCCAGGGTCTCCTGTCTGATTCGTCTGCCAAGACTGCGTCTGACCCATTTTTTTGCTATCTCAAGCGGTGCCAGGATGTCATTGTCAAAACTCAGTAGGTATTCTCTGATATATTTAATGTCTTTTATATAATGCTGTCTGAGGATCTACTTCGTGTGATAAGCCCAGTGATTGGCATTTCCCTCTATGTAGAGCTTTGTGAGGTTGTTTGGGTTTGATGGCTTAATCACATCTGCTAAATGTTCTTTAAGTTTTTGCAGTGCAGGTGGGTATTTATTTTTATTTTTATCAGAAATATTGTCCAAATGGTGCTTAGCTTTAATTAAATTGTTCCATGCCCTCACCTTGGAGACAAAGTCTGGATCTTCTGATTGGTTCTGGCTGGGGTTCTGATTGGGGGCTTGGTTCTGCACCTGATCCACCTGCTGCTGTGGACGCTGCTGCTGCGGTCTCCATGGTTGCCGCTGCTGATTCTCTCCAGGCCCGCTGCGGGGCCCGTAGCGCTGCTGCTGATGATTGGCGGCGCGCGGTGCGTTCAGTGGCTGTTGTACCTGATCGTCGCGCCGGTTCCAGTGTTGCTGGTTCGGTCTGGGTCCTTTCCAGGGCCCGTAGCGGCGCTTTTGCTGGAAGGGCCGTGGTGTGTTTGAAGGCTGTTGTGCCTGGTCGCAGTATCCATCCCAGTACTGTTGGTGGTGCTGGTTCGGTGTCGGCCCGTAGTGATGTTGCTGCTTGAGGGGGCGTGGTGCGTTCAAAGGCTGCTCGTAGCGTCGGTTCCAGTTCTGCTGATGGTTCTGGTTCGGTCTCTGTCCGTTCCCTGGCCCATAGCGCTTGGGTTGCCTGTACGGGCGTGGTGCGTTTGGGGGCTGTTGAACCTGTTCGTGATGGTGGTCCCGGTGCTGCTGCGGCTGTCTGGAGTAGTTTTCTCTGTAGCGGGGCTGCGGGCTGCTGTAGCGGTGTTCATAGGCCCGCGGTTCGCCCTGTGCGGCCGGCCGCCTCTCACCCCCGCTGCGGTCTCTGTTGCGTGGCGGTGATCGGGTCCCCCCGTGCGGTGTACGCGTGACCGATGCGTAGGATCTGTTGTGGGGCTGGTGCGGCGATCCGGAGCCGTAACCATACCTGCGAGAGCGGTTCTGGTTCTGTTGCTGTTTGTACCGCGGGCGCCCCCGGTGGTAGGTTACTGTAGTCCATCCATCCTCCAAATCTTCCTCTCTCCACGCCATGGTGTCCCAAGATGGCCACGGGGATTTCCAGCAGGTGCAAGCTAGCTCGGCTGTGAGCTAATGATTGCTATTGCTAGCTAAACTTTTCTTATGAAAAAAACTAAAAAATAAAATAATGAGGTATAAAAAGTCCAGACATGTGGTTTCCGCTTTCGCCAACTGGCATTTATTGGCAAAAAGCAACGAGTAACAAATGCACAGCAATAAAATGCGACGTTTCGGTTTAGACTAACCTTCATCAGGCTGCTTGCTGTGCAGAGTGAACAGAGCTTAGCAAAAAACTTTATGCATGGAGTTCATGCCGGGCCGTGATTGGCTTAGGCTGCACCTGCTCGCCATGACACCGAACAAAGAGACATAGACATACAGTACTTAGAGAATACAAAACTATATACAGAAATTAATACATACATAGATGTATTTCAAAGTCAGCATCATGGAGAGGAATTCCCTTATTGTGGATTCGGTTATGAATTATTTCTGTTTTTTATAAAAAGAAGATATATTTGTTGTTGGTCATTATTTTTTATTTTTAGAAAGAGATATATTTATAATTATTTATATTTATATTTTTCTTATGATGTTTAGGTTATATTAGAATTTAGATAATTATTATTTATATATATTTAGTTTAATTTAATATTTATGTTTCTATCTAGATAAACCGATGCACAGTGTTCCCCAATGAGATGAGTGGTCCAGGGCCAATCTAGGTAATTGCCCTCTATTTTGGTGGAAGGGTTAGGGGTTAGGGTTAGGGTTAGGGTTAGGTTAGGGTTAGGTGCAGGAATAGGGTTAGAGGGTTAGGGTTAGGGTTAGGGTAGGGTTAGGGTTAGGTATAAGGGAATGCTTTCTCGATGACTCTCCCCGCCTCATCCGACGACTGGGCGGTTGTGATGGAGAGTCAAAGGCATGTGCACGGGCCGACGCTCGTCGTTAGCAGCTTTCCCCTCCCAAGTCTTATCAGGTCTCAAAACACTCCATAACGGTAAAGCCAGCATACAAAAATTTAAACATGCATAGGGTAGGGTTAGGGTTAGGGTTAGGGTTAGGGTTAGGTTAGGGTTAGGGTTAGGGTTAGGAGTCGTCAGAGGAGTGACCGAAGTGTCCCATTTGTCGTCCGTACTCCTGGCCCGTTTGGGTCCCAAGTGGTAGGAAGAGCAACTGGGCCACCCCGGTACTCTTTAAACAGTGACAGAAGGGTCCCAAGTGGGCCAGGGGAGTGCATGATGTGCAATATATAGCAGACCCACCGGGGGGCAGTCTTGCCTTTGGTTTTCTGGCGTGCCAGGAGTCGGTAGGGAGTGGGAATTTTGGGTGGATTTGGTTTTATTAACCGTTTGAGTGCCGCACAGTGCGGTGAGGTGGGACAAAGGGGGCCAAATACGGCCAGATGTGAGTATTAAGTACTTTTACGCCATTATCGGAGCGTTTGACGAGGGGTGAGGTGGGACAAAGGGGTCCCGAGTCGGACATACAGGATCATTGCTGGGGTTTTTTCAGCTTTTGAGTGCCAGTGTGGGCTGAGGTGGGCAAAACGGGTGGTGTGTGAGACACGGTGCGGGTTCTGGAGAACCAGGGGCTGCTCCGCGGGCGTCGATGCGGGCCCAGAGTGCTCCGTCTATGGGGAGAGGAGCTCCACTTGCTCCGCTGGTTCTGGAGGTGCAGTGTGTGGATCCCAGAGTGTAAATGCAGTCTAATGCATGTGTGGGTGTGGGTTCTGGAGAACCAGGGGCTGCTCCACAGAGGTTGATGCGGGCCCAGAGTGCTCCGTCTCTGGGGAGAGGAGCTCCACACCACGGGGTGTGGTTTTGCAAAGTTCTCCAGGGGTCAAAGGTCAAGTGCTGTGCGGCCTTCTGTCCGCTTAATGCTCAGCTTTGTCCCCAGAATGAGCATATTTTAAAGAAGCAGGGGCCCCGCAGGTGGTTGTGTGGAGGTCAGACTGTGCGCTCAGCCCGTCTGCAGGCGGGCCCGCGGTGCTCCTCCTCTGGGGAGGGGAGCTCCATGGGCCGGGCCCTGGTTCTGGAGCCTGGTCCCGGTCCATGGGCCCGGTCCTTGGTTCTGGACCCTGGTTCTGGACCCAGGCCCTGCCGATTAATGTCCCCTGTGATGCTGAATTCTGTCCTATTAATAAAGTATATGTTCAACGGGCCCTGTGTGACTTTCTCCAGGGGTCAAAGGTCAAGTGCTGTGCGGCCTTCTGTCCGTTTAATGAGCACATATGTCCCCAGAATGGACCTCCATGGGCCAGGGGCCTGGTTCTGGACCATGGGCCCGGTCCAGGGGCCCCGCAGGTGGTTGTGTGGAGGTCAGACTGTGCGCTCAGCCCGTCTGCAGGCGGGCCCGCGGTGCTCCTCCTCTGGGGAGGGGAGCTCCATGGGCCGGGCCCTGGTTCTGGAGCCTGGTCCCGGTCCATGGGCCCGGTCCTTGGTTCTGGACCCTGGTTCTGGACCCAGTCCCTGCCGATTAATGTCCCCTGTGATGCTGAATTCTGTCCTATTAATAAAGTATATGTTCCACGGGCCCTGTGTGACTTTCTCCAGGGGTCAAAGGTCAAGTGCTGTGCGGCTTTCTGTCCGTTTAATGCTCAGCTTTGTCCCCAGAATGGACCTCCATGGGCCCGGGCCCTGGTTCTGGACCAGGGGCCCGGTCCAGGGGCCCCGCAGGTGGTTGTGTGGAGGTCAGACTGTGCGCTCAGCCCGTCTGCAGGCGGGCCCGCGGTGCTCCTCCTCTGGGGAGGGGAGCTCCATGGGCCGGGCCCTGGTTCTGGAGCCTGGTTCTGGACCATGGGCCCAGTCCCTGGGCCCAGGCCCTGGTTCTGGACCCAGGCCCTGCCGATTAATGTCCCCTGCGATGCTGAATTCTGTCCTATTAATAAAGTGTATTATCCACGGGCCCTGTGTGACTTTCTCCAGGGGTCAAAGGTCAAGTGCTGTGCGGCTTTCTGTCCGCTTAATGAACACTTATGTCCCCAGAATGGACCTCCATGGGCCCGGGCCCTGGTTCTGGACCACGGGCCCGGTCCAGGGGCCCCACAGGTGGATGCGCTCAGCCCGTGGCGGGCCCGCGGTGCTCCGCCTCTGGGGAGGGGAGCTCCATGGGCCCGGGCCCTGGTTCTGGAGCCTGGTCCCGGTCCATGGGCCCGGTCCCTGGTTCTGGACCCTGGTTCTGGACCCAGTCCCTGCCGATTAATGTCCCCTGTGATGCTGAATTCTGTCCTATTAATAAAGTATATTTTCCACGGGCCCTGTGTGACTTTCTCTAGGGGTCAAAGGTCAAGTGCTGTGCGGCCTTCTGTCCGCTTAATGAACACTTATGTCCCCAGAATGGATCTCCATGGGCCCGGGCCCTGGTTCTGGACCAGGGGCCCGGTCTAGGGGCCCCGCAGGTGGATGCGCTGAGCCCGTGGCGGGCCCGCGGTGCTCCGCCTCTGGGGAGGGGAGCTCCATGGGCCCGGGCCCTGGTTCTGGACCCAGGCCCTGCTGATTACTGTCCCCTGGTCTCGACACATGTCCCCGGTGTTATGAACCGGGCCCCATGGTTCTGGAGGCCCGTGGGGAACCAGGGCCCGGTCCATGGGCCCCCTGGTTCTGGAGGACCAGGCTACAATTTATCTATATTTTTATTAAAAAAAAAAATAAAAAACCTCCAGTCACATTTCACAGTATAGTTCAAAAAGCACAGCCGGGAGTTGAACCCGGGACGACCGCTTGGGAGGCGGACACTCTACCGCTGGACCAGCCTGGTCACGTGACCTGGAAACGGGCATGGTGGTTATGTATTCGACCGTCACATTCCAGCGGTGAAAAGAGATGTCCGCTGCCGGGATTGAACCCCGGTCCGCCGCTTGGGAGGCAGGCATTCTACCGCTGGACCAGCCTGGTCACGTGATCCGGAAGCGGGAGTAGTGCTTATGTACTCGACATTCACCTTTAAGCGGTGAAGAGGGAGCCAGCTCTGGGAGACGAACTGAGCTCCGCCAGCTGCACGCTTGTTTACCAGACTTTCCGGCACCAGAGATGACATCATCATCGGTCGCCTGAGTCTGGAAGCGGCTAACCAGGTAGCCATCTACCGGACCTTTGAACGGATCGCAGCGGCTAAGGAGGGAGGCGATCTACCGGAGCTCTGGATGGATCAAAGCGGCTAATAAGTTAGCTCATCTACCGGACCTTTGAACGGATCACAGCGGCTAAGCAGGGAGGCGATCTACCGGAGCTCTGGATGGATCAAAGCGGCTAATAAGTTAGCTCATCTACCGGACCTTTGAACGGATCGCAGCGGCTAAGGAGGGAGGCGATCTACCGGAGCTCTGGATGGATCAAAGCGGCTAATAAGTTAGCTCATCTACCGGACCTTTGAACGGATCACAGCGGCTAAGCAGGGAGGCGATCTACCGGAGCTCTGGATGGATCAAAGCGGCTAATAAGTTAGCTCATCTACCGGACCTTTGAACGGATCGCAGCGGCTAAGGAGGGAGGCGATCTACCGGA